>JNHW02000002.1:600000-1178388 GCA_001691775.3 Amanita inopinata Kibby_2008
GGTCCTCGCTTCGTTTGCATGAAGTACGAAAGTGGATATTCTGGGCTATCTATAATTCAGAAATGCCACCTCCTGAACAGCTCTCTCATGTTCAGCGAGCAGTACTTGATGATGCATTGGAACATCTCCAGAAGCGTACGGGCTGCAAAATACCCCAAGGGTCTAATCCGGAATACCAACCCATGTGTTTGACGATTGACCCTGTAAAGATCCGCTGGCGTCCATTTTCCTACTATATCCTTATAGCATTTATCAACCGATACCTTAGAACATGGTTTAGAGATCGATATGATGTCAAGTGTCATTCCTACCAGGGACTTGAGTACGTATCTGTGCTCGCATCTATTCGAGTTCTCATATCAGTACCAGATACCTTATTCGAATACCAAGAACATGGGATGCTTCGTCTGGTCCGCGACCTATCTTATTTATCCACGGGCTCGGTTTGGGTTTGCTGCAGTACAACGTTTTCCTCCGTCATTTCTTTACTGCCGTCAAAGATCGTCCGCTCCTGGTGCCTCTTCAACCTCAGATCAGCCAAGATCTTTTTCATCCTCAATATCTCACACCTCCTAACAGACGCCAGACCGTCAACAAATTAACTGGACTACTACACGAACTAGGTTGGGTCCATCTGAGTACCGATGGAGATGACACAGAGAGCACCATCGAAAGCGAAGATGAAGCAGGTAGACGAAGGCTAAGATCTTCCAAGAGAGGCGGTGTTACTGTACTCAGTCATTCGAAGTGCGTAACGGCTAAGACTTTTTACCCGTGTCACTGAATTTATACAACCAGTGGGTCATATATCCATGCATGGTTGCTCAAAGATTGTCCCAATGTCGTCGCCCGCTCGTGTTTCGTAGATCCAGTGACTTTCTGCTCATGGGAAGGAGGTATGCGCCTAGTTTTTTTGCTTTGGCCCGTAAATTTATTTTGTAGATGTTTGCTATAATTTTATCTACCGAAGTTGTACAACAGTAAGCTGATTCCTACCTGTTGACGTCTTGGTAACACTCGATCTTCTAGGGAACTGAGCTGCTTATGCGGTATTTCGTGAGCACTGAACTTGGCGTTGCCAACTTGCTCCAGCGACATTTTGAATGGGCTTCCAACTCTCTTTGGTACGAAGAAATTCCCAACGCGCGAGATCCGTCAAAAACATTCTTTTTACTTGGCGGAAGGGATGCCATTGTACAGGCTGAGGTCGGTGTTTGAGTCTATTCTGCCTTGTAAAACGTTGTCAAGCTTGGTACAGCGTGTCAGGAGATACCTCAAGTCGCATGGTATCACAAAAGGACTCTGGTACGATCCCGCGGGGCGTCACGGACAAGCTCTAATGGCTGGTGGACCTGGACATGTTGAGATCCTGAGATGGCTGAGGGAACCAGACAATTGAACGCATATATCATTCTTTATTTCGACTTTGGAATATACATCGATAGGAGTTAAAGAGATCTCTGCGATCATTGCACTATTCATGGCATAGCCGCTGGGTTATCTAAGAGCTACTTGAATTTGGGAAAGAGGCGGAGGGCATTTTCACTCAAGATGCTTGACAATTGCTCATGACTTGAAGCATAATGGTCCCACAAGTTCTTCGTATACCAGTCAGCCATTTCTGCACTGACGGCTGTATAGACATGTGAGAGAGAGTAAGGGTGCTGGCGCTTCTTGCCAACTTACCGGGATAGTCTGTTCCAAACAAAATTCGATCGCGACGAGCGAATGCATCCAAGGCCAGTAAATTGGATCTGTAAGCACTTAAAGCAGTCTCGTAATAGAAACTCCGAAAATCTTCGAGCATCTGAGCCGCTGTGAGTTTGCAACCCATGTATTCAGATAAGACAGCGACACGGGGAGCTAGTGCGATCGTGCTGCCTCCTCCATGAGCCAGGATAATTTTGACGTCAGGGTAGTTACGCTTGCGTCCTGTGACAACAAGATGAGCAGCAGCTTTGAACGTTTCGTTCGGCACCTGAACCCGTCGTCAATAAATGGCCCTAACACAGCAAGAAAACTTATACTTCTGTAATTGGAAGGCCAAGCAACGGCGAAGGACAAGGAGTTGAAGACGGTGTTTGCGTTCCGTGCACGAAGACCACGGCACTGCGACGATTGAGTTCTGTCCATATTGGCTCATACAAATCATCACCGATATACTCTTCCAAAAATATCAATCCACTGATATCTATCACCAATAGAAGCAAGGTCTAACTGACTGGCTTCAAAGCCCGTTCCATAGGACGAAGGCAAGGCTATTCCATCAGCGTTTAGCGTGTCAAGCGTAAATGCAATTTCGTCAAGAGCTCCTGGAATCACTGTGAGTCGTTGGCTGAGCGTGTGACACTATTCGCGGTACCTCTGATATCGAGCAAGGGCAGCATTGCAAAGAACCCGAATCGTCCCGGATACTCGATGCACAAATTCTTCATGGAAAGGTTGTGCTGGCGAGTTACCCCACGATCCTCAGAGCCAACACTGCCGGCCGGTATCGCGGGCATTGAGAGAATGGCAACGTCAACACCAGAGGCATCCATTGCAGCAATACTCTTCTTAGCGCACCAAGGGAGTGTTCCGGGAGGGGTGCGCCATTGAGCCAGATCGTTAGCTCTGGCTTTGTCCAAACTATCAGGGAAGAAATGGTGGTGAACGTCTATTTTTCGGATCGTCTTGTGCCTATGCTCCATGATGGATCAAGTTGCAGAGTTGCTTAGTGCCCTGGCGACTGAGGCATGATTGAGAAGTCGAACTTGCTTGTCGTACTAATAGGAAAATTCTAGTTCCCAGCTGGGCATTCGGATTGAGAAAGGCAAACGGTCAACTGCATGAGTCCCATCTTTTGTACAAGTAAATTTATGCCTGTCTTTCGATACAGTTCTGCCGTCAACTTTAATCCTTCCTGAAGGGTTCACACACATCTGAATCCCAGCCAACAAACTCCCCGCTCAGCTCCTTGGGCGCACTGAGGGCCAAAGAAGCGATGACATAACCGCAATCCTCTGGTTGGACAAGTTTACCGTCGGCATGCGCGCGCACAAAAAAATCATGAACGGCCTTGTCCATGTGTGAACTACCCGTGGCACGCAGCGCCCTCTGCATCTATGTGTTACATTTAGGTCGGCATTGACAAGCAGCCACGAGCACCAACTTACTTCCGTATCAACCATGCCCGGGCGTACGGCCACGGAGACAACGTTTGGCTCCTCTGCTGCCAGAGTCCTGATGAATGACGGTTAGTTTACAACTACCTAGTTGGTGACATTATCTCGTCAACCTGCAAAGGGAGTTCATAGCTGCTTTCGATGTGTTGTAAGGGCCCCATCCAGCCGTACCCTTAACCGCTGCACCGGAACTGACAAAGATAACCCTGCCACCAATTTCGCTCTCGCGCAGAGCCGGTAGAGCAAACTTTATCGTTGTCACAAGTGAAAAGAAATTAACATCAAAGTGTGATTTCCATGCAAGAAGGGGTGTGCTGTCACCAATTTTACAGAGTGGGTCGAGTGTTCCGGCGTTCAGAACGAGTCCATCGATATGATGGTAGGTTTCTCGCACACTAGCGATAGCGTTTTCCAGTGCTTTTTCATTTGTGCTACAGCAAGTGTTCACCATTTCAGCACATCCAAGATAGAGAGATGGCCACTGACACATCGCACGAAATGAACACAAGTGAATCACACGACAGCGCGTCTAAACACTCAGTCTTCGTTCTCGCGAGAGCGGCGACATTTGCATGAAATTTCTGTAACAGAATTTCGGTTACAGCAAGACCTATGCCTCTTGTGAAATCGGTGAGCGACGACCAACATGAACATGGTCAAGATTCAAATACTTTGAAGCTCCTGTAACGACAACGACAGGTTTACGGGAGGACATGGGTAAGGTATGGAACGGCAAAATTCGGGCCGATAGGTGTGGAAGGCGGTTGGAAGGGGCCGCGCCGGCCGGTCGGCGGAGCTTGAAAAGTCGGTGCCCCAACGGAAAGAATGGTTGAGGAAAAGCTGCCAACAGCATCTTTATTGCAGAAAAAAAATACCTCTTTCCTTCTTTCTTTCCTCCCATCCTCAGCATATAGATGGCTTCACGTCTGGGTCTCGCTCGCATCGCCCCCGCCTTGTTCAGGGCTCAACCAGCTTCTGTAACTCGTGCATTACAAAAAGTCCGGGGATACGCAACTGTGGAAAGCGAGCATACCGTGCGCCATATACACCTCATTTGGTGATTTCTGTACTTATTCGAGTTCAACATCAGATGACAGTCCGTGATGCGTTGAATGCTGCAATGGAGGAAGAGATGATCAGGGATGAGAAGGTCTTCATCCTAGGTGAAGAAGTAGCCCGCTATAATGGCGCCTACAAGGTATGCATTCCACCATAGTGATATGACCAGGCTCTATCCTCATACATGTTCAGGTGACAAAAGGACTGATGGACAAGTTTGGCGAAAAACGTGTAGTCGATACACCCATCACAGAAATGGGTTTTGCTGGTTTAGCTGTTGGCGCTGCTCTGCAAGGCCTCCGCCCAATGTCAGTAATCCAAAATTCACATTGTACCTTACTCACCTGTGACCCTAGTTGTGAATTCATGACATTCAATTTCGCCATGCAAGCTATTGACCATATTGTGAACTCGGCGGGGAAAACACATTACATGTCTGGCGGAAATGTATCATGCCCTATAGTGTTCCGGGGACCCAACGGTGCTGCTGCAGGGGTTGCCGCTCAACACTCACAAGATTATGCAGCATGGTATGGTTCAATTCCAGGTCTCAAGGTGGTCAGTCCATGGAGTGCTGAGGACTGCAAGGGACTTCTCAAGGCAAGTATGCGGGACACGGCTACATCACCTATGACTAAATGCTTGACAGGCAGCCATCCGAGATCCCAACCCAGTGGTTTTCCTTGAGAATGAGATGATGTATGGCGTCAGTTTTCCAATGACTGCAGAAGCCATGTCGGATAACTTCTTGATTCCTATCGGCAAATGCAAGGTTGAACGCGAAGGAAGTGATGTCACTATCGTTGCCCATAGTAAAATGGTCGCGCATAGTCTGGAAGCTGCGGATGCACTCGCAAAGGAAGGCATCAAAGCAGAAATTGTTAACCTTCGTAGCATCCGTCCACTTGACATTGACACAATCATCAAATCTGTGAAGAAAACCAATCGGTAAATGAACCGAAATGATTATCTTATTTCACGACTAAAAATAGCATTTTTTCAGACTACTTGTTGTCGAGGGTGGATTCCCTGCTTTTGGCGTTGGCAGCGAAATCTGTGCACAGATTGTTGAGAGTGAGGCATTTGATTACCTAGATGCTCCTGTCGAGCGAATAACCGGTGCCGATGTCCCAACTCCAGTGAGTCAATTCTCAGCGTTGGTATGCAATGAACATGAGGTTCACGGTTTATTCAGTATGCGACAAAGTTAGAAGCACTATCATTCCCGGACACGCCGTTAATTGTAAAAGTTGCAAAACGTGCACTCTATCGTACCTACTAGTCCGATATGACGGTTCGCCTAGCTTGCTTGGCTGATGCTCCTTAGATTGTGTATACTCATAACATTAGCATAATACACCTTATGGATACCATCTATCAACGAAAAATGAACAGAAAGAACTGGGCCTCATTGTTGGCCGTTAGCCTGAAGTCGAATACGAACTGCATTGGCGTGAGCTTGCAAGCCTTCGCAGTCTGCTAGAGTGGCAACAGTGGGTCCAAGGTTTTGAAGTCCAGTTCGCGTTATTTGTTGAGATGTGATGTGCTTTTGAAAAGATTGCGTGTTGACGCCACTGAATTGACGTGCATAACCATTTGTGGGAAGAGTGTGATTAGTTCCTGAAGCATAATCACCGCAGCTATTTACAACGTTAGAGAGGAATATTTGGAATTTCTGAGTCACTTGCCTCTCTGGTGTAAAGGGACCCACGAAAATGCTCCCCGCATTATTGATTGAAGCTACCTTCGACTCAGCTTCATGGACGTGTAGAATTAGATGTTCGGGTGCATAATCGTTGGAAAACTGAATAGCTTCGTCAATTGTCGCAGTTTTAACGATGACACTCTTTGGAATGGATTCCTTGACAATGTCTATTCGCGGGAGCGCACGAGCTTGAGAGTCAACTTCTTTTTCGATTGCCGCAAGCTTCTCCGGCGTGAGGTCCACGGCTACAAGCACGACTTGAGAATCGACCCCATGTTCAGCCTGCGAGAGTAAATCTGCTGCTACGAATGGGGGATTTGCTGTATGATCAGCAATGACCTAATACCTAAAGTCAGGTGGCTGGCTGAGAAAATGCACGACAGCTAGCTCACTAGAACTTCCGAGGGACCTGCCGGCATGTCAATTGAAACCAAAGCATCTGTGTCGTTCTGCACCAACATTTTGGCTGCCGTGACCCACTGATTTCCAGGTCCAAAAATCTTGTCAACTTTGGGACAAGTCTCTGTTCCATACGCCATCGCAGCTACGGCCTGCGCACCACCGGCACTCAAGATAGCAGATGCGCCAACCAAATGGGCAACATACATGACTTCTGGCGAGATGCTACCATCGGGCCGTGGGGGAGTTGCAAAGATAATCTTTTGGCACCCTGCGACTTGAGCGGGAACGCCAAGCATCAGCGCGGTAGATGGAAGAATAGCGGTGCCTCCCGGAATGTATAATCCGACGCGGGCAATAGGTCTGGCAAATCGACTGCAAAGGACACCAGGCATGGTTTCAACGACCAATGTTCTGTCATCTAGCTGTGCTTCGTGAAACTTGCGTATGTTCACATATGCTGTATCAATTGATCGCCGTACATCGTCGTCTATTCGCATGGCTTCAAGAGTGAACGGCGGATAAATAACGGTTGAAGTTAGTTTTGCTTTATCGAACTTAGCGGTAAGCTCTAGAAGTGCGGCATCGCCGCGAAGACGAACGTCTTGGACAATAGGTTTCACTTTTTCTATCATCTCCCCTGATTTAAGTACAGGACGACGCAATAACTGGGCCTTTTCCTCAGCGGTAATTCTTGACAAGTCCGACATCCTCATACGAATAGGCACGGGGTCATTGATACTATTTGGCTCCGAGGGGAACGGAGATGTGAGCGCATTTCGAGGAGACCAGTGTGGCTTAGCGTTCCCGGCGCGACGTGTCACTCTCTTGGCTTTCAAGTCAAGCGAGTTCTCTATGTCTCTTATGCCTACGTCTGCGGCTACACATTTAGTCAAAGCAAAATAGATGAGATCAGCAGCTTCGAAAGCGACTTCTTCCTTCGTTTCAGCTCGACACAGTTCATCTGCCTCTTCCATAATTTTCGAGTGCAGAAGCTCTGGATCATCAAATAAACGTTTGGTATAAGAGCTGTCCGGAGCAGATACGAGGCGTGAGCGAAGGGTGCGTTCGAGACCAGGCAATCCGGATACGTCACCGAAACATGACGGACGATGAAGGTGACAAAATCCGAGTCCATGTTGCACTACACGAAACTCAAGGCTGTCTGAGTCACAATCGAGGCGGATCGCCACGATATCCTGCACAGCGCCAGAGGTCTCACCCTTTCTCCAAAGACCATGTTTCCTAGATTGGTATACGCCTTTGCCTGTAACAATGCTTTCCCCGACGGACTCGGGGGATGAATAGACGAAGCCGAGTGTAGTACCCGTTTCTGAGGATACAATGGTTGGAAATAAGCCATCCGGGCGATCTGATACAAGTGGTGCAAGGAAAGCATCTGCAACGTTTATTTGTGTTGTTGAGCTGGCTCCAAGTGTCAGATGAGAAACGGGTATGACAAGGGTGGCATTTACACCCAAGAGTGTGCGTATCATTGACGGTGAGTATGTATCCCGCGTTGTCAACAATACAAGAACTATGGATTTTTCAAAGAACCTGGCTACCGAGGAGACAAAACCAGGATCAATTGTTGGCGTCTTGATGAATACACCAGACACACCGTCTCTGATTCGGTCAGAGATGGCGCTAACGTTTTCCGCGTCGATTGTGACAAGCAGGCGTTCGGGGGGTATCTGACCAATAAAGCTAAGCACGGTCGTCAAAGGAACTATGATTTTGCTAATTCCAGCATTGAGCCAGGAGATGCATTCGGTGACATCGATGGACTTTGCTTGATCGGTATATACGTATGAACCAGCTGGAACAGCGTGAATGTCAAGTGAATCAACAGTATGTATGATGGGCCCAATAAGACTGAGGGCTGTGAGAAGTGGCCGTGGCTGCTCATCGACGAGGGGCAAGAAGACAGGCATAGCAAGGACAGCGAGCGACCCTGCACTTTTTATATGACTCGGATGAGCGCATTCAGGTGGCTGTACAGCCTATTGATTGTTTGGCAAAATCATGAACTCCAAACAGGGCATGCCAGTAATGCTAAGTAGCACTGAGATACTACTAAATCTACCACCACAACAAATCATGATTCTTAAGACTTCTTGACAGCCTTCCTTCTCCTTCCACCAGTCTTCGCTGCAGGTAAATGCCTTGATGTCTTTTCCCCATCGCTTTGTGGTGTTGCTGTGCCACTCCTGGGCAAGTCCGATACAGATGTATTATCGTCCGAGTCGTTCTGTTCGGACAGGTCGTTTCTCTTCACAGCCTTTCGGCACTTCAAGCTGTCAAAGACAAACTTGATCAATTTAAAAAACCACGTGTTGATAAACTTGGGTTCAGCCGCTGTAGTTTCATCAATAACGTGCATTTCGCCCATAGGATCAAGCTTGAGAAGACGTTAATTCTATTGTCATTTCAGAAAAGGCAAAGACCCACAAAATACACGGTATCACACTCTACAACCATATCCAGGAATCTTGAGCTGTCTACATATCCATCTTCATCGTGTTTTGACCTAAGATTTACTTTAACCTTGCGCTGGCCAGTTGATGGCACTAGTTTGGGACCCCAAGCAGCAAGTCGAGCCTCTCTGATGATGTATTGAACGCGTTCTAGATCTTTCTTGTAATTGATGCGTTGAATTATGTATTGTAACGTTGAGGTGAAGAACGTCAAGAATACGAAAACAGTCTGGGAAGAAAGATGTCAAATATTGGACCAAATTTAAGAATTATATATGTACCCCGAGGCCAGGACGGAATCTTGAATAGTAATATCCCGTACCTCTCCACTTGGGGACGCCATTCTTGTAGAAGAAATCGTATCTACACAATAGTATGTCTGTCGGCTAAAAACGCAATCGAAATCAAACAAACCTCTTTCGGCTTTCCTGGTTTCTCAGAATGGATGCAACGACGCCCAACCTGGCGAATCGTTCATGGGACCCCTTAACGTTGAGGTTTTTATCTGGGCTTTGCGTTCGACGTCACAATTTTGAATTGTTTAACTTTGAAAATCATAGACACTGACTGAAGCCTCATGCTTAATTTCCTGTATGCTTTGGCAATGTCGGCTGTGGACGCCGTTGGTGGGACGTCCAGCCATGAATAGAAAGTTGTGCCCGTTCCCTCTGACACCTTCACTGCGCTTACCAAGTCGAAAATCTCATGGTCCTCCTATAGATATGCAACGATCATTATACGGTGGATGATTACTAGTGTTTTGGACTGCACCTTTTCCCACCTAGAATGATAAAATAAACGCTGAGTTTTCGGTGTAGCGCAAGAGAGGGTTGAGTAACGTACGCTAACGTAGTCGTCACGAGAACAGTCAAGAACAGTATCATGGAATAGAGGATCCTCATCCTTGAATGAGGTCGCACTATGCGTTCGGGAGAAGGATGCAAACGTTCTGTTCTGATTCAGACTTTCCTGTGTTGTATGCCAGCGCCGCCAAACGCTAAAAGAGTGCGAGTCACGTGGATCAACGACCCTGTGTCCCGATTTGGATCTGTCAATTTATACCCAATCACGTCCTCCTGCTCAGATATGCCATCCAAGCGTCGCTGCCCAACATGTGGTTCAAAGCAGTGGTACAAAGATCCCTCTAGCAGTATCATCACATGCAGCGAGGGCCACGTACTCCAGGTACACCGTCAACCATATTGTCTCACATCCTACTTGAATATGGTACGTAGAACTATCGAAAAGAGTCCAAAGAAGTGGACTCCGCAGGTCCGCACATGGTGCACAGGAGAAATCTGAAAAGTACTGGGCAAGGCAAGGAAGCCGGCAGCAAGACGGATCCAAAATGTACGTATCGCAGTTATTCAGTAACACTCTCTCGGCCGAGCGGCAATTTTGTAGTATACCATGGGGCAAGAGGGCGATACCTATATTTCCAGTGCTTGCAGGCTCTTCTTAGACATCAAATCTCGACTCTCGTACGATTATGGAGCTTACCTGAGGAATTTGAGGTAAGCCACTACAATTGAACCTCTGGCAAGTCGCAGCCAACACCTAGAGTTGGACTTAGCCGGTATGTCGAGATATATGGGCGTTAAATCTCTGTCTCTTGGACCAACCCGTACCTACCGAAGTGCATGATTCTCTAGTGAATGTTGCCGCCGAAAGGGTACACACAGAGGATGATTCGGTAACCCACCAGCTCCTGGATGAGGACTCTTTGTCCTCGAGTCAGTCTGAAGACGAAGACGGGATCAAAGCTCAAGCTGACAATCATATACCCTCGGCAAAGCCAGTCAGAGGAAGGCGCAAACAAGAGGGACCAGCTATCACAATTGCTGTTTTAATGCTGGCTTTCTGGACGCTGCGTATTCCAGTCATGTATCAGGATCTCACTGCGTAAGCCAATTTGTAGGGAGGCTACGTTTCTGCTGACATGTACTACAGGATTATCGAATCGTATGATCTACCATACTTGGACGGTGTTCGACTGCTTCCCGTCATCATGACTTCACACCTCACAAAGCACTCCATACAATCTCTGTCTCCACGTGTACGTGGGACTCGCAGACTTTTTCTTCGCAATCGCCGACGTACCTTTACAGCATGCCCCTAGCACCGTATATATTCACAGCATCAGCAGCTCCCTTGCGAAAAAACTCTACTCGGCATATGGAATCATTACACCTGAAGCAAATACAGCACCTATGCTATGGCGTGCTGTAAACTGTGTGGGAGGAACTCGTGAGTACATGATAAACTGCGAAACAGACATCAAGTGAGCCATTCTTTTCCAGCGACTCTCTATACACTGGCGAGACGTGTATCAGAAGTGCTCTCCTTGCCGTTGGTGCTACATGCATCTCTGAAGCCAAGGAACATAAAGAGCCATGGACAAGTTGATAATCTACCAGTCGAAGTAGCCCTCGTAGCGGTAACCGTCATAGTGCTCAAGTTGGTGTATGGACTGGATGGTAAAACAAGGCACGTTGTACGAAGACTCCCGAGATAAGGTGACCTGATTAACCATGACAGGATGCCAGAAAACCCCGATGACCCAGCGTGCTCGTTGCCGTCAAAGGAGGAGTATATGGAACAACTAAGGTTGCAGGAGAAAAGATACGTGTCAGAGTTTGATTCGAGGAAACCCCTGTTAGTAGCATTGTTTGGGTTTGAAGGGGAGACTAACGTGTGTGAGAGTTTAGGGCGACGGGTGAACTTGAGGATGAAGCGATTGACGATTACCTGAGCTTTTGTGAGCGGGCATTGCTGGGTGTAGATCAAGGTGGGTGACGTCATTTGTGACAGACACGTGCTAATGTAATCTCAGGCGTGGACAAGGACGAGATACTGACTGCGCAGTTTCCATTAAAAGACAAGATTGGAACCAGAGGCACAGGGGCAGTTTCACGGGATAAGAATCATCGCGGACGGGCAAGTCTGCCCATGCAGGCCATGACGGGTATGGACGCAAATGAATCACTTCGGCCGGGAGCGGGCTATGCCATCTGGAGTGGACGGGATACGTTCGGGGCAGTGCCGGACGACTACTGGGAGATAATCAAGAGAGCGTGTTTGTGGACCGGAGTGGACGAAGAGTATATTTGTGGAGCGGTCGAGAAGTGCGAGGGGCGGCTGACGCGGTGGTGGGAGGAGAGAAGCGAGCGCCGGCGTGTTGGTTGCCAACCTGGGCGTGACACGTGACGCCGCCCTTTCTGTCACCGGGTTTCCTCTCCCACCGTCAGCCTTTCTAGCCACAACTCAAGTCCTCTACTTCCATTCCTTACTCTTGCCTGTCTCATTCACACTCTCAGTTCCTCCTTTCTGTCCCTGGTAAGCTCCCATTTATCCCTTCTTGTTCATCTAATCTCATTGCTTTCTTTTCTCTTCCAGCTGTGCCGCTCCTCAATATCCCATGTCCCTCTGATTCATCACCTGCATCATCATCATGCGTCGCTTTGTCAAGGCTTTTGCGTTCAAACGCGACAATTCAGACAGCTCCAAGCAGAGCCATGACTCACCTTCCTACAATTCTACAGCCGATGCTCACGCCGCCAACAAGAAAAACCGTAAACCTCCGCATTCGCTTTCCATCAAATCCCATACATCAATCTCCGCGTCAATACAGGTTCCCGTAATGTCTCCCCTCACCTCATCCCCGTCTACACCCCAGCTGAGTGTCAGTGGTGACCACCACCACTCCTCGTCAGCGTCTTCCTCGGCTGGCTCTGTCGATCTCAACCTACAGACGCCTGATGACGAACATGGCGGTATACTCCAGTCTCCTGTCAAGAACAAGCCTTGGAATATGTGGGTCATCAACAAGAAGTCATCTACCCTAACTTCAAGGGACAGACGTTTAAAGGAGATGGGTGGGTCATTATCCAAGGAATGGCCAGCTCCTCCGTCAATATCGTCCCAGGATGTCGTGCCAAATGACTTGTCAACTCTGTTCCAGCCAATATCTAAGGGTAAAACAAAACCAGAGGCGGTCGACGATATTGCCGACGAGACATCTACTGGATCCGAAAACGACGCGTCGCTGGTTATCATCGATCAAATGCACTACACGGGAATACCGCGATCAATACCGACATCCTCTGCTTCTGTGAGACAGAATATGCGTATCTTAATCAAGAACAAACTACTACCTCTTCCAGTGTCTTACCCACTTGCTTCTTATCCCACAGCTCCCTTGTATCCTAGATCCTGCAACAGAAGCGCAAATTTACAGCGGAAAAGATCTATACGATTTAATTTGTTTCAGAAACGGCTCTTGCAACGCCTGGATGAGACAACATATGATCTTATGTCTATCCTTCCCCTCGGCACAAATCGCAAACCCGTGCTTAATAGTCCGCCTCTTTCAGCGTCACCATATGATACCGAATGGCCATCAAAAACACTACAAGTTACCTCTTGTAGCGTCGGCATCCGACGCTGGATTTCCCGACCCTGTTTTGAGGACACTTGCATACTCTATCTACCATCACAAGGGGATATCGTTAGTCAACAGGTCACAGGCACTTCTTTGGGAGTTGCAGCTCTTGAATACTCAGAAGCTTTGGATATTATGGCCGGTCCTGACTACTTTGCCTCGGATATTACCACCGAACCAGTGTCGGTAACAGCAGCGACGTCAATTGCTCCGGCTGTTATCCAGGTCAATTCCGAATCAGTGCCATCTGATCAACCTGCACCAAGTTCTAGTATATTGTCGCGTACGTTCATTGCATTTTCGTGTTATTCTTACCTGACAATGGGATTATCAATAAGCGTCGATTCTTATGCGCAATCCCGCAACCATTCCATCACCCTTGAGGAATGGTGTTTCGACCGTCATGTCTGAGAAGGCTCAAAAGGAATTGCCAAATACGGAGACAGCGCCACTGTCTACTCTCACGCGGAGGGGCGTGCGTTTCGCTGAAGATGAAGATGACGCACTTCCTCTGCATATCGTACGCATGCAGAGAAAACGAGAAGAAAAGGCCAGATTTTTACGCAGTGAGCAAAGACGAAGAGAACTTGAACCTCAAAAGGCTCTTCAGGTGACTGAGAAAGAGAGACGACGAAAAGAAGCAGAGGTGATGGAAAGGGAAAGGGAAATGCAAGAGAAAAGAGCAAAAGAAGATGAAAAGAAGCAGCGAGCACTTCTGGAGCAGGTTGCTGCGGCTAGGCAACGCAGGGAATCACACAGGGCTGGGGTAATAAACGGTTCGAGGGGCGCCTTGCCCGCTTCCTCTTCTTCCACATCGTTGCGTGATTCGGAACATGTAACCACACCCCGTGAAGCTAGACATAGATCAGGTTCTATGTACACCACATCTCCGGCTCCCCGGAGAGGGGTGGCAACCCCTCCGCATGATTCATCGTCTGGAAGTTCGAGGCCACCCAGCCTCGTTGGGCATTCCAAGGTCAATATAGGCGACAAAGGAGGTACAGTCGGGCCTACCTCTACGTCCTCAATGCACGCTTTTTCATCTTCCGAAGATGTACATCGTGGACAAAGCAGCAGACGTAATTCAACTATGGCGCCAGGCACCCAAGTAAGACCTAGTGGAGGTCGAACTGCCTCATATCCTATGTGGATGAACAATGTTTTTGTGCCACCAGTTCCTCCCATTCCTCTTTATATGACGCCTGTCGACCCCACATCCGCTACCGATATGCCTTTGTTACCTCCTATTCCACCTTTCATGATGCAACAATATTCTCGCCGATCTTCCAGACACTCCTCACCGGGACATTCTAACTCTTCATCTTCTAGGCTCGGGACTTCCATCAATTCAAGCTCTGAGCGTATTGACCATATATCGCATACATCCTCTCGCTTAGGATATTCACTACCTCCCTCACCTTCATCTTCACCACGATCATCCGGATTCATTGCGCCTCCATCTCCACGTCGGTCTAGCGTATCCAACGTCGAACATCTGCGTTCTGGCGTACCACCGAAGTCAATGAGAAGCAATTATCATCAAATGACGTCGACTTCTCATCCTGAAGCTCAGTTCTCGTCAAAGGGTTCAGGGGGAAGACTTCACATAGCTTCCCAGCCTCAAGTCCAACTTCCCAGTCCCTGGACAGCCCTTCCGACTCAAACTGGAATTGTGCCTGTTGCAATGCCGATGGCTCCGATGCGGCAGGAAAACCAACTGCGTAACGTCAATAATGTCCGCAAGCAGACATTCATTGTCTAAACGAACACTGCCTACTTTCTGGCGTCATCATCGGGATTAGTGGTCTAATTATTACCTCTTTTTTAATCCCCAAGGACTCGACGTACCGAAATCACAGACGCCATTTATGATACTAGAAACGATTGCCCTTGTAACAACTGTAAAGTCTACATTTATACCGCTGTCCCTTAAGTCCACGTTCCTTTTTCCATGATCACTGGTACCCACACATTATCCATGCACTTTAATCCGATTTGATATGGTTATCCTTTTGTTCCATATCCCCTGATCATTACTGGCCATGTCTATGACATTTGATTGTTCACGTAGAATTCCAGACTTACTATCGCTGCTTTGACTTTCATTAGCAATAGTCTAACGATTATATTTATCATTCAGTCTGTTGCATTTCCCTGTTTCATACTATCCTTTCCTTGATCTCTTCATCAATCGGCCACTGTATACCCACATACTGTATATACAGCATTCCATTACTTGACGCGAGTTTCTTCTGGACTAATGTACAGATTTAAAATGGGTGAACAAGTAGATCAGTCTAGGTCTCTGTTGCCATCGGCCCTCGCTAGTCCAATGCAATTGGCTTGCAAGGTATCGAGGATTGTAACCATTTCGGATTAAACGCATTGCTCGTGCCTCAACAGAAATAGTATGCCATACTCGTGCTACAGCGTAAATTCAAAGGTCGATGCCACCGTTGCCGTCAGGGGTAGGTGGTCTAGCAGCCGACAATATGGAAGGCTGAGGACCCGCGGATGTTTGGGTTGGAGGCAACGGGGCATAATGAGAGTCATTGCTAACAACACCTTTTTCGACGAGAGCGAACTGAAGTATAGAAATACGCTCCTGCTGCGATGCACTGGAGAACGATGCGAGATTGGGATGATTGACGAGAGTAGGATTCGGACATACATGACATCCTCATTCTCCCTAAAGGCGGCCGTCAGTTCTGGATCTGCATTAGCTCCTGCAGAAACGACATATTCTTGCAACATTTGTTGTGTGTCTCTCAAATGCACGAGTGAGTTTTGCAGACGTGCGATTTCTATGGCTCGTCAGCAGGGTTTAAGGTCGGATGTTCTACCCCACCTTCATTGATAACGGGTACGTCAAGTCTGACTGCCTGTGCAAAAGTAAATGGCTGTGGGTAGCGTGGTTTGTGTTCCATCACAATTTCCAGACTGTACAAACTATTGAAGGCTCCGTGGAGGCGTTGTTAAACGCACTGCCACTAGTTCCGTTTAAACACTTCTCGCCACAACACTCTAAGCTCTTCAAGATCGTCAACCTCTCGTAGAACACCTTCACTCCACCCATTGTCCAGCCTGCTACTGATCTGTTGCTTCTTCCCGCCCTCCACCGATTCCAACCCTCTCTCGCAGAAGTGAACGCAATTACCCCAGCCTTGGGCGTGCGCAGCCTTGACGTTTCCTATGTTATCGTCCACGAAATAACATTTCGACGGGTCTGTGATACCAGCTTGCTGCATTGCCTAGGATACACTGTTGTAAAATAATAGTGGCCAGCGTCTAACGCGCTTACTAGCTTGTAGAATTCGGGTTCTGGCTTACAAAGAAAATCTTTCATTCGATAATCGCAATAGAAGAGGCCATCAATGAGGTGCTCAATTCGGAGTATACGCAGGACACGTTGTGCATGCTGAACCGTTATGGCAAACGTTATGAAGGCTTAAAAAGTGGCTTACCGGCTTGTATGCATTGGTGAGGGCCCACACATGCGCCTTTGTACGATCAATGTCCTCAAACAGCTTGACAAGTTTCGGATCGAACTTTATCATTTCTTCGAGAGGAAGAGAGCCATCGCACTGGCGATCAAAGTCTAACGGGTCTTCGATGAGGGTTGGTTAGACGCTCACGAAGCTGTCTCAAGGATGCGTGTGTCAAGTTACCAACGTCATGGTGACGAATCAGACCACGGAGAGCAAGTCCGTATTGGGTATAATATTGATGATGCAGTTCAGACGCTTCGCCATGCGACAGTCCCAGACTGACGAAGTAAGCTTTGCAAGTCGTGAGGCAGCGTCCATGCCCGCAAGCGAGGGATACAGACCATGAATGCGCTCTCCCATTTCCTGGGATATCCTCGAGCTCGCGGAATAGAGGGTATTATCGATGTCGAACCAGACAATGACGCGGTCATTCTGAGACCCGTCGCACTCAGGAACCAGACCATTGTTGGCAGACATTATGAAGGTGCTTTATTACGTAATAACAGATTATCTAATCTCAGTATGTCGGCGATTTCCGAAAGGTACTGTATAACTTTCAAGCCACGTTCCTGGCGGTCAGCGAGTCACCAACTGTACCAGCGGCATCGGCCTCGACGACCTCAAGAACAAGATGTAAGTTACTCATCCTGTGTCCTTCCGTCCAAACCCTTACAACTTTACATACAGATGGCCAGAAGTAAAGAACTTGTCTACGGCATTGGACGCCTCACGCGTTCGCAGGTCCGCGCTAAACGCGGTTTGTACAAGGGTCTCAAAAAATCAGAAAAGCCGGCAGTCGATGTACCCGCCGAATTCGTCGAGAAGACTGTTGGTGGGGACAAAAATGGCGGAAAGCGCCTTGTTCCAGCTTCGAAAGCACCACGTTATTATCCCGCAGAGGATGTTCGCCAACCCAAGAAGAGTCGCAAGTCCCCAAAACCCGCTGCGATTCGCTCCTCCATCACTCCTGGTGCCGTCCTCATCTTGCTTGCGGGTCGTTTCAGAGGAAAGAGAGTGGTTTTCTTGAAGCAGCTGGAAAGTGGGCTTTTGTTGGTCACGGGGCCGTTTAAAATCAATGGTGTGCCCTTGAGACGGGTTAACCAAGCATATGTTATTGCCACCTCAACAAAGATTGAGCTCGATGGCTTCAAGGTTCGTGTACGAGAGCACTTCCAGTCCGTCTAGTGAGGCTGAGACAACGACAATCAGGTTGACGAGAAGATCAATGACGCTTATTTTGCCAAGGCTGCTGTCAAGGGCAGTCGTACGGCGGAGGAGGAGTTCTTTGAGGGAGGGAAGCCGAAAGCCAAGGAACATTTGCCCGAGACTAGAACAGCAGACCAGAGGGACGTTGACAAGGCTGTGATTGCTGCTGTGAAGAAGACAGAAAGTCTGGCAAAGTATCTGAAAGCTAGCTGGGGCCTGTCAAAAGGCCAATACCCTCACCAGATGGCATTCTAAGGGTAGTTGGGAGATGTTGATAGCTGGACCAACTTAGGATTCTATGCTATGTCTGTATGATCACTTTTTGCTTCACCTACAATCGCACGCCGTCATGCACCATGCTTTCGAGAATGAACCGGTCACGAACGGCGGATGCGTTGAACAAAAAGCAAATCGCTATTCTGATACATTATTATACATTTTAATCCGAGTTGCCTTCAATTCATTGTTTGTCTCTGTTGTCCCCTCTCGGTCATGCTCCCTCTCCGCGCTGCTCGTTTGCGACAGCGCAATCCCTTTTTTCTTTGCCACCATGTTCCCTCTCAGCGACGGCATTTCATGCAGGGTATCTGCGATGGTTTCTTGGACCTGGCGTTAGCACTACCCATACCGCCCTCCCTGCCCCCATATTCAACCACCATAATCTTAGTGACGCTAGTGACGCGTACTGCCCTGCTTCCCATTGCAATATGGGTACGCTAGATTGCTTTATATCAATAACCTTTCAGACAATTTGAATCTAATTGTTTATAGGGCCGTCGCCGTGTGCGGCGGGTAGAGGAGGTTGTTCTTCCCGCGCTCGAGAGCATGAAACCCGCTGTGTCAAAGCAGGTGCTGGAGGACATGAAAAGGCAACGTATCCGCGGGAACAAGGATGACCTCAAGCGGATACATACTCAAAGGTCCATCGCTTTGGTGCGCCGGTCATTGTGCTCTCCATTTGAACCAGGGCAAGATCAACAGCGCTTTATGTAGCTCACAGTGCATCGCAAACAGCTCTTTGCAGAGCACAACTGTCGCCCTCTACCGTCTATCATCCTGCCACCGTTGTCACAGCTACCATTCTTTGTGCTGAGCACTATCGCACTCGGACGTCTATCCGCCGATCCGACGCCGTTTGACTCTGAATCTTTTCTGACACTTGCGACTTTGGCCCATCCTGATCCCACTATGACAATGCCAATACTACTCGGAGTACTTAGCATGGCAAATTTGGAATCTAGAAATTGGGTCATGACAGCCGCAGAACGTGAGCAGGCACATCGGATACGGGAAATGAACGAGAAGAAGCGTGCTGAGCTGGGGAATAAGGCACATTTAGTTCAACCACAAAAACTTATCAAGTCCACACTTCGTATCTTGTCGGTCGCACGCATCATTATCGCTGCCATGACTCCTGGGGTGATTTTGTTGTCCTTTGGAGGAATGTCTCTGATGCTTATTGTCGTTATCATCTCCAGAGTGTAGCGCTTTACTGGGTTTCTTCTGCGGCTTTTGGTTTGGTGCAGACTTGGATCATGGATCGGATGGATGTTCGCCGAAGGAGGCGACTTGAGCCAGTTGCGAAATCGTCGCCGTCCCTTTCGGCCAGCGTCTCTGCAACAAGAGCGCCCTCGAGACCACATCCAGTTCTATTGCAAAAGTCACAGAAGTAAAGGTGGACTTGGATGGAACACTGTATCTTGCAAAGTGAGTTTGAACTCTGCTTGGTTGAGAATGATTTGAAAGTGGTTCAGAGGGAACCCCTCTCCCAGTGTTTGGGGTCCCCAAGGAGTCTTTCTTGATCTAATATGACATATGCCTTCCTTACCAATATGGAGTCAGTACTAATGCTTTGATTTATGGCAGATGGTATACATGTTATATGGGGATGAGATGAGAGCGGCCAGGACCTGTGCCTTGTCAGATATGTGACGTACAGTGGCACAGACAAAACTCATTCTTGCTGTCATCATAGTAGCATACAACTCGCAGTAGTAATCCAACGGGGGCGAATCTTGAAAATAAGATAGAATACCGAAATAAAGAGAAAGGGTACGGGCAAGACTCTATACAGTTAGGAGATGCCTCCCCATGGACCGCGTATTCGACGTGCCAGTTGTATATCACGCGTCATGAGTGTAACACGTTTTGCATGAATGGCACAGAGATTCCTAGAGCCGATGAGAACGTTAATATCAGCCCGAGAGTTCTCAGCACTCACGCGTCCTCGAATAAGTGGACAAGGTATGCCTCTGTCGCCTCTTGCAACGCTAATAGTGCAGAACTCTGCCAGCGGAGACCGCCTTCACCATACTCATTCATGTCTGTTGTCATATCCAACGCTATCTCTCGTACCTAAAGCAACATAAGGGGGTGGAAAGTTTTGCGGGAAGCACGAAAGCTCACGAGACGCGCAAACGGCAATTTTTGCAATAAGAGATCCGTGCTTTTCTGGTATTTGCGAATTTCCCTGAGGGCGACGGTGCCTGGGCGGAAACGCCTTGGTTTTTTCTGGCCTTGCGCATGGTCTGAAAAGGCATTGCAACCAGATCAGTGGAATGGCGGAAGGTTTGTGCGTGCGTTACAACCTCGGGGTTGGATATCAAGTTCTGACCTGCGAGGGGGCCTTCCGCCCGTACTCTTGCGCGCGGTTGCCGTCTTTTTCCGTTTTGCGGTGGGTGTTGGTGGGTCAGGGTCTGTGTCAGGTTGCCTGCGCTTTGAGGTAGAAGCGGTGGATCTCTGTGTTATTTGGGCCATTGGATGAAGGAGAAGGAGAGAGGCGGAGTCTCTGGTGGCTTTCAGCTGTGTTCGGTTGGGGTGATCGTGTGAATATTTAGCATTATCTTCAAAAGTCTGCCATGCCACTGACTCCCGCAGCAGCTTCAAGCGATGCCCGTACTCACTGGTTACTATCGATACACTGATATCTGGTTTGAATGGTTGGTTCATCTCCTTTAACCTATACCATTCATTCATCCGAGTGCATCAGGCCAAAGGTACTTCCTAACCCTGAGGATAAGTTCCCTTTGAAAGCTATCCTCGGTTGGTCAGAGCATTTAGTCTTCCCGACCTGCAGTTTGAATCTTTCATAGCTCACGATTCACTCATCCATCCTGATAATCCTCTCCATGTTGATAATGTCAACGGCGTCCAGATGTACCTCGGTAGCACTTGCATTGTTCCTCATCGTCCTGCCTTTATGCTGATCCCTAACCATCATCCAGGACAGATGCAAACCGGGGAATCCCGTCTCTTGTTCTCTTCCGCTCAAGTAGACTATGTCCGCTACTGGCTCAAAGCAACGGGTCTAACCAAAACGCTCATACCGTTACCCTACTCTGACTGCCTCTTGACCAATACCGAGTTGAGGAATGTGTCTACAGTCATATACAAAGATGGCGGTTCACTGCGTCAAGCTATCAAAGTCAGTCCCTAAAATTGCAAATGTTTTGCATTTATTGCTGATGACCACCGTGACAGAAAATTGATAAGATCAATAAGCGCCTGAAGGGGTCAAACCCCTTACTTTCCAATCGGCGCGAGCTCTTTGAACGCGTCAGAACCTTATGGCAGACGAAGCAAGGTGTCTGGTGTGCGATGGATTTCGAGGCATGGGAGCGTGATCACCAAGTCATTACCGAATGTGGCTGGCGACTACTTTACTGGAAGGGCGGTGAAGAGGTGGAGGAAGCAAATCATCTCATCGTGGAAGAACATAAAAAATACAGAAACACCCAATACGTCCCTGATTTCCGTTATGTGGGTTGTGACTGCCTCCGTTTCTTTACCTATCTGACATCAGATTTAGGATTATGCATTCGGAGAGAGCAACATCGTACCGAGATCAGTCTTCAAACAGAAAGTCTGCAATATGATCTCTTCTTTGCAGCACCGTGGCCCCGTATTTCTTGTATTCCATGACAACAACCAAGATATCAAGTGCGTGCTGCTCCCCCCCTAGTTTACTGATGCCGCATTAACAGGTTTAGCCAGGTACTTACAATCCCCCTTGATTGCAGCTCCATTGACTGGTTTGACGCACCTGCTCCCTGACACAATGCCTAATGAGGGACTTTTTGTTGTTGATACCTCCGATTTATATGCTGGGTTAGAGGGTTCCGGTTCCCGAAATCGGAAGTCCTTGGACAGGGTATGCAAACAAATGCAGATTCCTACCAAATTTCTGCACAATGCGGGAAACGATGCATACGTGCGTCTCCAATGATCACAGTTCATTATTTATCGTCAGATCTCTTCCTTCTAGTACACGTTCGAGGTCCTCAAATCAATGGCAAGTGGCAATGCGCTTGACATTCAGCGAGAAGAGCGATGGCCGAATCGATCAAACGGTGTCATTGTACAGTTTGAAGCCTGGGAAGAGAAGACAGACTCTTCTGACGATGAAATCTACCCGCGTGATGCTGTCTTTGGCGAGAATGGAGCTGAAAAGGGTGCTACTGGCGTTGATGACTCGATGACCTGTAATCCAAGGCAATGAGGGGTTACCATCTTGACAACATTGCATTGCTAGCTCAAGTAACAGCAACACAACATTAGGTCATGCATAACATATTGTATAACAGGCTTGTACATCAATCGTCCTTCTCATCCTTGTCTTCTTCATCGTCAGAGCGCTCATCATCCGCCTTCTTGGTCACCAGTGCTCTATTGTAGGGGGGGTGTCAAACTGTGCAGTTCAAGAAGGCGGACACGTCTTACCTAACGAGAATCCGCCACATGAGGTAATACCAAAAGAGGTTCAGTAACTGTAGCAGGAATAAGGGCGCGAACACCTGATAGCGCATCCAGTGCGCTAGCCAGACGCCATCCTCTGTCTTCCATTGCTTTGCTACTTCACTGTTGGAAGCGGTCCCGGTTCAAGTATGAACAAAATAAGCATAAAAGCAGGAAACTCACGGGATCAGGTCAAACTCGAACCAGACTGACCAGAGTATTTTCAGGTTGAGGTAATGCCGGAAATATCTGATTCAGGTCAGAACGATACAATTTGGTAAGAGCATTCGAAACTGACGTCCAGACAAACATAAAAAATACATAGGCGAACATCTTGGCTACATCCCATTGAATATAGTTGAGCAATTTTGAGATCTAGGACACGTCAACACATGCAAGACTAGTGCAAGACGTGCTCACAGCAAGGAAAGTGTCTGGTATATCCATGCTCATAAAGACTGCATTGCCAATGAGGGTCAAGTTGACCAAATAGCTCCAACTGGAGCCCATGTCAATTGAGAGAATTTTATGCTAGGGTTGTAGAGAGAACTCACCCAACCAACCATAACGTAACCAAGTGATGTGCAACAAGTTCCAAGTAGTCCTTGCGAGGTTTCTCGAGGCCGAGCAATAGGACCAAGAGTTGTTGACACCAGTAGGCGGATTGCATGAGGTAATAACGTTTCAATTCCGGTTTCATGTCCCAATGGGGATAATCTATGTAACTTATTGAGTTTGTAAGGAAATCAGACCAAACGAGGAAGCAGACCTATCCAGAAATACTCGGTGCGATACCAGTAGGTGGGCAATTGATCCATTACACGCTACTTCGTGATTAAGAGCAATGAGGGGGGGAATGGTTGTTACCGGCACTCACGTAACCCCAGAAACCGAAAATCATGAAATAGAATAGAGCGTAGGCCTGTTCACCGAAACGGTCGATTTTCGCTTCTTTTCTGATTCTAAAGTGGCGGGCAATGGGTCGTGACACGTTGATCGTTAACCATTGTCGTACGAGGGACCAAAAAATGATGTAATATGCGATAAACAATATATCAAAAAAACTCTTGGCGTAGCGAGGATCGTCTGGTGGCGATGTCGGAACGTGACCGGAAAGCAAAAAAATGGGGGCGAAGGGATTGGGAACTTTTGGGGCGACGTAGGGGGCGAGTAGCTGCCAATTTCCGTAGAGAACCAAGGGTATGACAAGCAATTGCAAGGCAGTGCCTGCAACCATCGTGAACATGGGAAGAGAGAGGTGACACGGCGACAGCACTTGCCTGGGTCAATCGCCCACCTGAGCCAGACTGAAAGGAAAGGGCGGCCGAAGGAATGAGTGGGCGTGCCGCTGCGAACCGGCGAAGCGGTGCCGAGTGGCCTTTGGAGAAGGAGTCAGTACAGTATGGAGAGAAGAGGCGCAGTGGGATAGAGAGTACGCACGTTTGGGGGAGGAAGGAACCAGCGAGATGGTGGTTTGGGTCATCTCTGTTGAACGAGTCAGTGGTGATGAGATGGTGGAGAGAAGCAAGAGAGGGACATGCTCAATCCGCTGAGTGAGACTGTGAATGGCAGCAGGCCTGTGTTTTGATTTTTGTCTCTGTGCCATTGCAGCGAGGTTGGACGTGAAGGTGAAGCTTGAAGGGTATAACGCGATGGTCGACGCGCTCTGACAGAAATTTTAAGCGAAATCCACGCGAAATTTATCCGGAATTTATACAACATCCCACACAAAATATTTGGTCCTCGCCATGTTCTCCTCCCTCGCCCTCTTCCAGAAGACGCCCTGCCCACAGCTTCAGAATTGCACGCGCATACATTGTCTCTTTTCCCATCGTCCTGACCTCCCCCCTCCACCACTTCCATGTCTCCCAACAACCACCACCACCACCACCACAACCACCACCACCATCCCCACAAAGCGCATACAGCCACCTCACTCTTCTCCGGAACCTCCTCGCAAGCTCCAAAAGCTTTCCTCCTTTCAGAAACCGTTGCCTGCCCCCTCTCCGCCTCAGATCACCGTAAGTGTACATAGTCCCCACCCGTGTCTCCTCACCTACTTTGACCAAACAGGCGGGAGTACCCACATTACGCATCGTACCAGCTCAGTCCCAGGTCCCCGTTCCCGTTCGCCAAGTAAGCGCGTTCAAAGACCATCCTTCTCTCCTTGTGTAGCTCATCTCCACCGTAAAAAGACCATGCTAAAAACCCTATACGACCACTTTGTCATCCTGTACAATCACATCTCGCCAGAGTGTCCCACGCTTGCAGCAGAGCATTCTCTCAAGCAAGAAGAGGAGATTTATAAAAAGTCGACGAGACTAACCTATCGCAACGTATGAACTTGGTCATCACAAAGACGTGACACGCCATTTGCTTATCATAACACCATTGATCTCCAGGCAGTAATACAGTGTGCCGCAGCCCTCAAACGACGTCCAGCACCCACTTCACTTGCCCATGACTCCGTCGGAACAGAAGAGGAATTGGCAGTGCGAGCAGAGGCTCGCCGATCACTCGAGTCCCTCCGTTTGACTCGTGCACATCTAGAACCCCTCATTCATGCAGTTTCTGAATTAGAAAAAGCGGGATACTTTGTCAATCTTCCTGATGGACCAGGCGGCACCGAACCCAGCATGGAAGGAAAACTGGCTAAATGCGAACGCTGCGCCCAACCTTTCATCGTCAAACGGAAAGATGACGCTGACAACTGCATTTTTCACTGGGGGAGACCATACACAACGAAGATCAATGGTGTCAATCATCGAGTCTCTCGGAATGTACTTTATACTCATGCGTCTCATCAGGTGAAAAAATGAGAATATTCAACTGCTGTTCGAGGTCTGTTTCTGATTCAGAAGGCTGCACCCATGGTCCACACGTCTTTTACGAGTCCAAAGCCGAGGACTTGCATGCTCGACATCCGTTCTCACTCCTAAAATCCCCTGCACCATCTTCCACTACATTAGACGTTGCAGCGATTGACTGCGAAATGATATACACGACAGGCGGCCTGCGGGTCGCCCGTGTATCCGTGGTGGATGGCGCGGGCAGTCAGGTTTTTGACCAGCTCATCAGGATGGACGACGGCATACAAGTCATGTAAGCCTTTGCGAGTTTTGTGAAACCAAACAGCATTTGATTCTTCATCGCAAGTGACTATATCACTAGGTTTTCTGGCATTACTCATGAGTCGCATTCGAAAGCACTGCTTCCCCTGGCATCCATTCGAGAGACATTAGAATCATTCATCAGCCCAGAAACAATACTCGTTGGTCACGCTCTTGAGAACGATTTGAAGACACTTAGGATCATTCACCATAACTGCGTTGATACTGCTATATTGTTCCCACATAGAACCGGCCCACCTTACAAGAGATCTCTCCGGGATCTGTTAGTGACCATCGTACTTCTCTCCTCTGGGCAGTAGCTTATACTCTCTGTCGTGGCAGGGTCCGTGAAAACTTGGGCAAAATAATTCAAGCTGGTGGCGGCACCGTAGGACACTCATCCGTGGAAGACGCCATTGCCGCAATCGATCTCGTCCGGTGGTACATTCTCAACAAATCTAGAGATGGTCCGACAAATTCGACGAAGCGCAAGTAGCGTTCATCGACCTTGGCGTGGGCAGTCAGACTCGTAAACCACCTTCATGACTGTATTAACATTGTGTTGCTCATATCCCACATCTTATTGTACATTATTCCAAGCGATACCCTGTAGGATAGTCCACTATACAAGCATTACAGCGAGTACTTGAGATGACTCGGATACCTCCAAGATGATACCATCATAACCGTACACTGCGATTTTGTTCAGCCTGCAGTTGCATCATGCAGATGGGTGACATTGCTTACGACGGCTTGATGGATTTGGTAGTGTGACATGGTCGTCCTCATCTGTTCGATTCAAGATCATGGATGGCGGTGGTTCGTTCGGGCTTAGGAAATGGCTGATTGTCTCAAACTGGCCGGCGACGCATATTTAAAAATCGATCTGAGCAAGGCGGGATCTTAACTCACTCTATCATAGAAACGCTTTCGTGGAGGTGTGTCTGGTGTTTATAGAAGTAAAAATCAATAACGCATGCAACAGGCAACGGAAAGTCTACCATCTTCATCATCTTCGGGGGTACCTTCTATTTCCCAGCAACAGCGCTTGTAGCGCTGAAACAAAGGAGATCCCGGCTGTCCTCTTAGGTTGAGCATAACCAATCCCAAAAAAAAAACATGATTAAACTTGCCACGTTTGTATGAAGAATAATCTTTTTGACAACGTGACTAGAATTAGAAATGAACAGGTCCAGGCCATGTTGGAAGTAGTTGTAGAAATCTGCGAGGGATGAGAATGCGGCAGATATTTGCCTTGACGAGGGCTTACATCCTGCTTCTGCATCATCCTCGTCTGAACTACTGGCGTGGATCGTCATCCTATCATCTTCTTTAAAATGAGTCCGAGGAGGAGGTCCCAGTGCGAGAACCAGGTCCTGAGCTGTTGTTTCCTCAAGCCTTATGTGCATTGATAAGGAACCTGCGGGATAAAAGTGGAGAGTAATTCCTTCGTGTATCTGGTCGCTGCAACATTTCTATGGGGGAATAGAGTCACTGGCGCAGTCACTCACTTTTACTACAGCTCTTGCAATATCGCCGTTCATGACTGAGCATTCGCGCACCTCTTCTAATGCATCTTGATCATCTCTCTGAGTCACTATGACCCGCTTTACTTCTTGCATCCTACTTTCACTCTGCGTGCTTTTCAATGCATCCGTTACATCATCGTCACTGAAACTGAACCAAAGGCCTGGGTAACGTAGGTCTTCGCCAGAGTACGTAGGACCAAAACTCCGTGAGACACTGACACGTTTGAAGACAACATCCGCTGATGACAATATGATATCTTTGTATCTTAAAGTGACAGGGGAATAGGAATCTCGAAGCTTTCGGAGACAGATAGTGTGCAGCCTTTGATGTCGACCTGAAAACAGGAGGTCAAGGTGCGGGCGAATATGAATGATTACGGGGGAGGCTGTT
Organism: Amanita inopinata Kibby_2008; assembly: GCA_001691775.3. NCBI lineage: Eukaryota > Fungi > Basidiomycota > Agaricomycetes > Agaricales > Amanitaceae > Amanita > Amanita inopinata. The sequence continues at coordinate 627,704 of JNHW02000002.1, forward strand.
GATGCATCTGGGTCATATTTGATGTCGACTTGAGGGAACACATGCTGTAGACCTCGCAGGATCTCAAGAGTGGTCCAAAGGGAAGACCCTAAGGACCTTCTAGTCAATGCATTTCAACGACCGCTGTTAGTAGCCGTACCAAGTTCAAACATTCCAAGGCCCAAGCCAGGTCGTATGTCGACATCGAGCGCCGAGAACATTGTCAAGCGTCGTAACGCGCCAGAACCTCTCGGGACACCATCACTATTGGCATTTCTCCCACGCCGTTTCATCTACGCGCGCTAAACGACGCGCCTGTCTGTGAGCGCGATGGACGTTCGGCAGCGTCTCATCATCAAGGTGAGCCGCATAGAGTGCATCTTTGATCAGGTATGCTTTCAACTCTCCGAAAGGTTTTCAGAAAATACAGCAATTCATTGGGCCCCGATGCACTGGAACTTGTCGAGGAGATCCTCACCGAGCACGAGATCGAGGATTCAGATGCCGAATCAACTCTTGAAACCCTTGTGAAAGAGTACAATAAACAGGACGGTAAGTAGTAGGGCATCAAACAGAGTTCTCGTCTGAACGCATCAATGCCGAACAGATGCCTCCATGAAAGTCTCTGTCAACATTCTCCGTAGAGTCTATGAATTCCTACGAGACCAAGGCGAAACGCCTTCCTCGGAAAGGGAATCTCTGGATCCCGACAGTCACCTGCACTTCATAGATGCGTTTGATATGCCACTATGGCATTGGACACCAGAACGAGGAACGTTTGAGAAGTGGGTGCAAACTATCCACGATTGGCAGAGGCTCTCTAAATTTGAATAGACATACAACAACCCTGACTTCCTCGGGTTCGCCAGAGACCCGAATATTGGCTGTACGCAACAGACTGAACATACTCAAACAGTGCATTCTCCGTAATGAGCATTTTGCTCCCTCAACCTTACCTTCGCACGATCGAGAGCGCTTAGTCACAGTGAGCTGAGGACCGTCTATTGTCATCTATGATCGAGTGAGAATAAGCGCTCCCATGACAGCTGAAATCAACAAAACAAATGTTGGGCCGATGGGGTGAACGCTTTCTGCTTTTAGGCATGCTAGCACACAACAAGGAGGGAAATTTGTGTTTGGAAGATGCGGATGGATCCGTACAGCTGGATCTGTCCAAGTTGGCAAGCTAGCATTCATGTAACAGTCGTTTTTCTCTATTCATGTTTCTCAGGACGAGCCCGGAGATGGGCTTTTCACAGAAGGCTGCTTTGCTCTTGTAGAAGGCGAATACAACGAGGATAATAGTCTGGAAGTTATCGCCATGGGACAACCCCCTTGCGAGCCTCGTGAAACAGCTCGGTGTGTCTTTAAACTGGCCAACCCTTGTTTGAACGCTCAATCCTCTAGATCTATTTACGCGCACATTGATTTTTTAGGAAAAGGATCGACGTCCTTGATGGAAGATGTACGTATTGATATACTCCTTTTCGTAACGATATGCTAACATGGTTCAAGGCCAAGTTCTCTGTCCGCGTCAAAGAGGAGTTTGCGGATATCAACTTCTTCTTCCTATCCGATGTATGGCTTGATCATAGCCGCACACTTCCAGGTCTTCGAAAGGTTTTTGATAACTGTATTGAAAACAGCTTTATCCCCAAAGTCATGGTTCTTTGCGGGAACTTCACAAGTCGGCCAATTGCGCGCGGAAGTGGGCGCGATCTGCAGACATACCAAGGTCAGGTGAGAATAAGCTGGCCCGACAGAGTTTTTACGGTCTTTTTGCCATCTGACAGAAAATTTTGATGCACTCGCTGATCTCATAGCTTCCTATCCCGTCATTACACGGTTAACCCACTTCGTCCTCGTTCCTGGACCCTTTGATATCACTGTCAACGCAATATTGCCAAAAAGGCCGCTGCTTGCGTCTTTAACAGCGCAGCTCAAGGCCAAAATACCAAATGTTCATTTTGCTACAAATCCATGTCGAATCAAGTTTTTTAACCAGGAGATCGTGATCTTTCGGGACGACATCATGTCTAGGATGTTGCGGAACACAGTGGGCGTTAAGCGAGATGTGAGGGGTGACACATTGAAACGTTTTGTAGGCGCAGACACCGTTTCGCGAGTCATCATCATTGACGGCGTTTGTTGTTACAGCTCGTGCAGTCAATACTGGACCAGAGTCACCTTAGTCCCTTCACGATCAGTGTTCAACCCAGGCTAGCAGACTATGATCATGCCCTGCGGCTCCATCCACTTCCGACAACAGTAGGTGACAAGTTATATGTAAGCAAATGCAAAGGGTTGAATAAGAGATGAGCTTGTCTTGGCAGATAGATACGATAGATACAAGATGACATATACAGGCTGCCATGTTTTCAATCCTGGTAGTTTTGTGGGAAAGGCGTTGGCCTTTTCTACATACACCCCCGCAGAGATGAACTCGGAGGAATGGTAAGACTGTTTGGCACTGTCCAATTGGATGTAGCTACTGAAACATGCATCTCTAGTGTTTTGGATGTGGATGGCGGGGAGGATTAGTTTGAGCGTATTCGTATTGAATACAGCATTGAATATAGCATTGATATATTGATCTGTGGTCACGTGCAACACTGTCCAGCTCAGACCGAGCCAACAACCTTCGTCCTTTCTACGGATGCGCATCTAGAATGTTTCCCGTCCCTCAGCACCACATCACGGTTCTCTTTCGCATTCTTTTGCTAGGAGACGCAGGTAATGCAATTTTGGTTGCTTTTGCATGGGTCATTAGGATTGCCGTATTCTTATTCCTCTTGCGGACCTACCTCATACCATGGCTCCTGGCCTTGACCTCAAAGCATATCCGCCTCAGAACTATCAGCCTGCGTTCTATCCGAGGTCTCTACATTCACACAGGCGCCCATGTCTGTCGTGTGGAACGCATCAGCTACGTGTGGTCCAACGTGTCGGGTTCGCGTCGGATTACAATCAAGGTTGAAGGCCTCAATCTGGAAATTTCCAACAGGAGGACCGAGAAACCAACGCGTCACAAACGCACCTTGACGCTTGCCGACCTCTCTCCGTCCCCGTTAGCTCGGCGGATTTGGGATTTGCTGGGAGATGTCTATGGCTCCATCGAACCCTATTTTCGTCCCTACATTCGGGCTTGGGTCGTGGCATATCTTCGCTTCTTCATTCGTTGGCTGCCTCGCATCTCTCGGGCTGTATCGTTTGATCTTCCTTCGATAGTTGTCACTCTTCCGGATGTCCAAAGGACGGAAATCATTGCTGAGAGCATACATCTACATACGCTGCTTTCACTCACGCCATCGCACGGTGTCGGGGACGGCCTCATTAACGGCAACCCTCGTAGGGGGCCGGTTTCAACGACATTGTATGGTATGGCTGCCTGGAGAAAGCGATTCAAGGAAGGCTTTCAAAGGTCGTTGGATCTTGCATTAGGCGAAGCCAAAGGGACGGCCGCCATATCACTACAGTTGCAAAGTTTGAACATTTCTACGCTGTCCGACGATATTAATGGTGCGTCAATCAGGACGAGATGGCTGTTTCATATTCTGACGTCATCTTAGAATGCAAACCATTGATTCAGCTACCAGGCCTGCTTGAGCTGAATGTATCAGTCTGTTTCAATCCCCGTGCAGGTCGTGTAGACGAGCAAAGTCTAGAGTCTACTCTCAAAGTGGGCGACTGCGTTCTGCATGCTGATTCTATGCTGTCGTTTATCGACGAACTTGGAAAACCTGAGCAGTCACATTTCGAATCTGTTGCTCCATTTCTGTCTTCCAAACGTGGCTCATTAAATGACCAACCTGAGCTACCAACTCCTAATTTATTATCGCCTCCAATCACACTAGCCTCTCCTTCAATGTCTCCTTTTGAATCACCGTTTCTCTCTCCTTTATTATCATCCAAAGTTCCATCAATATCTTCTCTTACGTCGCCAACCTCTCCATTATTGGAGGCAATATCGGTTTGTACCTTTTTTAAATCTTCATGAGCACGCAGTAAATTGTGTCATGAAGGCATCCTTGAGGTCTCGCCGTCACCGGCGACTGGTGCCCTGTCAGAGATTGAAGGATGCTAAATGTAACGTGCGTGATCTGCAGTTGACTCTCCGTTCGTTCTATTGAACCCCCTTCAGTCAGTGCTGTCTTTTCTTCAGCGAGTTCGAGTCATGATCTCCAGAGTCAGCGTTGCCTATATCACGGCTACTGGTCAGTCTGAGCATTCATATCGGACTATAATCCAAGATATCTCTTTCGATACCTCTCGCAGCTTGCCGGGAAATAATCCTTACCATGCAGAACTGCTTGGGCGTCGTGATGCCTCAGAATTTTATGATCCTGAGGCATACAACTTCCGTCTCTCTATTGTAAGCGTCAAGTTGGAAAGGCATACAATCAAGGATGTCTGGAACGTGTTCACAATCGGAGCGACTCAATTCCAAGCGCTGGCATCCCAATGGCCGTTTCCTTGGCTTACAACCACTCCATTTCTATGCAGTGATCCAAATGCCTCGGTACTAGCTTTGAGAGGCCACTTTGACAGCCTCACCATCACCGAACGCCTGGAGGACTTGCATCTACTTGTAAGCCAGCGGATCACACAACGACAACACACTAGTGTAGAGGCCTGGCAAATGTTCAAGGCATTTCCAAGAGTTGTATTAGAATTTAGCTGTGGCCCCCTTACAAACTCAGTGGTCTGCAAGGCGCCCGATGGATACAAGCCACTTGTAGTGGAGCTCAAGACAAATGGATTCCTTGTCTCTGCGTCCTCATGCTATCTAAATGGCAAACTGGTGACTGTGCCGGCCCCTGACTTCCCATTTGAACACGAGATACAAATGCAGTGTGATTTATCCTTGGTAGTAGAACCGATCTTCGTTCTTGTCCACCCAAACGCACCTGAGACCACCAGCAATCGTTTCCCCGGACTGGATTTATTGTATCACCCAACAGCGGTCTCTGTCGAGGCGATTGATGCACGTTGCCAGATTGGTGCAGCAGCTGGTATTGACGATCGTGTTGGAGCTGTCGCCTGCGTTGACACCTCTACCTTGACATTTGACGCTCACATCTGTAGCGACGCAGTTTGTTTAGAATTATGGCATCCCGACGTCGTAGCGGCAACTTTACAACTCCTTACTGCTCTTCCCTTGGACAGGAGAATAGCTGCATCTGGCCCTCTTAAATCATCCCCAGTTATAGTCCCGTGTGGTATCTCCCTTTCTGCGGGACTTGCCAGGCTGGTCCTATTCGTTACAGCTCCAGACCTAAATCCACATGATGATCTGGGTTTGTCTCGCGGTGTCGCGCTTAGGACTGCAGTTTCTCTTCACTGGTGTTCTCTTGCACGTCGCCATCTCCGATTGTTTGGGGACTTATATGAGCGCTGCCTTATACGACAGGAGCTTGAGTTGTCGCGGGAGATCTGCGTTGATGTCGTGACTGCCCTGAAGGGCCGTGGGGATATCTCACTGCCTTTTCGCCATTTGTTGAAGCTTGCTATTTCGAATCTCCTGCTACGAGGCGCTGTTGCCACGCTGTTTGAAGCGGACGACCCTTTGATGGCGGAACACGATGGTTCTGTCTTTAACGACCAAGATTTTCTGTGTGTGGACCGAATGGACCTCACAGTTTCAAGCGGATCTCAAAACTCGGGACACAAGTATCAGGCATCTATCAATATCCCTGTCATTAATATATCTTTCCATTTGTCTCATATATATGAGATGATGCTTGCCTTGCAAACGTTGCGTTCTTTGCAGCAAGTGAGATCTCATTCTTCCTCTGAACCCTCGGGTCTAGCATTGCAAGTGGATCTCAATGTCGCAAGTGTGCAGATAACCTGGACGCTGCCAGAAAAGGAGTTGCTTAGCAATGTGCACAGTCTGTCGACCCGCTTTTCCGTCGATAAGGGTATTCACGTCCACTTTGATGGAGCCCAGTTATGTGTACCATCTGCAACCAACCCTCACATTGGTCGATATTCTAGGTCCAGAAATTGGGAAGAACTAGCAAACCTACAAATGTGGGACGTACACATCTTACCACCTCTAGTCTCAGCCCATGGGAAGAACGCCCAGCTCAAGATACCATTTGGTTATATCTTCGCAGACCTTATATTTGACATGATCGTTGTATCCAAGGCCTTCCGTCACATAGTTCGCATTGCGACCGCAGGTTCCTATCAAGAGTTTCCTGCACCTGAACCAGAAGGGCCCAAGATTGTTCCTCAAGTGAAGATTGACGTCGGACATTTCTCCCTTGAAGCATCAGACGACGCGTTCGAAAGTAGGCTTGGCGTTATTTGGCGCGTTGGTTCTGATGCAGTCCGGCAACGGCTAGACCGGGAGAAGGCATTTCATGCCAAGGTTGCGGCGATATACGCTGCTGAATCAGGAACAAATAATCAACCTGTAGGACATGAATATCATTTCAATGCGTCTCATACAATTCCTGTGGAAGAAGCGCGTCAAAGGCTAGACGAGGTTCACGCCTTGGATTGGACTTTCAGAGTTAAACAAGAACTTAGGAAGACTACACAAGCTGAGCAAAGTTTTATATATTACTTGCGATCCACTCTCGCTTGTACGGGCGAGAATTCGTTCATCCCTGGGTCCAACGCTGTTGATGAAATCTTCAGTCCTCAAATGCCTCCCCTCTTCCGAATTGTGCTGTTCGACCTTCGCCTTCAATTGTCCGTTCCTTCTTTCGGGCTTGAGCACCTGCCGGATTTTCTGTATGAGCAAGGTGACCTTCCACGAGATACGGCATACTCACTACTGGTGCCCATGCACCTTCATTTCACTCTGTCGGCCATGCATGCAACACTTCGAGACTACCCACTTCCTTTAATCAGCATTCCAGCGCCATGCAATGGTAATCAAGTTGCCTGCGAATTTGATACTGATATTGTATTCGCAGAGGAGATGGGAAGTGAAAAATCTGTCGATTGGATTGAATGTCCTTTAATCCTTCAAAACCAAGGAGCTCAAGGCGTGTTACCCTTGTCCGTCACTGTGCCGAAAACCATAATGCCCGTCAAATCATATGCCAACCCTGTCGTGAAGGTCACAACTGACAGAGTAACTACTTTCTCGTGGGGCGTAAGCTATGGGCCGGTCATTCAGGATCTCATGCGAGTTATTGATACGCTGTCGAGTTCTTCTCGAGACGATTCCCCTCCTATCGGGTTCTGGGATAAGGTAGGCACCTACTTGGCCAAACTGGAGGTCAAAAAGTGACAGTTATCTCTAAGCTGAAGCTTGTCTTCCACTGGTCATTCAAAATATCATTTCAAAATGAAGTGGTTCTCCACATGAAAGGTAAGGTATACTATCATAACCGCTTCACGGTTTCCCACATGTGGTACAGGTTCCCGAGACCCGTATGATACGACCGACGTCGGAGCTGGTTTCGTCCTCCTCTGGCAAGGAAACACTAGAGTGCTCGTTAATCGCCAAAATGAGGATAAGGAACTAATACAAGTCCTAAGCAACACCCTGATATTTGCTATCCCAGAGTATGTGCATTAATTGAAGGCATGCCTTTCATTAACAGGTAGCAGCTTAGACGAAGTGGCGTACAATCAGCCACAGGATTCACATTCAAACCGTAACGGTACTACACTCCGCAAAATTTGTGCTAAATTTCAATCTGGAGTCCGTTTCGGCGTTGGTTTTGTCTTGGAACGTTCCTGCGGCGACAATTGTTCCCATTGCACAGGCCCTGCATTCCAACGTCGATGCAGGTTTTTCGATTTTCTGCCTCATTATATGGTTAAGCTCGAGAAAAAGACAGCAATACCAGATATCAAAGTATGTTTTAATCGCTGTTTTTCTCTCACAATGGAGTAATCGTTGGTCGATAGAGCCCTGACGACAGTTACAACGAATTCAGATCAGACTTTGTTCATCTATCTATTTCGTTGGTTTCTTCTCTAAATGCCAATTCACATCAATCTAGTAGCTTCCATCTCACCCCAAAATCCTTCGCACACTTCTGGTCATGGTGGTCGCTGTTTGACAGCGCGCTTTCCCTCCCCGTCCGTCAAGGTACATACTATCCCCGTCGGATAGTCACTCCCAAGCTCGGCCGTCATCTTGCAACGATCAAATATCGTCTATCAGTCCCTCACCTCTCATTGACGCATGCGTATCTTGATGACGGTGAAGAAAGTAAGGCTTATTTCACTTTGCGTATCTCTCGAGTACCAAATCACTCTTTCAGCTTGGACTGATGGCGTTACCCCTTGGATCGGACTGAAGGGCATGGTTGATCATTTACAAGCAGACTTTCACCAAAGAGATGAGGAGGCAACTGTTTCAAACGTCGTCCAGCAAGCAGCCAAGAACTTGCGACGGAAAGCCTTCTATGCTGCGGAAGTGATGCTGAGAGGAGTCGATTTACGTGCTTTGCTAGCAACATTTTCTGAACCGCAAAAGCAAACAAATTCCACCATGAAAAGTGCACAACAGAGCAATTACAAAACAAGGAAAGACTTACCCATAACGGAATTGTCATCGCTTTGGTACGACCCAGCCGATTTCATTGAGACCGACTGGTCGTCAACCTCCGTACCCAAGCTACATATTCTACCCATAGCTTCTTGTCCTTATTTTTTATATTTTAAACGAAACACCGCTTTGGCAGATAGCGAGAAGCACCTGAGTAAGTTCGGCGTAGATGATTCGCACTCTTGTTTATTGGGAACAGAACCATGTGCGTATTTCTTCCAATCCCGTAACTGTTAACATAAACTTTTTTTTCAGCCATCTACAACGTACAGATCGATCTGGCGAAATCGCGTATTGTGGAATTAGAGCAGAGACGGCGTGTGTGTCAGTTCACGAACCCCGAAGTACGTATGAGGTCCTGAATGAAGGTTGCCACAACTGAGTATGGCATAACCACCAAGAATGCAGAGGGGTCAAGACTCGACAGAATGATAACCCTATTACAAGAATACATTTCATTGCTGCCCGCCTCCTACACGTCTCCAGACGCCAGTCATCCTCAAAATTATCTCATGCCATCAGAGACCATCTCTTCCAGTGAATGGGCTGAATTTGACAACGTTTATCAAGTACACTGCCCGAAACTGTATCTTGATGCCCCAATCCGCGATGTGAGTGTGCAACTTTACCCCAGAACGTTAATAACCTGATGAGCAGATCTTAATGCGGTACTATCATTGTTCGCGGGCTAGGAGAGGTTTTGAATATCACTTGGCAACCCGGTATGCTATTCATGCGTCCCAGTTTATTAAACCATTCTAATGTCTTTTAGAGCAGTAAAATTTATACGTGATCAAGCCAACACAGTTGTCACAGCAGTGGATGGTGCAGATCTAGAGCGATCGCGTAGCCCTACTCAAGCAGCCGCGTCAGCTTTGCGCAAGATTTTAAAAGGGGATAATCCAAAGTCTTCCGCAGAACTGGACTGTACTCTTGATTCTCTTGATACCGTGAATCCGTTGGCTGGTTGGTCTGAGGGCGTGTCTTTGAAGAAGAGTCATTGCTGTCTTCTTCTTAAACCTCAAGTTGTCTTACAAGGGGAAGCCGACTCAGAAGCTTGCATTGTGGCAGCGGTCCAAGCTAAATTGCAGTCGTTTGCCATTATGGATGACCTGAATGCACATGATCCGATAAGTGGCAAAGTCATGTCAAGGTATGGAGGGCAGTTCATGAGTGTTGATAACGTCATACTCAACCTTGAAAGGAATTATACTGCGCTACTTGGTCTACAAGCATTTTCTCCCTCATCCTCTGTGATTGGAAAAGCCTGTGTTCCGCTCGAAGTTCTTGTTGACCTCAAGTGCGAAAGCGATGAATTTGATCGTTTAGTCCCCCAGACAGACGCCGTGTTCCATTATGACAAATTCAACCGTTTACGCTTGCGTAACATTGTCAATACCGCTGTGACTAGAGCTTCGAAAGACAGCGACCGTCAAGGTTTCCGCGGATCGAACCATCTCTGTGATCAAACTGTTAGTCCTAATTGCTCAAAAGGCTTCATGTAATCTTTCTAACATGCAGCCTAGGATTTATTGAGGATTCACATACCTCGCTTTACTGTCTTGGCAAGTGACAAACATTTTCAGAGCATAGCCAGCAATGTTTCCGAATTATTGCTTTTTTCGGATGTTGCTCACAAGACTCGCTTGGAAAGATTAGAAAGCCTCCTTATAAGATACGACTTCACGGACCTATCATCGGCAGCGACGGTTGTAGAAAACTTACAACGCCGGTTGAGGACTACATTAGAGGGTGAAAGACAGGCTCGGCTGAGTTTCCGCCGATCGAACTGCCACACAAACGAGGCAGACCTACTGAACGTTCGAGCACACGTCCACATATTGGCGGAAGAGCTTCACCTTCTATTCGACGCCATCAGGCTAGCCCAGGACAGATCGGATGGCCGGAGTGATCGAAAGTCGGCCCTTTTACTTCATGCTTCCTCGTCTGTAATATCATGGAACATGCTCGCCGACGAAAGGAATCTTATTTCAAAGTTAGAAGTACAAGACACAAACTTTCATTGGCTCAGCAGACGAGACAGCTCCACTGTTAATAATCTCACGATTGGCAATCTTCAGGCGTTTGATGGTTCTCAACACGCCCAATGGGCTGAAATTCTATCTAAACACGATGTACCAGCAACTCATCCCCTGTTAAAGGTATATGTTTACCTGAATCTAACCAAAGAAGATTGAATTTTAATTGGTACCCAGCAGGGACTATTTCTGGTTGCCAATTGGATAATCCTGGCTCCAGTGGGTGGCATCACGATATATGAAACGTTTGAGCTATCCCTTCATCCCATACGACTCCAGATTGATGCCAAGGTTGGGAGACGTATCATGGAATATCTTTGGCCTGCACGAAAGGACAGGCACGGCGACGCTGAAGACGACACCAACGAGGCAGCTTTACTTGGAGAAAGTGCAAATCGCACCCAGGACTCGTTCACGAAACGTACATCCCTAGACTCTTCTCGAGCATTACAAACCACGACTCATGTGACATTGGCACCACCGTTACGAAAGTTAGGCACCTCGAGATCGTTCTCAGATTTGCGAGCGCCGAAACATTCAGACAATCTGCGCTCTGCATTTATACACTCCAATCGTTCTGTGGAAGCTCTTGGATCGCAACATGAAGCCAACAAGGGCATCAGATCAAGCGCTTCAAGCAAAAGGGATGTTGCAGCGGAGATGAAGAATCGGTCGGCGAAAAAAACGTTCATTCTTGTTAAGATATTGAGGTCAGTGCTGGCTCTACCTTGCAGCTTTTACTGACGAAAACTAGCCTTGACATACTGCTCAGCATCCTCAAGGAGGGCTCATTCGAGTGCCACGACGCTCGCATCAAAACGCGTCAACTAGAATACCATAATCAAACCTGGAACGTACGTGTGCTTGAACCCATCGCTCTATCAAGTCTTACACTCCATAGTTTGAGGATCTCTTTGATCAATTTATCCCGTCGGACATGACATGGAGAGGCTGGGTGAAGATGGCATTGCATCAGCCGCTCATTCCAGTTCTCCCCGTTGCTCGCGAACTTTTGTTAAAAACGAAGCTGATTGCGGCGAGGAGCGGGGCACACACAATAACCAACAAAGACAGTGAGAGAGACGCCCTGACAGAGGAGCATCAAAGACACATCGTGAGAGAACAACCTGAAGTGCCTCATCCATTTTCTACGTTGCGGAAAGTACGACGGAAGCAAGCAGACATACGATTGACTTCACTGGCATTGAGTGCAGAGCCTGAGCGGGCGCCCGACGCGAAGTCGGGTGATGACAAAGAGAATTCCCGTCGCCACGTCCTCAGCATATTTGGACGCGGTACTGATATCAAAGGGCGTGGCGGAACCCAGGAATGAATCTACAGCGGGAGAAGCATTTCATGTACCATACATATACTAGGGCAAACTGGCGATCGGAACTGGGTACAGTAACCACATCTAATATTCGTATAATTTAGATTATATTTTGCTAATCACTGAGATTGAGCTTGGGAGCGTGGTGTAGATCAGATTGACCGAGAATGTAAAGCACAGCATTTGCAACGGTATGGGATGATTCCGATGAGACACCTACGCCGCAATTCGTTTCAAATAAGCTGCCCAACCTTCTGCCATGTACCGTTCAGCACGAGCTGCGATGGCTCCCGCTTGCTGTAAATCATTTCCATAAATACCACGGCCTACGATGATAACATCGCAGCCTGACTCTGCAATCACCTGGTGAGGTGTTCGATACTGCTGCCCCATGCCATCTCCATTGGTATCGAGGCCAACACCAGGTGTCAGAATCAGGAAATCCTCATCCTCATCCTCACCCTCATCCTCCGGTCCTTTCGCTCCGACACCATCCATCCGTCGCTGGGCAATAAAGCCAATGACAAAGTCTCTGTGAGCACGCGCCATACGAACGGCTTCCAGTGTATAAGGCCCAGTGGCCAAAGAGCCTTTCGTGCTCATCTCTGCGAGAAGGAGAAGGCCTCGGCCGAGTGGACGGCCAACCAAAGCAAGGCCTGCAACTACAGATGGCCCAGGAACGGGATGGGCATTAGTTATGTGTGACCAGCTCGCTATCTTGTGGATACCACTAGAGTATTGTAGCGCAACTGTGTTTCCTGCTGAAGATTAGACGTTGTAGAGGTTGAACTGGGCGTCTGACAATACCAATATCCGCGAATTTTCTATCCTCAAAGATGACAAAGTCATGTTTTAAGCTGAGATGCTCAAGTTTTTCAATGAGAGAGTGGTCGAAATCCTCCAGGATGTCGATATGCGTCTTGAATATCAAAGGCTGTGAGAATGGATAGGTATGGGGTTCGAAAAGAGAGGTAATGCCTTGATGAGACAGACGTATGGGCCGACAACGTCGATGATGGCCAGAAAATCTGCTGCTTTTGTAACATCGACGCTGACGGCGAGGTTGGATTTCTTGCGTTCTATCGTCTCCAAGAGCAGTTTCGCGGCTGGGTTGGCTTGTTTGAGAGCTCGCTGGGCATAAGTTTGACGGTGAGGAGGAGACATTGGACGGAGTGCGGTAAGTCTCAAGGACGGCTGCTGATCAAAAATTCGCCGACAAACAAGCTTCATGTCTTCCACCCTCGTCCACGCTCGAGAGCCAGACAAAAGTGAGCTGGAGCCCAGCGCAAAACGGGCCAAGGTTGACGACCAGCCGAAACATATTCTGCCTCCAAGTCATGCTCTCTTGGGTGTATCCTTACCCACAGCTCCAGAAGGTCATCCCATCAACTTCAGAGAGGTCGACGTCGGCATATCCCAGTATGCCAGCAAAGGAATCCCTCAGATAGAAGCCATCATCAAGCAACGGCACGTCTCATAGACTCGTATATTTTACCCTGCTGACATGCACGTTCAGGTTCACTGACTTCTTAGTATTCGAGGTAGACCTCGACGGCAAAGTCATCCATTTACAAAATATTGACGGACCAAAACTCCCGGAACATCCTGTGGACGGTGATGGCTCGATGGAAACGGATGGTGCCAATGTCATGGAAAATTCGGAAGAAGTACTGGGCGATTTGCAAGAGCCATGGCCTGAGCAGTTTACTACAACATTGGCTGCGTTCATGTCTCTGCACAAAGTTGCAGAGATCAAGCACATGTACCTTGAGGGTCCAGTCCCTAGCAGTACAACTCCGGCCAATAGCTCTCAAGATGCCGGGATATCTCAAGCTTCTGGCAGCAACAGCCGCCACGGACGTAATCGAAGAGGTGGGAAGACAGAAAGTGGTCAGAACGATAACAGAAAAGTTTTGTCTGATGTCTGTTTCTCTCTCATTTTGCTTATGCATTCTGGCCCGCTGCACTAACACAAGCCAATCACTCAGCCCATTACGTCTAAAGAGACACGAACCGAAGTGCATAAGGCTATCCGTCGTCTATTCAGAGGTAAACTCGATAGCGAAACTGACGCATCTTCTTCTGCGGAAGGATCGTGTATTGTAATAAGGTGGACAAGACGGGGAGGCGGTCGGGGTGGTAAGGGTTCGTCCATAATCCGCGCTATCGCTGCGTGTACGAGAGCTTAATTTAAAAATCAGGTGCGCCTAGAGGCACATATCCACCCTACATCCATTTCACTCTTCAAAAAACGAATCGCGATACACAAGACGCCCTGGGCCAACTATCCCGTTTGTTACACGTTAGTGTGAAAGATCTTTCTGTTGCTGGGACGAAGGACAAACGAGGAGTGACGGTCCAAAGAGTATCATTGAAACGAGGCAACAAGACCATTGATGATGTGTGGAGGGCGGCTAATAGTATCGGTTCTCGAAAGTCAGCCGAAGTGGCATTAAGACAGCGTGGAGAGCGTGGAATTAGGATCGCTGACCTTTGCTATCGTAGGGCAAGTCTTGAGCTGGGGATGTTAAAGGGCAACTCTTTCGTCATCACGCTCCGGTTTGTGCACTCTTTCAAAATACCAGTGACTGGTCTGTCTAACACATGTCAGAAATGTCAAGATACAGTCCACGGAAGCATTGGATCAAGCGATGGATAGCATAAAGAGCAAAGGGTTCATAAATTATTACGGTCTGTACATTCGTGTCTGTAAGTTGAGTCGACTCATCAATGACGTTACAGGAATGCAGCGATTTGGGACTGCTTCTGTTCCGACACACACGATCGGTCTGGCGCTGCTCAGATCGGAATGGCAAGAAGCTGTATCACTTATTTTATCCTTGAGACCTGGGGAACATCCCGATATAGTTGCTGCTCGGGAAGCTTGGCTCAAGGGTGGGGATCTTGATAAGGCATTAGAACTCATGCCAAGGCGGGTCGTTGCAGAGCGTTGCATCCTGGAGAGTTTCAAAAAGCAAAAGGGCGATACTCGCAACGCCATGGGGGCTTTGTCGACAGTGAGTTCATTTAATTTCATTCTGATTGGTAGTGTTGTATTAATCGCTTTTGAATAGATTCCCCGCAACCTCAGATTAATGTATGTCCATGCATACCAATCGTACGTATGGAACGCTATCGTTTCTGAGCGTATACGCACATATGGGACTCAGAGTCCTGTCATCGGCGACCTCGTCTTTGAACTAGACCAAGGCCAGTGCACGGAAGTAGAAGATGATCCAGATGAGCAACTGGAGCTAGGTTCCCCATCATTCTTCCTTCGTTTCATGTTCAGATTATTTACAGACGTTCTCTAGAATCTACTTCGCATAGATCCTCCCAAAAGTCGAGGAGACCATGGGTCCCGCCTCGCGTAAAGACACTGACTGAAGAGGATGTTAAGAACTATACCATATTTGATGTTATCATGCCATTGCCGGGCACGGATGTCGCGTATCCAGGTGGCGAATTAGGGGAGATGTACTGCGAGTTTCTTCGTATGGATGGCTTGGATCCAGATAATTTTGTGCGAAAACAAAAGTTAGTCAAGCTATTGCTACAAAATAAACATCTTACGCCTGATGCATCTAGGGAATACACACTTCGTGGATCCTACAGGACAATCCTTCACCTTCCAAAAGATTTGTCGTGGTCTGTTTTAAAGTACACAGATCCGGATGTCTCCCTTGCTCAAGCAGACGAGGATAAGCTACTTGGCTTTGATCCGCCGGCTGTGGAAGAAAACGGCAGGTTCACAGCATTGCAGATCAACATCACACTCGGCACCGCAGCATATGCCACCATGGCGCTACGCGAGATAACCAGGACCGACACGAGTTCGCATCACCAGAGTGGATTGACACAGGCTGCAGAAGACCAGATGTACCGAGGCAGTGAGAAAAGGCAGGAAGAGGAGGTGGGAGGGGAGCATGTGGGGTAGATGGAGGATTGCATACGCCCTCACCGCCTCTGGCAGACCCGAGTGAGGGGTGTGATTGGAATGCGATGCCGAGTCTCCTGGACACGTCTATACTTTACCGTGGTTCATACAAAATACGACACGCTGTACAATATATCATGACTCTTGGCGTTGTCCACACGCCCTAAAAACTTCCCTCAACCTCAGTCGAGCCTTTCACTCACAATGGCCAGAGTTGAGACAATCGTCTTCCTCTCTCTCGTCCTCGATCTTTTCGCGTTCACCATTCCTTTGCCTCTCTTTCCACGCATCATCGAATGGTACACAATAGTGAGTGCCAACCAACTCTTGCAGCCAATCATTCTCCATCCTGACTCATCCCCGAAGCGAGAAACTTCAGACCCAAACGGTTTTCTCTCCCGGACACTTGCATTCATCTCTTTCCTGAGGGGCCTTGTATACAATTCAACTAAACACTCGCAGCGATGGGACGTGGTTCTCCTCGGTTAGTCCTGCAAATCATCATCCCACGCCGTTCTGACCGTTAACAATAGGGGGCCTCATGGGTTCCGTTTTCTCGTGAGTCGAGAACACACCAGCCAGTCTCGTAAATCGATGACCCAGATGCTTGTAGCACTTTACAATTTCTCGTCTCCCCCAAGATAGGATCGCTATCCGACAAGTATGGCCGGAAACGTATTCTACTTTTGACAATGGTCGGAAACATATTATCTGCCATAGTGTATGTTCTCGGTCGTCGCCCCGCAACCAGCTGTATGACCAATGTGACTCTGACCATCACAGGTGGATCCAGTCGACGACCTTTGCTTCCTACATGATGTCGCGTGTCATCGGTGGACTGAGCGAGGGCAATGTTCAGCTGGCTATGTCAGTCTGCTAAACTAATCTAGTGTCAAAGCTCCTGACTGTTATGATACTGCAGTGCCATTCTTTCAGACGTCACTACACCCGAAAATCGCTCCAAAGCGCTCGCTCACGTTGGAATTGCGTTTGCCATTTGCTTCTGCATAGGCCCTCCCATCGGAGCCTACTTTGCCTCTCGCCCCTTGCCATCATCAATCGATACGTGGGGACTTGAACTCAATGTTTACGCTACACCTGCTATTATCACTCTAATCCTTCTTTCGTTGGAAACTGCCTTCCTGATGGTCGCCCTACCGGAAACAAGGGGAAAGGTGCTCCATGCAAGGCCTAATGGTAGCACCAAGGAAGGATCTGAAAATGGAAATGGTCATACTAACATGAATGGGAATGGCCACGCCAAGGAGAATGGGTCATCTCTCAAGGCAAACTTACCCAAAGACAGTATTCAACAAAGGATCCATCGACTTGCCACTCTTCGGAAGCTTCATTTCATGTTTCTAGGCATTTTTTCCGGTGTGGAGTTCACCTTGACTTTTCTTACCTTTGATTGTAAGCATTGAAAGCATGACCCTGTGCGACACTGACCCATCGTTGACGACACAGTGCTTGACTGGAACAACAAACAAAATGGGAAGTTGATTGGGGCTATCGGAATTATCAGTGCCCTCCTGCAAGGCGGCTACGTCCGTCGAACCATGTCCAAGGTTGGCGAACTCGTCATGGCCCGACAAGGAATTTCGAGTTGTGCTATCGCTCTCGCCTTTTTGATGATGCTACCGTACTACGTGCAAAATAATCACGCTCTGGCTATGAAGCTTTTATACGCTGCCGCAGCGTGTATGGCCTTCACGAGTGCGACTGTTGTAAATTCCTTGACAGCCTATGCGTCACTGCAATGTGATGAGGCTGGGTTCGATGATGTTACGGGAAAGCCTCTCGAGGAGCATCCGCAGCTTGCCAAAGGGCGAGCTCTTGGCAAGTTTAGATCTTCGGGCCAGCTAGGCAGGGCAATAGGCCCTATCTTGGGTAAGTGGCCCGAATGCACTCACTATTGTCACCACATCCTTACTTTCTTCACAACTAGCATGTGCATCATATTGGACCTTTGGTCCAACATATACGTATGCAGTGTTGGCTTTGGGGATGTTCGCACTGTCAGCGACGATGCGGTCAGGTAATATATCACGAAGAGTGAACGGTTGATAATGGGGTGCTACCACTTGATGTGGAACTGAAAGATGGTTGTAAATATGCTTTTCATAGTCTGTTTGAATAGGTAAATTATAATAAGTTGGTGTTGGTTTATTACGCGATGCAGCAAATTAGATGACATGTCTGATGATGATGTTAACATGGCAGTCCCATCGAATGAATAAAGATACATTGGTAAAACGTGACCCGTATTTGCTTGGCAGAGCACCCGCTTTTTGGATCGGGAAACCCCCAATGTAGACACGATAAATGTTGCCTACTGGATGCCGCAGAATCTATCCGTAAAGGAGCATACTCAACTACGCAGTGCCGTCATGGCCGCGTCAGTTGGGTTCGTGAGGATGAAGTATTAATGAGTCAATAATCGTTGCTGATTCATTTACTCCTTCGTTTCTCCGCATATCGGAAGCTGACACCCCATTGTCCCAAAGTTCGGGAGTGCCACTTAGTCTCTGCTTCTCTGACAGTCGCGATGAACGCGAAGATGATCGCGAGCGCGATAAACGTGACGATACTCGCAAAAGCGCAGCACCAGAAGGAAGAACCGAGTCGTCCAACGCCTCTAATTCGATGTCCTGCGGTGATGCAAAAATAGCTGGGAGGAAAAATAGAACACCTCGGCTATGGCGACGCCCTCGACGGCGGGAAGGGTTGCGTCTAGAGTTGTCTCGTTTGTCAACAAAGGAACTGATGCGGTTGCGGAGACGAATGAGCGCATCCGCCAGAAAGTTGCGTTGACGCCCCGTGTATACGTCACTGTGCGCGGGCGAGTCTGAGCGCAATGCGAATGGAACGGAAACAAGAGGTACGCTGGATATGGGTGAACTGTCACTGTCACTGACCGGACTGGACACCGCCGTCTCTAAGCCTGTGGATGACGGGGTAGCAGGTGTCGAAATGTGCCATCTCCCGGATCGTTGTGACCAACGAGGGAGAAGTATGTCATATCCACTCATTCTTCTAAAGCTGTATCTCTGACGTGATGGTAACTTGAGAAGACCAAGTAAAAGGATGATCAAGCCCAACCACATCAAACCTTTTCCCCAAGTACCAAGGAAACCAATAAACGCGGCGTCATCTGCGTGCCAACTACTGCCGTAAAAGTGAGAAAAGAAGGAATGTGGCGCTTCTCCTTCCTTGGCATTCTTCCCATACAGAGATTTAGGGAGGACGCGAACCTCCGAGTTTGCTGTCTTTGGGTGGGTAGATACATATAGACCATACTGCATCGAAAGGTACATAGGACCTGTTGAGAACATTACTGTAGGATAGTTGAGGATCCAGTTGTGATCAAATGTGATGAGATTGTGGATAGTCTGCTCCATGATTGGATGGCCTTTTTCTGAAAACATGAGATCGTTTGAGAGTCCAACGGGGATCGTTTTGGGCAGGATGACCGGGTAGATGAGGAAAGGATCCAAAGGCCGGAGACACCCAATATCCAAGTCCAGATATACGCCGCCATAGTGGTGCAAGACAAAGTAACGTATCACGTCGGCTCGTTGGATGTTGTAAGGGTAATGATCAAAGGTATCCAGAAACCAAGGGTAATGTTGGGCAATGAAGTCACGAGAGGCAGCATCAGTCCATAGCATATATTTACTACGTTAGACAAACATTCTCAACACGGAGGAGACGAGGACATGAGAGAATTGTGCATACTAGTCTTGCATCATCACTCGACAAGCCTCTGAAACGCCTCGCCAACGCTCAGGGAGTGTCTCGGATTTCCAGGTCTGGTGGATGATTCGTGGGATACGCTCGACTTTGCCATGATCAGAAGCGTTCCAACGGGTTAAATTGTCGAGGATGGGGACCTCGTCTTCTGTGAGATAAGCAGCAGGATCAATTGAAAGATAGTAAGCAAAGGAAGAGAGGACGACGACGGTGCCAGTGAGGATGAGGGCGAGGATGGAGAGGAAGATGTAGAGCGGACGGCGACGGGACATGGAGAAAGGAAGGAGAGATGGGAAGAAAAGGCGAGAGCACCGCATCGTTTGCACTTGCCGTATTCGGAAATGTTCCTGGCTCCGATTCAATTGCCGGTTGGCCGCAGCCTCTGCTCAAACACTTGCCGAAGATGCGGCTTCAGCACTTCTAGCGACTCCGAAATCGGCTGCTCCTCCCAATCTCTCCCAATCTCTCCCAAACTTTCCAGTGCAACCTCCCAGTCTTTTCGCGACCAGTCCTGTCCTCGCCGCCCACCTCGCCGCCCACCTCGTCTCCCGTACGGCATACTCAAGAGCGCCTCCAGTCGCAAATTTGTTTCCCGTCCCGGCCTCATCTCTCTCAGATACTCCAGGCTATCTGCCGCGTCCCACTCTGTATAATGTCGATTCGTTCTCCGCCATGCCGGAGCATGCCGAGACACTGCTGTACTTTCTGCGGCCCGAGAGCCGGCCTCACGAACATCCATACCACCAACCCTTCCCACAAGCTCGTTCAACAACCTGGTGAAGTGTTCCACCACTTGTATGTGCAGCTGATCCAACGCATGACTTGGCTTCAAAGCCTCGCAGGGCTCATCATCAACCATCATTTTGTCGTCGACTTGGTTGTCCTGACCCTTGTTTTCATTACCAAGCGCAAGTGAGCGGCTCATCGGCGCCGTGTAGCTGATACGATACGACCCGAATCGATCAAGGTCGACTTTGGATTCACCGCAGACTACGGAGGCAATTGTACGGCTATCCCAACGTCGAGTAGGGCTGATTGTACGAACACCTGTGTCCAACTATTAAGAGGTATCACAAGGCATGCCTGTATTGACGTCCCTACCATTGCTTTCACCCTCAGCGCACAAGTTGTTATCAGCGCTGCAAAGAAATGTTCGGTGGCTACGTTTATAATACAAACAACAGTCCAAAATGAGACTGTCGTTGACACGCTCCGTAGCACAATCCTGGCGGATGAGCATCAGTCAATTACGGTCTTAATGCTATCAAACTTGACCTGCTTCATCAGATTCCCGAGTTCTCCAGTTTCCAGATGGCTTGCATGTCTCTTCATTCGCTTGTCCTTTCACCGTCTTCCTCTCTTTAACTTTTCTCAAGAGCCACGCAGAGGCTCGTCGAGAAATCCATGCCAAGCCATCGCGATTTTTCTGCCTGCAATGCGTATAAGTCGAGAAACTCTTGGTTGAGACGTTAATTACCCATCCAGTTCATAAATCACCACACCGGGCACGATGACGAGAATAGGAAGTGCTTGTGCCTCAATATCCAAAACAAACTGTGTTATAACGTCGAAGTAGTGCAACAGAATATTCGTATCCAGAACAACACATGTCATGGACACATCAGAAGGGACCTCCTGTCGGCCGGGACAGTTCGTTTCTCGGTGTTTTGTATGATACTAGTGGCCACTGACACACATCTCAATGTCTTCATTGACGAGCTGGTCAATCCTTTGAAGCGTTGCTTGCAAGGGCCCTCGTTCGTAATTCGAAGCTATCATACCTTGAATGACCATCATGTAAGAAATGCGGGCAACAGTCAGTAAGGGGCCAAAGAACACACTATGAAAAGCTTGATATCCGTTGTCCTCCATCACACAGATGACTCGGTTTGGGGAGCGATCAGGTTGAAAAGCTTAGGTTGCGGCCAAAATGCGCGGACAACACACGTCGATCGTATGATCAAATCACGACCCAAATCTTCAGAAAATTCACAACATTTACGTCAAATTCCATGTATTAGTTGTATCACGCTATCAAACATGCATTCGAATCCAATGACGGTTGCGGGGAAAATACAATTGCGTATGTCACGGGAATAATAGTTAGAACTTTGATAGATGCACACTGATTAGTCCTTGGCACCATGCAGAGAAATCAAATAAAAATCTATGCCACTTTCATGTCGATAATGCTGATTTTTTCAGCGGCGGTGTACCACTCCCGCCGAAAGCTGTGTCATCAACTTGGACCTTACGTTTTGTCCCCGCAATTTTGGACTCAACAGATGGGGACATGGACGGTGACTTCGACCCCGATATCCTAGATTCTGAGGGTGGCGGAGTAACACGGGACGATACCGACACGAATCCATATGGCTGCGACTCAGGCGTACAAGAACGACTCCCAAGCAATTCAGATCGTAGTCGCGCAGCATAAGTCGATTTGACTGCCGTAGCTTCCGCATAGCATGTTGCATGATACACCTGATATCCGAGACTGTTAGCTTTAATTCACAACGCCAGCCACTGGTCACTCACTCGGTCGTCTTTCTTGACTGCATTTTTCCATACCCAATCTTCATCCTCCTCAAGGAACTCCGACTTCAGAGGTTCTTTACAGATTGGACATGATAATGGTTTGGCCTCATCACCAGGTGGAACAACAACGTATTGTGCTCGCAACTTAACATCACGCTTCGCGACCTCTTCAGCAGCAGCTTTAGCATTATATGGCTTAGAACCATCTTCACGCCCTTTCCCCTTTACATCCGGCCGAGAATCATGTATCCAATCCTAGAATGAGATTAGCATAATGACTCCAAATGGGACCACACACATACTTCGATGCCAACAAACCAACTGCGACTATGCCCACGGCCCACGTTCTGAGTCGCTTTACGATTCTGTCTAAAATGCATATCTAGGTGATCCTCCATCCTTCTCTTTCCAACTGCTGTATCAGCGAAGCGAATGCCACATTGTTTACACTGAGAAGTTAATTGGCCATACAAGAAGTCCGTGATATTAGACCGTTTCCTGCTGCAGATGTCAGCGACCCCGATCACAGCTATTATTGAATGAATACCTTGCTATATCCAAACTAGTTAATTGAACTTTCTGAGCTAAGACCAATTTCCTATACTTTCTCATCAACTCCCTCTCCGGGCCAGCTGTGTCAGAAATTTGCGACTCCTTATCATCCTTAGTGGAAGGCCCCGTTCCTGTTGGAGTTTGGGTGGCTGACACGACACCTGCCTTCAGAAGGGTGGACAACAGATTTGCAATGTTCTCTGGAGGAGGGACTGGTACAGTAGCTTGTGTTGTCGAGGTTGAGGCAAGAGATCCCGAAGAACTGCAACCAAGTTCAGACTTTATAGTATGTCCGTTTGCATTATACGGTATATCCCCATGAGGCTGGTATGATCGTACTGCCTGGGAGGGCGCTGACGGCGGTTGGGGATAAGGCGGTACTGACGCTGTGTAGGATATTGGCTGGGGCCATACTGTCGAAGGTTGGGATGTGGACGAGGGAGGGGCATGACGCACAAGTGCGCGTAATTGGCTGAGGATCTGTTGAAGTTCTTCTTGAGAAACACCGGCCTCTACCAATTTCCGCAGCTGTTTTAATAATGTTAGGGTACGAGCGTTACCGAGAGGAAAAGTGCCTACTTGGTGAAGGACATTAATGTGATTCTGAGAAATTGCGTCATACGGGTTAGCTTGCAGAGCGCGCTCCTTCTGACCAAGTGTATATTCCAGCTCACTGAGCACTTGCGCTTTCGTGACTTGTCCGGAAATTGAGTAACACTAGAATGTTCAGATCTATGTCAAGGAATTGATCCGCATTGAAAGTGATACTCACATTGTAATTCGTAGCTCCATCGCCCCAAATACCACGCTCAACCGCGACCTGGGGAGGAACTCCAAATAGTTCCTTTCCCATTGGTGAGCCTGTTCGCCAAGTCAACAGCATTTCCTCCATTTTGTTACGAGTGATCTCGTCAACTTGCCCGTATGTTTCGAGAAAAAGAGGTATGACAAAAGAGGCGAAATGACGAGCGTAAGGTTCGTAAACATTCTTCGATATCGCATCGAGGAGATAGAACGCCGGCAATTTCATCCATGCAGGTACCTGATAAAGTTAACCAAAAAGGAAATGATGAGTCAGCGATCCGCGGGACGACCCATTAGCGAACAAGGCAAAAAAATGACCGAAAGCTCTCATGAAGGCGCATAAAGCTGGCCGTCTCTCATGTTACTGAGCTCATGTGAAATCTCAAAAATCTAAGTACATGATATACGAGAGACAGACAGTAATGATGGCATTCAAGATATGAAAAGACATCTTGCAGAGCATAACCTGACCAAAGCAGTTATCTTATTGAAGAGAAAACTCACCCTGCGAATATGGGTTTCTAAACACTGTGCAACTATATCCGCGAACCTCGAATAATCTTGAGCAAGCATTGATAAACTTTGAATCATCGGTCGGGAGTTGACCTGTAGATCTGAAAGACGGGTCGTGAATTCCCTACGAAAGCTGGCCGGGTCTAGATAGTGATATACTGCTGGTGGAGGAGGAGGAACGGGCAGGTTGGTTTGCATATAAGGGTATGGATAGCCATTTTGCACGGGAGTATGGGTATAACTTGTGGTGCCGTATGGAGGCTGACCATGAAAAGTCTGAGAATACAGAGACATAGTATCCGCAAGTCTTGAAGGTGCGATGCTGAGCGCTGCTGGGTTTGGGGTCTCACCAAGGCAATACGTTAATGGATACAACAGATTGCCAGATGAAAAACACTGCAGAGAGTTGGGAGCGACTGCTGAAAACGTGTAATTTCTAATAAAAAAAAACCGAACAGTTTCACACAGTCTGCCACAGAGGAAGGAGACGAACGATGATGGTGGTTAGAAGAAAGAGTCACGATTTTCCTGATCGGAACACAAACAATTAGCAACTCAGTTTTCAAACTCCGGCTTTGACCAACACGTCACTACGAAGACTTGAGTCGGACGAGTGGACAGATAATTGCTCCAAAGTCTTTTGCGTGATAAATAGAGAAAACATGAGTCCAAGCTGCTACATCTGTGCTACGCTGTATAAGTAACGAATTTTCGGCGTGCAGTGAGTCTGAGACTATTAATCTTGCATGCAATGATTGCTTATGTCAGCACGACGCGCTTTCCAGTATCGCGACTTGCCCTTCCTCAATCCACTGAAGAACGATTGCTCAAGGTGGGTATCGACTTTCTGTGCCATGATCATAGTGTCTTTCTGTACCTATGATTCCTCGCAAACATCTGTTCGCCATAATTTACAAGAATTCTGGCGAAAAACGATGGATGCTCTTGTAGGCATGCTGATGGCGTCGGCTGACTATGCTTGTGACTAGATGCGGGACGTCCTCAAGACTGAAGAACTCGACATTCCCGAAGGCGTTGAAGTTACCATCAAATCCCGCGTTATCTCTGTTACCGGCCCTCGGGGAACACTGACAAAAAACGTTCGTCATGTTGACATGGACATCCAATTGATAAAAGGGAAGACATCGAAAGTGTCTCTGGCAGTGTGGCAAGGCGGCAGAAAACACGTTGCATGTCTTAGGACCATTCGTAGTCTGATCAACAACATGGTTATTGGCGTCACGAAGGTTTGCTCTTGTCTTTGAGATCCTTGAGAAGCTACTACTTCCTGAACCTCACCTATAGGGATTCCAATATAAAATGCGTGCAGTTTATGCCCATTTCCCAATCAACTGCATCATTCAAAGTGATGGTCATGCTGTGGAGATTCGGAATTTCCTTGGTGAAAAAGTATGTCTCATTGCTGTCAATGTAGCTATCATTTGACCTCTTTCATAGACTGTCCGGCACGTCAACATGCTAGGCGGCGTTACCGTATCCGAGTCCAAAGCACAGAAGGATGAACTCATTCTAGAAGGGAATGACATTGACAATGTTTCACAATCAGGTTGGTGCATAGCAGTTTAACGTATGCTTAGTGTTGTCTCTCAATCGTTTCCTCCAGCTGCCTCGATTCAGGGTGTTTGTCGAGTGCGAAACAAGGACATTCGCAAATTCTTGGATGGTATCTACGTATCAGATAGAGGCACAATTTTGGCAAACAATTAAGTTTGTGCTCGGAAATCCCCATGTACTCATGTTGCACCATGACCCAGTTCAATTACACCTGCACCATATCTGAGAATATTGAAACATGTATTGATGAGTCCAAGTTGTGGTAGGCTGGCGTCAAGGTATGAAAGGTATCTTAGTTCCGACTTGCCGACGGTACTTGAGATATTCATCGCCGAAGAATGAAATAAGTGACTTCTCCTCCGCTATCAATCTGTTTAATCACGCAATGATGCCAACGACGGAATAGCACGAACCTCTAATCCTGTGGTGGAAGAATCGCCAGAGGAGCCCGAGAAAGAGCATGAAGCTCAGGGGGTTTTGGAGCACGAGTTGCGTGCCAAGGGCCCAATAAAAGAATCCAGCATAGGATGGATGTCGAAACCATCTGATGGATTGATGTTTATAAAGTAGCATGACCTCAAGGTGGATGTTACTGACGCGTATACACCATCTGTGACAAGTTCATGCGATTCACGCTTGCGAGATGCGAGGGAATGCGAAAAATTGGTCGATGCGTGGATCATTGCGGCAGATCGTAGTGCTTGACCGAAGAAAACGAATAGGATGCCTGAACTGAATGTAACCATTCACTCTCATTCGTCTTTCAGTAGATCTCACCAATTACGCTCACATAAGGTTGAGACTTAGAACTCGGTTTGAAGTACAACGTTACCAAATATTCCGATAGTGCTGTCCCATTAGCGACGTGATACAGTGCACCATTATCAAGTAAAAAAGCTATGGATTGTAAGCCTCAGCAAATATCATGTAGAACCACTCTGGCGAACGTACAGTCAACGCTGCATTTCTCGAGATTCCATCCTGCAGTAACGGCAAACTCAGCCCAGTGGAAAGCTGCCCAGGAAGCAATAAAGAAGCCGAGTTGATATGTCGTCCACCAGGTGAAAGTGAAACCACCGACAATGAAAGTGAGAGCACCCAACGCGAACAGTATGCCCAGAAGGAACGCTATGGTGGCTACGGAAAGGGGGGTATTTGGGATGTCTCCATGTGGCTCATTTGTTGCCGGGATAGTCTGCAACGGGTGGTTTAAGGACGTTTGTTGCTGTCGAAGACGTTGTTCCAGCCGTTGGTCTGTCATCTGAAGCGGGTTAAGGCATGGTTGGGCTACTCATTGAGAGAACAATACGTCTGTTTGTAGCTGTTTGAATTCAAAGGTTCAGTGTCAGAAAAGTACTTCCGCTTTTGGTTATTCTATGCTTTTATTCAGACGCAGTCCTATAAAACTTGCTAGACAGCGATTTACGCGTCAATCCTCAGCAGCCGCAACATGCGACCCTTCCAAGATCCGTAATTTAGCCATTGTTGCCCATATAGGCGCGTCTTTCTTGTTTAAGTTATTACCTTGTGTGCTCACCAGAAACTCAGACTCAGGAAAAACAACTTTAACGGAATCTATCCTGCTCCAATCATCGTATCTTTCTGTGGCTGGTTCTGTCGATACCGGGAGTACTACGACAGACTTTCTACCGGCAGAGAGGGAACGAGGTATAACCATCCAGTCTGCCAGTATACCAGTACACTGGAAGAACTGGACCTACAACTTGATCGACACGCCAGGACATGCTGACTTTGGCATGGAAGTGGAAAGTGCTAGCCGTGTTGTTGACGGTGCCGTCATACTCATGGATTCTGTAGAAGGCGTCGAATCACAAACCACTGGTGTTTGGACGCAATTAGATCGGTGGGCCATATTCATTTTCGTCCCATGAGCCATAAGTCTGACTGTCATAGGTATGACGTCGCATCTCGAATAATCTTCCTCAACAAGTTAGATCGTCCAGGAGCGTCTTTCCGTGCATCTCTCGAGTCCATTCTCCTGCACCAGCTTCACCCTTGTCCCATGGTATTAAATCTCCCCATCGCGTCTTTCAAACCAATCGACTATAGTCAAGCAGAACCAGGGCTACAGGGACTGATTGATCTCGTAAATTGGAAGCTTTGGAAGTGGAACGATGGCGTACCGAGCTCCTATAATTTACCTGACAAGCCACAAGAACTGGGTTCACTGAATTACATAGCATCAGATCATCCTGTTCTTACCCACATGTTCTCCGCCCGGTCCCAATTACTGGAAAATCTCTCTATGTTTTCGGATGATCTTTTGGAGTTACTTCTTAGCGGATCATCCAGCTCGAATGGATACCTTGACGTCCCAAGCTCCGACATAATGCGCTGTCTTCGAAAGGCAACCCTGAATAACGACATTGTACCTGTTCTCTGTGGATCGGCCATAAAGCACATCGGAACGGAACTTGTTCTAGATTATGCTGGCGAATTACTAGCCAGCCCTGTGGATGTGGCTCATGAACCACAAAAACGAAATGCCCGTCTGATGATGCTTGCTTGGAAAGTGATTTGGGATAATAAACGTGGATGGATGACCTTCGTCCGTATTTACTCTGGTGAGTTCATATTGATTTGGGTGTTGTCTCCGTTGACATCCATTAAGGAAAGTTAAGCCGACAAAGTACCATTCTCAACACGAACAGAAATCAGAGGGAGAAGGTCTCAAAAATACTTCTGCTGTATGCCTCGAATGCTGTCGAGGTAGATGAGCTATCATTTGGTTCTGTTGGTGTCATCTTGGGGATGAAACATACCCGAACAGGCGATACCTTGATATCCTTGAGCGGCTCAACTGGTTCTCAACGCCTAATGCGTGATATAACTCCACCTCCTGCTGTAATATCTACTTCGGTCACACCTCGCTCCCATGCTGACCTCGAACCTGTACAAGAGGCCCTGAACGCATTAATCCGTACGGATCCCTCAGTCAGGATCGAAACACAGGAAGGACAATTGCTAGTCCATGGTCTTGGAGCGCTTCATTTGGAGATTATTGAAAGCAGACTTCGAGATGAGTGGAGGGCACATTTTGAGTTTGGAAAGCGTAGAGTCAGCTATCGTGAGGGACTAGGACCTACATGCTGTCCAGAAAGTTCTGACATCTGGCAGACGGATGTAGGAGGAAGGCATGTTTCCATCAGCGTACGACTTGACGTCACATCTCTCAAAGACAGTGAGCAAGGAGATCCTAATTGGGACGGAAATGTCGTACTTGACGCAACTGGAACACCTATGCCATCGCCAGAATCGCATTCCGGTACTCTGGAGTCATACATGGCTCAAGGAATTTCCAGCGTCTTGTCTAATTCACCGCACACGTCTCTTGCAATGAGTGGCCTGCGTATACAAGTGAAAGGACATACACTACCTCCGTCTATACCTCCATCCTTCCTGGCTGGTGGAACGGCGTCTATATTGCGGAATAATATCCGTGCAGCAGGACCGGGCCATTTGCTGGAGCCGTACGTATTATTGAAAATCAATGTTAACGAGAGCAACCTGGGAAGGGTTATCAAAGATCTTGCTGAGCATGGCGGTGAAGTTCAAGACCTTGGTTTTGAGACAACGCCACGACAGAAAAACATCGATCTATTTAACAACCCTACAAAAACCGTTTACATTCCACCTCAGTGGCTGTCACCGTCTTTTTATAATGCTCCTGAACACGATACCATACCTGACCGCAGACGCTCAATCTTTGCATTGGCACCGTTAAGTCAATTTCTTGACTACTCGGCTCGTTTGCGCGCTCTTTCAGGGGGACACGGAGTGTTCGAAATGCTCAATGCAGGGTATAGAAAGGTCTCCAACGAAAGATGCTTGGAAATTTTAAAAGAGATTGGAAGAGCATGAGGCTGTATATGTGTACAAGTCTCTAAGATTCCCTCAATTCATCCACATCATCCGCATCATCTACAAGTGCCTCTGGGCTGACATCTTCGACATCGTTACCTGCAAGGCTCGTTATATAATCTTCCATTGCACCAAGCCTCTGACTGAATGCTACCATGCCTGCCCTGGTTCTACCGGTGTCGTTGTTGCTAGCTTGATTTCCGAAGCTGGGTATACGTTTGGCAAGCAATGACAATGGATCTGATACGTCATGATCTAGGTCAGGAAGGAATAGTGGAGTCTTTGCCCTGCCCACTTCTGTTGCCGGTGATCGGTTAGGCGTAGGAATTGCCTCTTCAGCCAGAGGCTCTATTACTACGCATAGGCATTTTCCATATAATTGAAAACCTTGAAATCTGATCTGTAATTGTGGCTTCGGCTTTTCCTCCTGTATATCTGCAATGTCGCCTGCAGAAAAGTCCAGGCCTACTTCAGACGTGTTGCGCGAGGGCGAGCCAGCTTCAATGCGTTCTCGGACGTCCTGATCTATATCGTCCTCTAAGTGGTAAACATCCGCGGTAACCGACATTGTGGCACTAGGGGAAACATTGCCCCCTATTTCATCGGTTTGAATCACCACCCCATCACGCTTTTTCTTTGACCTTGCAGTTGAGCCTATAGTAGACTCGTCGAGAGATCTAGTTTTCCGTTTATTCCCCCTCTTAGGGGTTTCGCTGTAGCCGACATTTGAGGAACGTAATGTCGTATAATTCCTTGTCTATTTTTATGAAAATCAGGCTCCTCAACAACGGAGAGGACGATGATGTACATAACTTTAGCAAGAGTGAATGAGGATCTATTTTTCGAAAAAAGTAGCAAAATTGGTACGTGTCTAGACGTAAAGAGTGGTCAGTTGCTGATGGGATCTGAGGCATGGGCAAGCACACCCCCTTGTACGGAACAAATACTCATCTGAGACTGGGCTTTCGCCTCAGCCTTCAGTTTGGAAACAAGCCTGTGATTGGCATACAGCAACACATTGGAACAGATATTCTGAGACTGACCGTGGACGTAGATCAGATAACACGCGTTGCAGAACAACATTAGACATCCAAGTTATATGTTGTTCGTCGAGAAAGACCTGCACTGGGCAATGAAGACAGAGTGTATTGTCGTGAATCCGTGTACACTCACATACAATGGCATGATGAGATCCTCAGACAAGCGCAAGTAATACATATTTCGGCCGTTAAACGACTCGGACATCGCTGGTATTCGTTGAGATATTGTGTTGGTAGTGGTGGTTCAATTTACGTAATTGGAAGTAGAATCCATGGCACAAACGCGATACGAGATTACAACTTGTAACTAATTTTCATCGAGGGGGCTGCTGGGACCCGAGATAATAACCTTGATAACCCCTTTACCATCTTCGCCCTTCCCGTCTCTAGTTGCTTTGAAAGCGGCAATTGCATCCGTAAAAGCGAAACTACAGTGTATACATATTATTGAACGGGCCGGAAGTATATCTGGCGCTCAGACTTACCGATGGGAAACCAGAGGCTTCAAATCAACTTTGCCTTGGGCAACGAGGGAAATTGCAAGAGGGTAATCTCCAGGCTAACTGGTCGGTCAACATGCAACCACTATGTGCTTAGGACCGCAGTGACGCACGCCATAACGGAACGAACCCTTGTATACGATTTCTTTGGTCATCAACTTACTAACGTCAATTTTCACATTCGGTTTACCCATCCCAACCTACATTGCCTGCGGTAAATCAGGGAAACTTTGGTAGGACAAACTGATCCACATACCTGTACAATTGTCCCGCCTACTTTTACCACATGAAAGGCGGTTTGTATCGATACCTCAGCCCCACTTGCATCAATTACAAGGTCGATCGCACTATTGCCCCTATCAGAAATGTTGAGGAGTTGTTTCAAATTCTGACCGGTTCTGCGACTGTAGTCCACTGTACTCTCTCCCTCTCCCGACTCGGGCGCCAAAAACGTACCAGTTGCTGCATAGGACTTGGCAAAATCGACCCGAGATTTCACAATGTCAACAGCTATGACGCGTGACGCCCCAAATGCCTTGGCTACCGCCATGCAGAGCAGCCCAATCGGGCCGCAACCAAAGACTAACAATGACTGACACGCTCTGAAATTTCCTAATCGACACACAGAATGCACGGCGACAGACAAAGGTTCTATCTGTTTGGGAAGAGAGTTTATTAGGTAACCAAATAACTGAGAGCGGCGATACCATGGCTCCATCTTCCAGCGACAATCCGTCAGGAAGCGGATAAGCCAGGTCAGCGGGAACACGATAGTAGCGTTGGAGGGTGCCATCGTGAGGAGGTGTCGCGGCAAAAATGATTTTGGGGCAAAGCTGTAGTACACATGAGATCAGGGTTGATAACGCGATGCAATCTCCAATGAGTACCTCATACTGTCCGCTCTTGCATGAATCGCATATGCCTGGGTATATCGTGTAAAGCCATTTGTAAAACATGATTATTCACGTCCCAGTACTCACGACAGGCAGCACCGGGTTCTATTGCCACGCGATCGCCGATATTCAGATGCGAAACGCCAGTGCCGACTTGGTGTGTGAAATAAGGCCCAATTCACCCAACCATTCCGCGAGCGTTGGACACTCAAGTACTCACTCTTGAAGATTATCCCAGACGACTCATGACCAAGGACCTTGAGATGACTATATGTGATATATATGTCGTAACCTGTTCGCCATACTTGCCATAGGCTTCTCCACGACATAGTCACCAATTCTTCCGTGAGCGAGATAATGCACCTGTCGCTGTCTAGTAACCACGGAACCTGCGGGGCAAAAGAAAGCCTACATCTGAACCGCAGATACCTAACTCATTTCAACACATCAGAATAACAGACTCTAGATTGGAAGGGGCGTGTTTGGTTTACCTGTTTTCTTGACTGTGACAAGTATTTCTCCTTCCCTCACTGCTCGGAGGTCCTCCGATCAGATATCCAAAAGAAAAAATTGGATAATCTTACATTCTGGGATTGGACGCTGCTCATAGACGGTGTTATCAATGCCTTGCAGGACAAAGGCTGGGTTATCGGTCATATTGAATAGGATCACAGAGGTGCGTCTCAGTCGCTACCTGGCATGATTGATCAATCTCGGGCGGACCGTCCGGTCCGACGTCTAGTCATGACCTTTCACCACTTTTCGCTCAGACTGGATCGCGTTGGATTTATCTGTTCCCAACGTATCAGCCGTCGTCCTCGATGCATTAGACAAACCATACTTGACTGGTGTCTCTTGCATGATTTCCGCGTTCTGGAGGCTGACAGAGCCTAAATCGAATCTATCCGAGTCTCGCGTTTGTATATGGGCCAACTCATGCTCCCCTAACATTCGTACCTGGCTTAAAGATCAAAACTGTTTAGGCGGCTCTGACATTCCCTCCCTTCTACCTAACCAGAGAGATATCTTCAACTTCTCTTGTACCTATTTTCCAACGTCATGGTCCATACTGCCATCACAGAGTTCATGCCCGACTTTGCTGGACATGTCATCGATCAAGGTCGTCTCAAACTTCTGGAAAGTTTGGGATCCGGCGCTTATGGGAAAGTCTACCGTGCGGTAGACAGGACAACACCCAAGGTCGAAAGGAAATACTATGCTGTGAAGTGTCTCTGTAAGCCGAAGCCAGGGTCTCGGCAAGACGAGTTTCAGAACCGCGAATTCTTCATACACCGACTGGTCGGGGACCATTCTAACATCGTAACTTTGCACAAGATCGTTTCAGACGATTTTTTCGTCTATGTTATCCTTGACTTGTATCCTGGAGGCGACTTGTTTGCTGCCATCACCGAAAAGCAAGTGTTTCACATGAATGATGGCCTAATTAAGCACACGTTTGTCCAACTCATTGACGCGGTTCATTACTGCCATGAAAAAAGCGTTTTTCATCGGGACATCAAGCCTGAGAACATTCTTGTTGCCGAAGATGGAATGAAGATATGTCTCGCGGATTTTGGCCTGTCAACCATGAATCGCGTATGCAGAGATTTTGGCTGCGGAAGCTCATACTATATGAGTCCAGGTGCGCCTCCATGTTTTTTTTGCCATTTATGTTGCCAGTAAACATCGTTTTCGACAGAATGCATAGGAAAGGAGATTTCATGTAGCCGATATTCTGCACGCCATAGCGACATCTGGTCACTTGGCGTTATTCTGACAAACATGATTTCAGGTCGGAACCCGTGGCGGTCTGCGACGACGAATGATGATTGTTTTGCAGCATACCTACATGACAATGATTTTTTATGCAGAGTCTTGCCCATATCGGAAGGGGCGAATAACATCCTGAAAAAAATCTTCAACATTAACCCATTATGTCGCATCTCTCTGCCAGATTTACGAAGCGAGATTCTTCGACTTGATACCTTTTTTATCGACGAACGACCTCTCGTTCTCCAAGCAGAAAAACACACTCAATCTTATGAACCCGGCGTGCACAATAAGACTTGTGCAACTGCGTATGATGGCTGCTCAGCGGAGGAACCTGTAGGGAGTGCTTCGACCGACTCGGATGAGCAGTATGCATTTAGAAGTCCAGACGTAGAAGATCACGTTATACCCGCTGCAGCCCATCACGTTGACTTGTCCCGGATTGTCCCCAGACCCAATTATGTGTACGGCGAACCAGAAGTGGTGCCTGAAGTGCAACCTGTCCCGCCACACTTCCGAGGCAACTCCAGCTCGACTGGCTCTGGACAAGAAAGCGAAGGACCGATTACGCCGGCGACAAAAGCGATTGATCCGGAGATTCAAGTACCGGACCTTCAAGAGGAAGAGAACTCCGCCATTCATGCTTGCGTTGATGCTGGTGAGGAGAAGGGTCATGGTGCATCGAAGGTGCTATACAAGATAAGAAGACCGTTTGCGAAACACACACAACTGCTCCGCTTTGCGGTTAACAAAATTGTTGGTGGATCATCTGAAGAGGCGGCTTGCTAAAGAGTTTCGGTGTAAGTAGAATATGATGATATCACGATATGGAATATCACGGCCGAAATATCTAAGATGCCCCTGACTTGAGTCCGAATCTTCATCGATAAGTATCAGAGGAACGCACGTGCCTACGACAATTTCACAATTTTACCATCTTATCCTCCTACCATCGTGATCTCTCCATCCAACCATTCAGAATGGTCTTGTCTAGTGTCCTTGGTTTCCCTCGTATCGGTAAAATCTCTTCCATACCATGCCAATCAACCAGTGTAAACCTGTTGCTTTTAGGTGCCAATCGTGAAGTAAAAAAAGCTGTCGAAGCATACTGGGCGGGGAAGATCTCTGCCGATGAGCTCACCAAGGCAGCCGCAGAGGTAAAGAAAGAGAGCTGGACTAATGTAAAAGCTCACGGCGTGGATTTTGTGCCAAGGTGACAATTGAAGTTCGTTTGTCATTCCAATACCCTTATCCTCGAATTTAGTGGTGAATTCTCTCTTTATGACCACGTCCTTGACCACTCCGCCGCCTTTAATGTGATTCCAAAACGTTATGTTGGTCTTGGTCTGTCTCCCCTCGACGTGTATTTCGCAATGGGTCGAGGGCGTCAGGCCGATGGCGTTGATGTCCCCGCTTCCGAGATGAAAAAATGGTAATCGTTTTGCCCACTCCGACATACATCGCGCTTATATCTTCTAGGTTTGATTCCAACTACCACTATGTCGTTCCCGAATTCTCTGAAGAGACAGAGTTCAAGCTCAACTTTAACAAAGCGCTTGAAGAATTCAGGGAAGCACAAGACGCCGGGATTGTTACCCGTCCTGTCGTGCTAGGCCCCATCTCTTTTCTCGTGCTCGGGAAAGTTGCCAAGGGTTCTCAGATAGGATTTCAACCCATCTCCCTTCTATCAAAGTTAATTCCTGTCTACAAAACACTCCTGGCAGACCTGAAGAGTGCTGGCGTTGAATGGGTGCAAATGGATGAGCCAGTTCTCGTTCTTGACGCTGGCGCAAAACTGGAGCAGGAATACGTTGAGGCTTACACGGAGCTCTCCCCTATCGCTCCGAAAATCCTTCTCACAACGTATTTCGCGCGTCTTGATTCCAATCTGAATTATATTGCAAAACTTCCTATCACAGGTCTTCATATTGACCTCGACCGTGCTCCTGGGCAGCTTGAGGATGTGATTGCTGCTATCAGGAATACTTCTATAGTGCTTTCACTCGGTCTTGTTTCTGGTCGAAACATCTGGAAGACTGACTTCGATGTGGCCGTCAAGCTGGGACAAAAGGCAATCGATGCCCTCGGTCAGGACCGTGTTATTGTCGGGACATCCTCCTCTCTCTTGCACACCCCCGTTTCGCTTGCGTCGGAGACGAAACTCTCATCAGAGCAAAAGGACTGGTTTTCTTTTGCTCTTGAGAAAGCATCCGAGGTCTCTGTGATCGCAGCGGTTCTTTCTGGCTCCCAAGATGTCAAAGTATCTACTGCTCTTGAAGAGAACAAGGTTTCAATCACGAAGAGACGCGAGTTCGAGAGAAGCTCTGATGACACGGTCCGCAAGCGGGTTGAAGCCATAACAACAGATATGTTGGAACGCAGGAGCCCCTTTACCATACGTCAAGAAATTCAGGTGAAACACCTTAACCTACCCAAATTCCCTACCACAACCATCGGTTCGTTCCCAGTAAGTCATGTTATTTCATGAACTGGAATGACATGTTAAGACTTCTGAGCATAGCAAACCAAAGAAATTCGACAAGCACGGGCAAAGCTTGGCAAGAAGGAACTTACTGGGGAGCAGTATGAAGAATTCATTAAGAAAGAAATCGAACACGCCGTCCGCTTCCAGGAACGTATCGGCCTTGATCTGCTTGTGCACGGAGAGCCTGAGCGCAATGATATGGTCCAGTACTTTGGAGAACAGTTACAAGGCTTTGTCTTTACACAGAATGCATGGGTGCAGAGCTATGGTTCCCGGTAAGTAGGTTGCACACACGAAGTAAATATTGCACTCACGCGTTAAAAGTTATGTACGACCGCCTATCATTGTCTCTGACATCAGTAGACCAGGCCCTATGACAGTAAAATGGAGTAGCTATGCTCAAAGCCTTACAACTAAGCCTATGAAGGGTATGCTTACTGGTCCGGTCACCATCTTAAACTGGTCTTTCCCGCGAGCCGATGTTTCTCGCGAGCTGCAGTCGAAACAATTGGCACTTGCTTTGCGAGACGAAGTGATTGACCTTGAGAAGGCTGGAATCAAGGCGATCCAAGTGGATGAGCCAGCTATACGTGAGGGCGTAAGTGCTGTTCTCGAACAGTATTCTACGTTTACTGAAGTCGAGATCAGCTTCCTCTCCGTCGTGCGGACTGGGATGGGTATCTCAAATGGGCAGTCGATTCTTTCAAGCTCGCCACTGCAGGTGTCACCGACCAGCTGCAAACACATTCGCACTTTTGTTACTCTGACTTCAACGACATCTTCCCATCCATTCAGCGCCTTGACGCTGATGTCATCTCCATTGAGGCTTCCAAGAGTGACATGAAGCTCTTGAATGCCTTCAAGAGCTACAGCTACTCGAACCAGATTGGACCCGGTGTTTATGATATCCATTCTCCCCGTGTTCCGGGTCAATCAGAAATTAAGGACCGCTTAAAGGATATGCTTGCTATCCTGCCAGCAGATCTCTTGTTCGTTAACCCTGTGCGTTCTCGTTTCTTGGATGATATCTACCGCTGTTGTATATTTATCTTCTATTTTCCGTAGGATTGTGGTCTCAAGACTCGTGGTTGGAAAGAAACGGAAGGTGAAACACATCAAAAAAGATTCATGCATGGTTCATCCTTATTCTCTTTTCTAGCCTCCCTCGTGAACCTTGTCGAAGCAGCCAAGTGGGCACGTGAGAATTATGCCTAAATCATTGCCTCTTCGCTTCAACAGCGCTTCAATCTTCGCCGTTTGATTAATTTATCAACAAGACGCAATCAAAATTAGCGCTCCACCTCGATGGCAAGTGTTTAACGGCGCGAAGTGGAAGTGCAGCTACTGTCTGAAGAACTCTCTGCTTCGCGTAATCTAAAAATAGGAGGGCTTGGATGTACACTCGGATTTCAACAATCCCAAAAATTGCCTTCGATGGGACAGTGCCAGGAGAAAAACAAAAAAGAATGCCCACATATGTCGATACTATCATGTACTGAAACAGATTTATTACCAAGACAATGCTGTGATAGATGACTGTCAAGCTTTGCCTGGGTTCTTGTATCGTCTCAATGCCCTGTCCCTTGCGAATCCGTGTTCTACGACCGGTCTCGGATAACCCAGCTTTTCTGCGATGGGTGCCGGGGGGTTGTGTATATCTAGTCGACGAATTCGTTGTTGTAAACATACCAGATTGATTAGTGTTTACGGGACCTCGAGACTTACCAAGACCTTTTAAGTTCTTGAGCTCTGGAACCCAGTGTCTGATGAAGTCACCTGAGGGATCCACCTCGCAATCGATGAGGAACTAGAAACACAAATGGCGGGCAACCATCACTTACCTTTGGGCTTTGGGAATACGGATTGAATATTCTAAAGTATGGGCATGCATCGACCCCCGTACTTGCACACCATTGCCAGCCGCCATTGTTTGATGCGAGATCACCGTCTATCAGTTGCTCCATGAAATACTATGGGTGTATTATGTGTCTGGGATTAGACAAACACATTTTTCACTTACCCGCTCGCCCACCCGCCAATCAATCATCAGATCTTTCGTTAAATACATGGCACTAATCATTCTCAACCTGTTATGCACCCAACCCGTCTCCTTGAGGCAACGCATTGCCGCGTCTACAATTGGAATCCCGGTCGTACCTTGTTTCCATCGCTGCAATGCCACACCAGACTCTTCAAGCACTCGATGATTTTCCCATACAAGAGAGGCGAATTTTTCGAGATACGGACGGCCCATTGATACCCTGGGATGTGCGGCGATAATTCCGACGTAAAAGTCCCGCCATGCGATTTCCTGCAGCCAGCGACCGATGCCTGACTTTCTTGTCCCATCAATTCGATCAGATTGCTGCACAAAAATGATTTCGCGTATGCAAGCCCTCGCAGATAATACTCCAGAACAAAGATAAGGACTGAAGAGTAAACTCGTCGAAGGTTCAAATACTGAAAAAAGCGGGGCAAATACCTTAATTTACTAGTTGTGTCTCCATCAGCTCTATCACGATCGCGTGCATAGTTGGAAACGCGGGTGCTCGTTTCGCTCTCCTCTGACCTGGAGGAAAGAGAATCGGTAGATCCGGGTCGGAGACGCGATTTCGAACGCAAAAAGCGTTGCAATGTCTGAAAGACGATGAGCTACGGATAGGGCATCGGAATGACTGAAATTTACGGTGTTCGCTGCTTGTTCCCCCGCTGGCCAAAGTGTAATCATACTCTGTCGCTGGTGTGAGTCGAGCTCGAAGCCAGTCAAAAGGTCGGGCATTTCGCTATCAAACAGGAAAGAAAATCTTCTCGAAGACCGTACAGAAGACTTGTTTGAATAATTGAACGGGTGTTCCTTGATGTGATAATCAATGTTCTCGTTAAGCCGAGCGATCCACTTGCGATGATACGGAGAGAAGATCTGCGTTGTGCGCAGGAAACCATCAAACTCATGTCGGTTCAAGTAAACAAAAGCCAGACCGCATAAGGTTTACTTTCGCCCGTCAATATGACACCTGGTTCTATGATGCATTTATCGTGAGAGAATACAACTCGTATATCTTTGAGTTTTGCCAGGTCGCAAACAGTGAGGTCACGTCGAAGTTCGTCTACTTCGTATTCAATATTTGCGTATAAATTATTGCAGCCTAGGCCCGACAGAAACGAGATAACTTGAGAAGGGATAGCTGGGCGTGGCGTTTGTGTAATGGTGTATAGGGGAATATGTCGAGCAGACAGTGAGGACTGGATAAAACCTGCCTGTCACAAGGTACATGTGGTCAGAAGCTGACCGGACTTACTTTTAAAAGTTTCAAGTTGCGGAGCATAAAGTCGATCCTTCTTGCGCCCCTATCATGAGCAATGTAGTCTTCTGGGCTGAATATGAAGAGAACTACTAGGGGTGCGTCTTGGCATGCAGCCTGCTCAGCGGCTGATGATAGTGCCCGATTGTCGTTCACTGCATCGGTTAAGCGGACGTCAATGTACTAACTCGTAAGAGCCTACGTCTCAGATCCCCCATCCTCATCCAGTAGACGATTGCGTCTCCTTTGGGCGGTTGCTTCAAACTCGGGTGAAGAGCCTCAAGTCTACGAAGAGGAGGATCCGCATCGACAGCATCGGCGGCCTCTGAGGAGGCTACCCTAATGGGTTTGAAGGAAGGACTGCCTTGCGCCAGGCGAGGCCGCTTTTGTAGTGGAGGCACACTGGGATTGCTCAAAGACCTTATTGGTTTCATTTAGAGGGATGGAAAGGAAGAAATGGCATTTGCTTTCATCTTATATGTTTTGAATGCGATCTGCTGCTTCAATTGAGGGGATCGATCGCATGGTCGTGTGATGTCACCGTACAGTCAATGATTCAGGTCTGTCTCTCCTGTGGTCGCTCGTTTCCGTCTCTCTTCCTCTTCCCTCTCCTCTGCTTCAACGACCTCAATGTCGAGGGGGAATGTCAGGATTGCAGCGACTCCGGTTAGTTGGTTGAGTTCTGTAGGACATTGAATTTTGGTACAGTCCCGCACAACTCG
Source organism: Amanita inopinata Kibby_2008 (assembly GCA_001691775.3). Taxonomy (NCBI): domain Eukaryota; kingdom Fungi; phylum Basidiomycota; class Agaricomycetes; order Agaricales; family Amanitaceae; genus Amanita; species Amanita inopinata. Next base: position 667,839 of record JNHW02000002.1, read on the forward strand.
GGTCACTCACGTTGCCCCGACTCATGCATGCTGGAGAAAATGAGAACTTCCCCTCCTTGTTGTTGGACATTTTCAACTAGAGACACATATTTCTTGCGCTTACTCGGATCGTTCGAACTTGGGGACAATGTGGCTTAGTACACTTGTTGTAGGATGCATTCTTACCCAGGACATACCGAAAGAGTTCATCAGAGATCAGCAGGGTGCCAACCGCACCGCGATCCGCTGCCAGACATACGTGTTCTGGTCCATACCACGCTCTCGCCTCATCCACGGCGAGCATCTTGAAAAACCTTGTTCGCAAAGCGTTAGCCCCTCCGGCAGCTGCAGCTTATCTATGATCAAATACTTACCTATCCAGCATGACGCCTTCTCGAGCAAATTTCGTCTCTTTCAATTGTGATACAACCTTCATTGAACCAGTGCATCATGCGAAAGGACCATGGGATGATGTCACGTACCTCAGGGGTCTTTAAAACGTCCATCAAGCTGTGGACGTGAGGGCTGCTGATATGCACTTTGGTTACCTTTTCTCGCAGTGCTTTTTGCAAAACTTTATCGCCTCTTCGTCCTGCTTCCATTGCCATGTAGTCTGCTACAGCGTCTCTTACCCATCCAGGACTAGCGATGATAATCACTCTCAGACCAACGTTGGCAAATGGTATGTGCCTAAGGAAGGAGTCATAGAGAGTAGAATAGAACCTCGTCAAAGACTTTTCATGTTGTGATGCTCCAGATGACCCAGATTTCCGAGGGATATTCATGGAAATGCGATGGGTGACCAACGTCATGTGTTGTGAGAGAAGACAGAAAGCTGCAGTTCCTTCGCCACATACAATAGCACCAACTTCTGCACCCTTTCCAGGGATAATAGCCTCTTCTACGCGTGAAAGTGCGACACTGTCCCAACCATCCCCTTTTTCAATTCTGATGTCTCGATTGGCTTCAATATCCAATGTGTGGAACGCGCCCAATTTAACATGACGATTTTCAGATGTAACTCGTCCAGATATATGCAGAGCTGTGCTAGATTGCTGGCCAGCGGATGGTGCTCCTAACTCTGGCGTGTTCTCCAGTGCTCCGCCAGACGAAGACGAGAATTCAACACGGCCAACTTGGAGCGTTAGATTGAGGCGTACACGATATGATTCGGTCGATCCAGTTGAAGATTCAGTCTGAACGCGGCTGGAGAAATGTTACCGACACAGATAAGAGAGTGGTAAATTAGATATATGGCATGTAACCACCGAACGGCAGGGGCGCGAACAAAGTCCCCTTGCTGTATCAAGTTGTAAAGATGCCACATGTCTTCATCGTCTTCTGGACGCAGAGTAACGTGTCCCTTTGGATTCGAGTGAGAAAACGAGTCAACATTGAGGATACTGAACGCACGACGCCATGCTTGTCTACGTGCTTTCCAACCAGCTTCATGGGGGAACGATAGGATAAACTTTCCTTTTCTGGGTTGCAAACAGGCTTCTTCCTCCACTGCCAGACATTCAGTATGAGCGAGTGAGCTTCCACGATGTCCCAGTCAAGTCTTTTGCTAAACTGTTTAAATAGTGCCGCTCAGCTTGCCGCTCTCACAGCCCGGGTCGTGGAGAAAAACATGACGGAGGCCGACGAAGAGGCACTCTTCGCTGAACTAGAGGCCGAGATAGAGAATGACGACAATCCTACCTTGCGAGAAAAAGGCTTGGATATATTGAAGAGAGAGTGAGGCGCTATCTAAAACATCCCCCATATTGCCCATCCCTAAACGATGCTGATCCCGTAAATAGGCTGAACACCATGAAGGAAATGCAGCATAATTCGCATGGATCCTACACAGAAATCACCGAGGAAAAAGAGGTGATCCGGGCAAGTGCGTGAGTTCGAACTTTGGTGTTCGGTTGATTCCTGCAGGCCCATGACGAAGCAGGCAGGAACCAACATGCGTTGTTCATTTCTACCATTTCAATTTTAAACGGTGTGAGATTATGGACAAACATCTGGCTGTGCGGATTCACCCACGTTAAACCCTTTATGGTTGATTTATGAGGAGCCAGTCATTAGCAACGAAATACTTTCATACGCGATTTTTCCGTGTGTTTGTGGAAAACGTTCCCTGGCTCGTTGAGCGCCTCGGTATTAAAGTGTTGCCATGTGTCATGTGCTTCGTCGATGGCGTTTCGAAAGATCGGTGTGTTGCTTTTCATTGGAGTCCGAAAGTTACTGACGGAAGTCTCGAAAGTCTGGTCGGATTCGAAGATTTGGGGAACACAGATTCCTTTTCAACTGTTGCATTGGAGACTTGGCTCTTATCATGCGGTGCGTTGGAGTGGCTGCATGAATGTAGACTCTAATCTTCTCTCCTTAGGTGCTATAAACAAGTCCGCAACTTCTGCAAGCCAGATCGTATACAACGTCAGGTCAACAAAATCGATTTCTACGTCAAATAACCGGGATGACGATGATGTGTTTGACTTGGATTGAATGGAACAGATCAAATAGATCATAGTTCTTAAACCTCCATTACAACTCTTTAAAACATGATATTAATGATATTGTGGAAACCGGACCCAATATCAAGCGGGATCAAGCCCTCTGATAACAGCATCGGTCAAGTCCCACTGTTCAGTATCACCATGTACATCAAAAACATTTGCACCTAGCATGCCGACCTGTCGGATAAAGGTCGCCTTCAGATTCAGTGACAGTGGGTCATCATAGGTGATAACCTGATCCGTATAGGTGGAACGCAAGAATGGTGTGCTTGAGCACTGGTCCCATGTCCTTTCGAAGCCACCTGCCCCCTCAAAACTAACATTGCCAGTTTGTTGATGGGCAGTTCGAACTAGGACACCTTGCCCGACAAGTTCGCGAAATAGAATTTGCCCATCAGAGCTCCCGTCGTCATTTGCGGCCTTGACTGTGTCGTCCAAAATCAGTTTCGACAAAGGTTGAAGGATACCTATTTGCGATACGTCACGGGTACGAAGCCTGCTAGCACGGGAATTTGATATATATCCGTATGCAGCTAAACCAAGTACAAGTTGAGTTCCCGGAAAGCCAGAGGCAGTCCAAGCTTCGAAACCAGCAACAGCATTGGCACCTGGTTGACTAGAATTTTTGCACGCATCGTACATGGGAGCATTGGGTCCCGGCTCTTGCGAAGCTGGTGACGATCAGGAAGTTGAATAAGGCACCGCAAGAATGAACTTACAGCTCCATACATCATAATTCATTAACAGAACCCAGTCTAGTACTTTTGCAAACTCTGTCATGTCTTTCATTGGGTGGCCCCTAGAATCGATGAATGGCGCCGATACTGCGGCAGCAGAGATCTTTGCTGTTGCAGGAAGGAGTATCCGAAGCAACTGCAAAAAAAGCAAGAGGTTTTCCGAATCTTTCGCATTGACCTGATTCCCCTTGTCACCTAGCTCACCAGGATACTCCCAGTCAATGTCAATGCCGTCCAAATTGTAAACCCTGTAAACTAGAACAATATTTTGGGCAAAGATTTGTCTGTTTTCAGGTGTAGCAACTGCAGATGAAAAGTATCTAGAAAAGTCATAAGAACGGTATGCCATGTAGGAAAGCGTCGCAACATACTTGCTTCCGGTCCAACCACCAACGCTGAGCTTGACTTTCTTGTTATTGGCATGAGCAGAGTCTGCCAATCGGCGTAATAGAGCGGGGCCTTCATCAGGGTCGTCCCATGAGAGATTGAAATTTTGGTCTGGAATAGCAAACGCAAAGTCAATCCAGTCAAAACGCTCAAAATCAATCTTTTCTGGAGGAAACTCGTCGCCTGCCCAGTCCGGATAATATGCCATCAGGAGGGGTCTCTTATGATCATCCGAGTCACCGTTGCCTCGCCTTGAATTGGCTGACGAAGAGAGAATGGCAGCTTGATGCGGATTCATCCTCGTTGCAGACATAGATCGTGGACTAAAGAACCGCAGAGATGCTTCTGCGCCTGACACTTGAACGCATGGTAGTGAGAATGAAGTGAGTTGTATTGAAACCGGGGCACTTACTGCCGGCATCATCGAAGAGATATTCATCATCAAGAATCAGGGTACTGCCGGCACAGGAAACGTGAGCGACAGCTTGAATCAAGGTTAGGAATAGTCCGCGCATTAGAGCAACTGTTGCAAGAACATGTTGGACCCGTACCACCACCCACAGGCCCGATTCAAAACCAGACTGACCTCGGCAGTGGCGGCTCTGGTAGGGGGAGGAGTGACCAGTGTCAGCCTGCACGTCAACACAGTAGTATCTCATGACATCTGACCTGGTGACTGGAAGTATCATGCAATACCAGATCATCTGCAATCACGGTGCTCCCCCTCTTCTAGAAACATTGATGTTATATTCTCGTTCAAACGTTCATGTGGCACCCTTGACCTCTGTCTCCACATTCGCGTATGACCACTATATAACACACTCGGTTGCCAACACCCAGGCACTCCTCACTTTGCCATGACGCTGTGGATCCGAGGTTTTACGGTTCTGGCCCTCTTGGCGGCAGTTCGTGCCATCTCCTGGACGGCTCAGCCGTTCAATCCCGCTGCAATTCCCTTGGCCGTTCGTACGCCATACCTTTCTGCCTGGCTTCAGCAAGGCACAGGTATCTGCCTGACAGGCACAGACAAAATGAGGAGGACATGTCTGATTTCATTCCCGTTTGACAGGTGCAGCCTTGAATGACGTCTGGCCAACCTTCTGGACTGGACAAGTCGGTCCATCCGTGGCACACTTCTAAAATAATTATATTGATCGAGTTCACTTCAGATTGTTGGATGGGCTGGTCTTGTCAAAGTTGACGGTGCAGCTTACTCTTTTCTTGGTGCACCCAACGTGCCGGGCGCCTCTTTTGCAAAAGCGGTACAAAAAAGCTCAGAAGTGCGCCTCGTTTCTTGTTGTTATTATTATTGATCTGTCTTCACGTTGTGTCGCGTCGCAGTTCACTGCAACGCGCAGCATCTTCGTATTATCAGCTGGTCCAGTTGACATCACCGTCACGTTTTTGAGCCCTGTCGAGGTATGTATCTGACCTCAATTGCAGAAAGAGTGACTTTTTAAAATTATTAAGCCTACTGACCTCGTCAAACAATCGATCCCCTTCGCGTACCTCGCCGTATCGGCCGCCTCCACAGACGGAGCCCCCCACAACGTTCAGGTCTACTCTGACATTAGCGCCGAATGGGTCTCTGGTAGCAACTCTCTGACAGCGACATGGTCTACTACAGTAGACAATATAATTACACATCAGGTACAGCTCCAGGATCAATCTCTCTTCGCAGAGATCAATGATCATACTCAATGTAAGTGAGGAGAGTCTATCCCCGCTGGTCGCTGACTATGATCAGATGGCTCGGCTTATTACTCGACCTCAAATGTGAGCAAACATGCCTTGGCATTCCTAGCGTTGATCAAGTTGTTCATCCGGCCTTTAGTCGGCCAGCGCCACTTACCAGACGGCAGCTGACACAACTGCGCGGGCTCAGTTCATCAATAATGGTCGTCTAACGAACACACTTGACACCAATTTCCGTGCTATTAACAACAGATGGCCAGTTTTCGCCCTTGCACATGACCTTGCAACAGTAACAACGTCAACGCCACCCACCCTATTCACAGTCGGTCATATTCGCGACCCTGCCATCAGCTATATTGTTGCAGGGGGTCAAACTCAATCAAGGACCATATATTCTCTGACCCAATTCCAGACTGCTTCCGCAGTGGTAAAGATCTGTCATTTCTTATAGGAACATATTAACAATGATTGTACATAGATATCCGCGTTTTTCGGTGACTACGGCAATGCTTTGGGCAGAGCCCAGGCTTTTGACGCCAAAATCAATGCTGATGCATCTGCAATCTCCGCTGATTATGCTGATATCGTCGCCTTATCGGTTCGACAAGCTCTTGCGGCGACGGAGATTACCATCTCGAAAAATAGCGACGGGTCATGGAATACTAGCGATATTATTGTTTTCATGAAAGGCAGGGCTTGTTATAGTTCACACAGAATGAAGCTGTTAACTGCGTACCAGAAATTTCAAGCGACGGTGTATGTCCTAATCTAGCTACATACGCGGGTATGCACTGATATTTAGAATAGAACGTCAACACCGTAGATGTGATATTCCCGGCTTGGCCTATACTACTCTACACCAATCCAGCAATTGGAAAGTATCTGTTGGAGGGTTTATTCCGCTATCAAGCCACTGGGCAGTACCCAAACAAATGGAGCGTTCACGATCTCGGTAAGACTTGTAGAAACATACGGTAATGGCTCAACTGATGGCTTTGGACAGGTTCAAGCTATCCATTGGCATTAGGACATAATGACGGTGCTGATGAGCCTATGCCTGTGGAAGGTAAAATGCTAGAGAATGATTATTTGAAGCTCGTGTGCACTCATCAAGTTTCATAGAAAGTGGAAACATGGTGATCATGGCTCTCAGCTATGCACTCAAAACCAGTGATATGTCCCATCTTTCACAATATGTGAGATGAAAAGGTAATAATCCGAAGCATACATCTCATTCCATCATTAGTACAACCTCCTTGATCAATGGACTCAATTCTTGATCTCGGACTCTCTCATCCCAGCAAACCAAATCAGCACGGATGATTTCGCGGGGCCACTTGCGAATCAGACAAACCTGGCAATCAAGGGTATAGTAGGCATAAAGGCCATGTCTGAAATAGCCGGAATGCTAGGTGACACAGCCAAGAGCAGCAACTACTCTGTAAGTATGCTAGACTCGATTGCGCAACTCGCCGCTGGCGTTCTGATATGGCTTTGGAAACAGTCAATTGCCGACGATTATGTTAATAAATGGCAAACGTATGCCATCTCGACCACCGGTCCTCACTTGACGCTCTCAGTAAGGTCTTGACATGTTCAGCTATCGAACCCGCTAATATGACAGATGAAAAGTATGGCAATGATAGCAGGTTCTTACGCACTTCTACATCTCGTTTCTTGCCATTTCTTATTCGGACGATCACAGCTGGGGCTTGTCATACAACCTGTACGCCGACAAGTTGTTGAAGCTGAACCTCTTCCCCTCCTCAATCTATGAAATGCGTAGGCCTTACTCGTGAATTGAATGTTTTTTTGCCTCTTACCATTGCGCATAGAGACGGCCTGGTACAAGACTGTGACACGTGAGTTTATCGCTGTGGTCTCTGCCTTCGAGTACTGTTATTCAGTATCTGTCTGAAGAGCCATTTGGAGTTCCTTTGGATACAAGGTCTGTGTTCACGCCCGATAAAGTCGTCGTTTGACTCAAGGTCATCAAGGCACACGTACACCAAATCAGGTGCGTGTCTGCAAAACACTCAGGAAAGTTCAATGTTACGGAACTATTATTAGACTGGGAGATTTGGACTTCTGCCATTGTTACTGACACTGAGGTCCGAGATCTTTTCATCAGCTCTGTCAAGAAGTGGGCGTCAGACGGTCTGAGCTCCCAACCATTGGGCGATTGGTATGAAACGACGAACGGACAACCTGAAGGCTTCCGAGCGCGCCCAGTCGTTGGTGGACATTTAGGTACGTCGCCTGATTTCGCAAAGCCGACGTATGGGGTAAGGTTGCTAAAATTCAATATTTTCACAGCCTTGGTAAGGAGAGCCCTTGAAACTATTGCATCAGTAGGACTGACCCAAAGTCTGGGACGATATTGAATACATTAGCTCGTTCTATAATGCCTTTTTCGGATGGCGTGGATGTCTGAATTGTCAGGTTGGCAGCAATGAGTATTTAGTGCTTAGTAGCCGTTGTATTCAGTTGTGATGTCAATTAGTCTGTGACACTTGTAATCGCACGTCAAACTGACTCGCGCGCCGATGATGGATTACGTCAGATTCCGCTATAAAACCTGCTGAAATCGTCTTTTCCTTACTTCAAATTTCTCATGTTCCCCCGCCCCGACTCGCCGCCTCCTCGCCAGCCTTCCCCCGACCTCGTTCACATTCCTTTGCCGTCCCCGCCCCACCGTACTCGCAGCCGCACACACATTCATCAATCACCGCCGGGTCTTTCTGTTCCAACATTGTCAACGTCTCATTCATTTAACTGTCTTCGAACAAAAAATAATGCGGCTGTTGCCGGGAAGCAACTGGTATCGTCCCGTTCTTGCGATAGCATGAGGACAGAGGGGAACCAGCAGCTGCAAAAGACAAGACCTCGCCTTGTCATAAACACCGCTGTCGAGGGATATCCAATCGTATCACGGCATGGCAAGATGTTACGTCACATGTCTTTCCGGTCTCCACCCCCGACTCCCTCGTTCACTGTACCACCACCTGTGCCCCCTCTTCCAGCATATTTGTGCACCCCTGACGATGATGCACAGGCGAAAACATCGCCGCAGCTGCCATCCATAACCCATCTTCGACTTCCTTCTTTTGAAACGTCGCATCCATGCTCAAATCGAGAAGCATCACGGATGCACTGTAGACTACCATCGCCACTCATGAAACGACGTCTTAACTCCATGACATCTCTCAAGTTTTTCCCCCAGGGGGATACGCGGCATTGTTCCCATGCCGTGGCTGTTTAACCCACTAGCATACAACTCCTGGTGCCTACCGTCAAATCAACACCTTTACTGGGAAATGCTGTATCGCTTGCCGCCGCACTTTCCACACATTCTTGCGATTCCCAGCTCACGACCATCACTCCTTAAAATTGTCAACTTATTGCTGTCTTGTCTCTTCCCCGCCTGCATACCTGTGTGTATTACATCCTGTAGGATGAACTCTCAAGAGCTGTAAAGCTAGCCACTGACGTAAAAAAAAAACTACTAATGGACCTGTGCTAATTACATGGTGCTTATCATACGAAAACGTTCATACACTAGCTACTATATAATTTAAAATACGAGCATTCATATATTTTGGTCTTCAACATTGATATTGAGCATGCGTCCATTAAAGCGCGAGATGAGGACAAGTTGGATGTTCACATTGACAAGGGACTAGAAAGTGCAAGAACAAAACAGAAGTCGATAACATGCATGCGCGGAATACGAATACAGGAACTGTTGATGAATCAAAAGACAACAAGAAAGTCAGCTGGGGGCTAGAACACGTGCATTCAGGGGGCGAATGCTCGTACCGGATATACTACACATTCAACCGTGTTCGTGGTATGGGAAGCAGGTGGTCAGGAAAACGACGTTTTGAGCAGCGTAGAACCAAGAAGTGAAGTGATCATAGTCCCAATCTCTCTGCCAACGTCCGATCTCCTCCAGTAAAGCTGTTTGCGGACGCTGCGTTTCTGTCCATCCTCCGTCCACCTCCCCCACGAGCAGGACCAGAATGGAAGTTACCATTGCGCCGTGAATGTTTCCCATCTCGTTCTCTTTCTCTGTCACGGTCCTTGGGCCCACGTTCTCTCTCTCTATCCCGGTCGTACGTGGGAGATGGTGTGCGCTTCAGGTCACCATCAACATCCATCTTCGCATGATGGCCCTTCCCACGATGGTCACCGTGATGTCGAGGAGCATACTCGCGACCGACTGGTTGTTTTTTGCGGGATAATGATACACCAGTCCTTGCCGGTGACAAACTACGTGGATCGGATAGTCGGGGTTTTTTGTAGGCCCTTGGGCCCGTTGGGGGTAGCTTGGAAGCGTGATTGCTATAACCAGCCTGAGTGACCCGAGGTCCAGGATGATGCGAGTTCCGAGGAGACTGGGAGTTGGCCTTGGCATTATTGGTTTGACGTGCTGAGGTCATGAAGGACGCATAGCTCTTTTCGAGTTCCGCGCTGTTTCTCGACAGTGAACAGTGAGGAAATGACGAAGAGGGCCACTTACGACAGCGTTTCGATTACTTGATGTGATTCTGATATTGGGCGGGTTTATGCACTGGATTGAACGTAAAAAATAACGACTGCCTACCTCGAAGAGCCTTTTCGAGCCGCTCTACAACCCGTCGTAGACCACGAACTTCTTCCTTCAAGCGCCCTGTCTCCCCATGTTTCAGAATCTCATACAGTTCATCGTTCTCTTCTTGTAGCAAGCGTGCTCGCTGTGTCAGTGCAGCGGTTACGGTGCCAGATCCCGACGTCGCATTTGAGGAGGAGGAAGTGAGATGAGGTAACAGTACCGAAACAAGTGCAGGAGGAAGGGTTATAGGGTCTGCTGTTGATGGACCTGGTTGTGAAGAGAGAAACCGGCGAAGGTGGGTCACTTCATCCTATGGATCCATCATGCTTGTAGGTCAACATAACTCCCCAATGCCTGCGAAGCGAAAGAAGAATGAACTAGACTCACAGTGAGTTGAGTAAGTTGCGAGTCTCGTTGCCTCAAGAGAGACTCCAACTCGAGCTCCCTGGTGGAAGGAAGGTCCATGAACTAGCGGAAGAGGATGGGTTTGGGTAAGTACGGGGCCTTGAGGACACGATCCTTGTTTGTTTCGTTGTCAACTCAATTCCGCTTTCGGCAATGGCTACTTGAACGCCACTCAGTCCAAACATTACAGTCCAAAGTCTACGGACAAAATACACCAGCGCATCTTCCTGCACCTGGCCTCTCCTTTGGCTGCATTTTACTCTCACAGACCAGACTCGGGCTGCGACGGTGCGACCAGCCAAGCAGGATGCGTTTTGTTGTGGTTCGTGTGCCATACAACTGAAAAATAAATACTACCAAATACTATGATAAGAACACAAACTTGCAAGCCACCCCGACTAGAGAACTTTCCTCAGCACATCCAACACTTGATGCCAAAGGTGAGTGTCGCTACCTCCATGACACATCGGCGGCGATGTCAACTTTATTCACACTGTACGAATAGTGATGTCTAACATCACTGTGCTGAGTTTCCTTCTACAACGGTAGCTGAGCCTCAACTATTTTTTTTTCTTGTTGACATGTTGAAAGTGATAATGACTCTAATATGCCTATTTCTAGAGCTAAACACCTATAACACTCTCTCCATATCAAATGCGTCAGGAGAGACCTGTCCTTGCATCTGGGTAAGGGCCCCTGGAAGTATATATATGAAAGGCCCAGATTTAATGGGAGGAGGGGTCGATTGGTACCCAATAGGTAGTGAACATCGTGTACATAGGAATCTGAATTGTTTTTCGTGGCCTCCTTGCCTATGCGTCTAAAGTTTCAGATATCAGTTCCTCTGCACTTATTCCTGCTTACCTCTCAAGCAGAATCGGCTCGTTGATTGTGACATTGAGCTTGAATATTCGTGCCTTTGCTGCATCGTTATCCTGCGAGCGTACGACTATCGCATTGTCTGTTTTGCGCCTTGGAAGTGCAGCAAGGCTTTTATCAATGACAAGCTAGCAAAAAGATTGCAGGAAACTCTGAACACAGCTTGAGTTGAAAACGTACGACGAATTCACCACAAATACAATCTGAGATGTGCCGTTAGAAACGTCACCGCCATACAAGTTTGACTCCCGTACAGTAGACACGTAGTGCTGCCGCCGAAGACGGGGTAGGTTGTGCTGTCGTCAACACAGTGTCCGTCAGGAAAACTGGAGACAGTATTGGAGAGACGAGGCACGCACCATCTGTTGAGGACGAGACCGCCGACCGTGAAACGACTTTCGGCATTATCGAGTTCAAGTCTGGGAGTTTAGCGCTTTAGCAGCAGCAACGTCCAAAGCGTCGAATACCCCCCTTTTATAGCACGTGGCATATTTATTGACTCCCCGTAAGTCTTTCGCGGCCTTTCGCTCCTTCAACTCACATCCTCCCAGCTCTCGCCAGATGGCAGAGAAGGACGTCACAGTCCGGCTGCGAAATGCAGTTAAAGGTTCGTTTCTACTCAGGTTCGTGCATACCGTCTATATTCATAAAACTGTTGGTAGAAAACAATTTATTCATTGTCAAGCGACTCATAAAGAAAACAGACATGCGCAATCCTGACATTGTCCCTCGACGTTTCACATCACTCGCTTGGGCTGCGGTGCTGGGACACGAAGACACATTTGAGTTTCTTTTGACCGCAGGGCATGACGATGACGAGTCGAGCAAGGTATCGTCCCAATCCATTTCGACCAGGGTCCCGCACTCGGCTCAGTGTTTCTTAGGATTCCGAAAATAATACCATCCTCATGCTTTTGGCTGAAACAAAGCCGCCACCTCCTGATCTTTATGCAGTGCAATCGATGCACCAGCAGGACATGAGCAGCGCAATTTTGCGAATGGCTCGACTTTACATTGAGCGCTTTCCTAGAATACTGGATTGGTCAAACATGCAAGGTAGAACCGCTCTCCATTTGGCAGCATTAAAAGGAAACGAAGAGCTCGCCAAAGTACGTTTCAATCCTCTCCCCCGCCGTTTCAAACGTCGCTCATCGCTCTATAGATGTTCTGTGACCTGGGGGCCGACGTTAACCTTTCTGACAACTGTGGCAACACACCGCTTCATTAGTGAGTCGCACTCGTTTGTTACTCAAGCCTGGATTCAGCTTCAGTTTGTCGTAGCGCCAGTTCGTGGGGTCACGTTGCAGTAAATTCATGTCAAAAGAATGCCTGTTTTTCCTGCTAAATTACAAACAGATCGTACAACTCTTAATAGAGAGAGGTTGTCTGTATGCCGTAAAGAATAATTCTGGATTTACTGCATCTGACTATGCATATTCGTGAGTGGCGTCCCGACTGTTTTCCGGTCGACGTTAACTTTGGGGATCAGCTATAGTACCCAAGATACACTACAAAATACTGCTCGTTTACAGTATGAAATACAGAAGAAGCAGCGGAGGAACCTGGCGACTCGGGGTTTAGAATGGAATGGTTCGACTGCCAATCTTGGTCCACCACCTGTGCCTCCCAAGGACAGAGATGGTCTTCCACGAACAAGGAGTGGTTCTGGAACGAGTCGCACCACCGTAACTTCCGACGGAGATTTTGAAAACACTATTTTAACACCCTCCAATGCAACATCATTACCTGTTTCTTCGCAATCTCAGCAGTCTGTGGCCACTAACACACACTATGCAACACCATCTACCTCTACATCAAAGCCTGTCACTCCGCCTGCGAAGCCTATATCTGCTCTTTCTCCTATAGCAAATCGAGTCCGCGAGATGGACGCGGACGCGATGGAGAAATATATGCGCCGTACTAGAAGCGACAGCCAAGGTACAAATATCCAGAATGGGAGCCAACAAGGACCAAGTGGAACGGTTCAGGATGACGTGGCCGCACTACCGCGCCAACCTCGGGATCCTGTGACGCCAAGAAGACTTCGACCTTCTGCATCTGCAGCGCAGCTCAGGACGACCTCTGAGTCCCCTATAACTATTTCCGGACTACACCTACATTCAGAGAGCCGTAGCCGTGCAGGCACGAATCCTACAGCGACCAGACCGTCATTGTCTCCTATACCTGTGCTCGCGCGGTCAACGTCCACTGCAGAGCAGGGCGATCAACGTGATGGCAACTATACGGGACCATCTAGGCAGTATGCTCAATTTCCAGATCCTCCGGGATCAGAAGAGTCGACGCCGACTGTTAATCGCCGCAGGGCCTTGCACTTGCTTTCCAAATCGACTATTACGGCTGACACACCAAGTCATCGACGAGGCATATCAACGGCATCGGTGCGCGGGAGTTGATTGGGATGCACGAGAGTGGGGTATGAACAATGGGGGATTGTATTGGTAGAGCTTGGAGTGTATGGTAGAGCTCGGAGTGTATGGTAGAGCTTGGAGTGTATGGTAGAGCTTGGAGTGTATGATCAGTTGCGATTTGTTTTTTATGCGAAAGAGCGATGTATGGACTCGGAGACTGCCGATGAGGCGAGAGAGTCTCGTATAAATTGACCGCCATCTCAACGCCTGGATGTCCGCCCTCACAATATCTCATTCTTACCTTGCTCACTGTTGATTCATACCAATGATACCCACAGCAACCGATTCTGATCCTGACCCAACCACACAGATTCCTTGGCCCGCCGCTCGCACTCGGCAGACATGGACTCTAGAGTCCAGGACAGACGCCAACGCGGATGAAGGCTCTAATCGCACTCTGCTCGAAGACAACGGCAAACTCCAACCCCCTTCGGAGAGACGTCATTTAACCGCTTGGGACCTCATCACACTCAGCATTTCTATGGCCGGTGCTCAGATTGCCTGGACGGTAGAGCTCGGGTGCGCCATCCATCTTTCTTGGGCCCTCCAGTGCGTTAATACAGCTCAGTTATGGCACACCTTTCCTATTGGGCCTTGGTCTCTCAGAACAGTTAACCTCTTTGGTTTGGCTGGCTGGTCCTATCAGTGGGTTGGTCGCTCAGCCTATAATAGGCACGTGTGCCTTGCTTAGTTCTCCCATCTACGCATTGACCTCCTTTGCAATCAGGTGCCGTTTCGGACTCTTCAACCTCAAAGTATCGTCGTAGATTTTGGATTGTTCTGTCGACCATTGCACTTGTGGTTTCGACTCTTACACTCGCTTACTGTCAAGGACTTGCCGCCTTCTTTGTAGACTTATTCGGTGTTGGTGCCGGAGACTGGGACGAAGAGCGCAATAAGCGGGTAGGTTCAACTTTATAATGTCACTTCACTAGCCCCAACATGGCCCCTGCATCAGGTTTCGAGCACTGCAATTGGATTTGCTGTGGTTTCTTTCTATGTTCTCGATTTTGCCTTGAACGGGCTGCAGGCTTCTCTTAGAAATCTCCTGCTTGATGTCACTCCTGCTAACCAGTTAAATGCCGGAAACGCATGGCATGGCAGGATGACAAACGCGGGTAACATCATCGGTTTTGGCTTTGGTGGGCGATGCACGTTCAACTCACTGTCGTAAAAAATCTCACTGTTATCATAAGGCTTTCTTCCCTTGGCTAAGCTACCAATCATTCGGCTTCTGGGTGGTGACCAATTCCGCAAGTTTTGTGTTATATGTATTGTTATTCTCGTCATCACCGTCTGGATAACGTGTGTCTTCCATGAAGAGCAGGAGCGCCCTGCTCAACAAGAGAAGAAAATGTGTTGCTTCTCCATCTCTTTATTCACAGTGTTGCTTATTTCGTATTTCAAAGCACGTTCACTGATGTCTTGGACAACATATATATCGCTTTCGTGAATCTTCCAAAGCCAATTCGTCGTGTCTGTTATGTCCAGATATTTGCTTTTATGGGATGGCAAGTCAAGCTCACAATTTTGATCCGTCTGGGTGTTTTGACGCCTTTCCTCCAGGTTTCCTTTCCTATTCTATTCGTAGGTCACAATGCACAGATAATACAAGACATCTTAGTCATTAATTGACAGCACGACCTACATGGGGCAGGTTATGGCATATGAACTTCAGAAGGAACCGCCCCATGATCTTGCCACTCGGACTGGAGAATTCGCAATGTTGTTGTATAGTATTGGTGATGGCCTTTTCTAGCTTTTTTGTCAAACATCTACTGAGCTGATCAAATTCTTACAGTTGGCGTCGTCGCAGGCACTATACTGCCTCACCTTGCAACTCGTGACCGAAGATTAATGGGACATAACAGCGATATTGATCAGGATGCAGAGATTAACCGCCTTAGAGATACCGTACATGAATGGCGTGTTGAGGCGGCACGTCAAGGGAAGCCTCTGCGTCTGCCCATGATGCCGTTCTTGCTCCGCAATATCTGGACAGGCGCTCTATTTTTCTTCAGCTTATTGATGTTCTCCACCTTTTTCATTTCGACCGTCTTTCAGGTACGACACCAGTTTGTGGCAAGGCTTACCATCTAAGGAATCATTTAGGCCACCATTTTTATCAGTCTTGTTGGAATATGCTGGGCTGTAGCTATGTGGGTTCCATTCTCAATTATTATGGAGGTATGTGTATCAACTCATTCTGTACAAACACATCTGAACTTGTTCGTTCAGCTTCTGAAAGAAGGACCTCCCGTTTCTACGCCCAACTCGGATGGCGGTAGGCGCCCTAGTCACGTGCGAAACGTTTCTACGCCAGGCATCGGTCGCCGTCCACTTGATGAACGACAGCAACTGATCCGACGACGCTCTTACAATGAGTACGATTATTATTATGAAACTGTTCGACAGGAAATAACACCCGCTGCTCCCATGGCGGGAGGTACGGTTCTGGGTATTCACAACTTGGCAATCGTGATGCCGCAATTCATAGTGAGCAATACTCTAATATCTCTGATTCAACGTGTTTCCAAACTTGTGTAGGTCGCACTTGTAACGAGTGTTATATTCAGGGTTGTTGACGAAACTACGAGTGGGGATGATTCGAGTGGCGGAAACACTTACTTGGATCATAATGGCGTGGCCTGGGTCCTACGATTTGGTGGCTGTTGCACTCTAGTTGGTGCCCTAATTGCTCGTATGGTTCCTCCAACGCAAACGGAGAAAGCTATGAGACGTCGGCTCGGTGAAATGAAATTATTGGAGGAGGAGGGTACACCTTGAAGGTAATCTCGGCTTAAGGCGATGATCTCTCTATTGTTGCGGATTTGCTTTCGGTTTTGCATCATCTTAATATCTGCAATTTATGGCTCTGTATTCGACGACTATTGTACAGTACATTAGTGTTGGCACTACGACGTTCCCTGAACAGATGTTTTAGTATTCTCCCATTCTCAAGCATTGAAAACTTCATACTGTCACGATACAGAGTGCAATGTCCCAATCGGTGTCCAGAAAGGTGGCTATTTGGCGACAAGGTACAAGAGTCAGTGGTCCCCAGGAAAGACCATCAGCGATCCTTTGAACAATGGATGATACTGAAAGCAATATATATAATTCATTCAGTGACTGATGTGAAAACAAGGAACAAGCTACCTGGCACCGTTGGGAGGTAGAGCAATCGACTGCTGATACTACTGCGTATAAGCGTGTTGAGTGAAACCATGTTTCCAATGGCCTCCAAGATGCAAGACGCTTCTAATCGGTTGTTGAGGAACGTGGTCAAACATTGATAATAAATTGATAACGGAACACATTACCTCCGCCTCGTATACAAATCATAGCACAAGCAACATGAGTATCTTGCAACAGCGACACTTGCCAGTGTAGAACACCATGTGGTAGAACGATCTTGCCTGTGTTCTATTTATAAACCAGTGGACGCTGACATAAAATATGACTCGCCTTCATCAAATACTGGAAGACATGCACGCATTATATATTCGTCGTCGTCATCCTGACCCCGCTGTCTGCCTGTATGGAACAAGACTTGTTTCTCTACAGACGCACCTTTCGGCAACCCCTTCACCGTCACGAATATTGTAGACGCGAATCGGTCATGCAAAGGTTTCTGGGCGTCACCATCAGCAAACGGCAGCGATCACGAAAGCGCAAAATCACATTCTGCAAAAGAGCGTCTCTGACGTGTAATACTATCTCCGTGTTCGAGTGCCAGTAGATTATGGCTTGAGCATGGCCCCTCCATCCGCCAGTGTTGTTACTCATGGCTTCGGATATACGTGCCACATGCTGACATGACAGAGTTGTCTCTAACGCCAGTGAAGGTGGCAGTGTGAGGGAGCTTGGAACAAGCCCAATCTGTCCTGAAATGAAAACTCTCTCATCGGCCTGATTTCAAGTAAGTGCAACACGCATGGTTGTAGTGTGAATATTTACATGCCATTATCGCCTGAGAGTAAGGACCAATATTCGCTGGGGCCCAATAGCTCAACCCTTGTACGTGAAGTGCCTTTCGATCCCTTGACGAGCGCTCAGTAAAAGCAAGACAATCAAGCCGGACATTGATAGGTGTTGGTAAATCAACGGCCACACACGCCCGAGCTGGCGGGCTCGTTCCAAAGAAAGTAGAGTATATGGCGTTCACACGAGAAAAGTAGTCAATGGAAGACAGATAAATGTTGATGAATGTACAATCAGATAAGCAGAGCTCATGCTGCGATAAGAGTCCTAACAAAATTGTAAAGATTATGATTGAGAGTGTGTAACAAGTATGCTCGCCTTTTGCAATGGCAAAGCATTCTGAAACCTCGTCCTCGACAGCTATTGTAGACAAAGAGTCTCCGGATCTTTGGATATTTGTAATCGAGATCCATGGTCCCTTTGCCAACGAGGATGCCGCTACATTGATGGTGGGAACATGCTTGTCGTACATTTTCCCCTGTGTTATTCCGGTAGAAGAGCGGGATATGGTCGACAACAGTCCCGTGTAGTCATCATCTAGTAAATCTGGGACAGATAGAATGTAGGACTCCTGCTTCTTCGAGATTGTTGATGCTCGCTTGATCCTAAGAAAGGCAACAGTAGCGAAATCATTGTCAGAATGGATAACCTTTTCAACGTCGTCACTTCCTTTTGTTGGTTAGCGTTGCACCACATGGGCGAAAAAGAGGATAAGTACGGTATGATTCTATGTTTAAACATGGGACAATCAAGTGTGAGGGTTTCGTATTCGCCTCCTTCGCCGCAGATATGTGAGCCATAGAGATCATGCTAAACGCAATTGTTAAGCGATCACCAAAATAACTTGGCCGACATACCAGCTTTTTGAGGGTTGGCTGCATTTCAGCCAGGGACTTTCCAAGGTGGTTAACAGTCAAGCCTATACCAGCTACTTTTATGACGACAGCTTCCATTCCAACATCGATCATTTCGGACAGGAGGGATTCCTGATCTCTCTGCCACAGATAGCACAGCGGAATAAGACCCAGTCGATGGCAGCTGATAGACACGAATCAACATGCAGAAAAGAATATGCAATTTCTGGGTCTTACACATGTTCGACACGGACACGCTGATAATTAGAGAGTATTGCACCGACGGACACGCCTTGAATGTCTGGGTGCTGGGACTACATCACATTTTCAGGCGTCAGGAATTATCTACGAGGGCAACAAACTTGCAAGATACGACCTTTACTGTGGACAGCAGTGCAAAAAGGTCTTCAGTCTCGTCCCCTTCAACGGCCGCTATATGCGTTCTTGTGCCGTACTCTGAGCCCTGTTCAACGGCGGAACCGCTGATAATACGCCGATACAACGGCACTTCCAAAGCATTGGCGATTAATTCGATCGCATCCTGCCCGACGGTCTGATACATGTAAGAGTCGAGTTCCTCTTTTTGTATTCAGGGGGTGAAAGGTGAGCGCACACGGCGTGAAGAGAGAAAGAAACGCGGACCTCTTCCTGGACCAGGCCCCAACGAGGCTGCTGCCACGAGACAGTGGCCATTGTGATGGCAGTGAAGGAGGTTGAAGCAGCTGTCTTTGCCGCCGCTGAGCAGCGCCAAGTACTTCATAGTCCAGGGAGGGGTGGCGGGGGTCTAGACTCCGGGCCGTATCTGACTCGGGGCGATAATCCTGATTTTCAATCTCAAGTCTCCGTATGCGCAAAGATGCCCACCGTGGCCGTAGACAAGGAAGATCTCTGTGAGCGTCTTGGAAGGCAATACTGTGAGCTTATCTCCTGTTCTCCACCATAAGCACTCTCGTATATCCCCTGCATGTAGCCACAGAGGAGTTTGATAGTCTCTGCTTCGACTACGGCTTGGAGCTTGACGAAGATGTATGCCCAAGTCTTTAACCTTCTTTCAAATGAACAACCCAGATTGAGGCTTTCCCTGTAGACCACTCAGGAAGTAGAAGAGGCCGCGAAGAAGGGCTTGCCAACTGAACGTCCCGTGAGCCTGCAACGTCATCAATCACGACCCAATCTAACCTTGAAGTCACGTAGCAATTGAAGATAGAAGTACCTGCAAACCGGTAAGAACAAGACCGAATCATCCTCTCTCCATTCTCAATCTTCACGCATCAGGTATGATCTTCTCTGCATAGAAGGCATTTCTCGGGCCCTCCGTGTCTTCCTTGAGAAAGACGAAGCGCCGCGATACAGGCTTGTTTATCCTCCTGGTGGAGAATCAGAACTGCTCACTGCCACAATTCATCCCGAGGTAAGTCTGTTGCAACATCACCATTATGATATCAAACGATTGTCCCTCTAGACCAGTAAAGTCCGACCCCTCTTTGCCTGCGCAATCCTTCGCAACGTCAAATTCACGCCTCGATCATATGCGTCTTTCATTGATCTTCAGGACAAGTTGCATCAGAATATTTGTAGACGGCGTCAGCTGGTCGCCATTGGTACCCACGACCTGGATGCCTTAAAGCCTCCGTTCCGATACGAAGCGCGAGCTCCGAAGGAGATCAGATTTGCACCTCTCGGTAAGGACAAGGAATATACTGCCGAAGAGTTGATGACGTTGTATGAGGCATGTTGTTTTCACCGAAAAATGGTGGTTTACATGGTGACATTTTCCATTCTATAGTCTGAAAAACATCTGGCACGATATCTTCATATCATCCGCGATTCCCCCGTGTATCCCATCATCTACGATGCCGAGGACCGGGTTTTGTCGATGCCTCCTATCATCAATTCAGAGCACAGTAAAATCACACTAAACACGCGGAATATCTTTATAGACGTGACAGCAACTGATCAAACCAAACTTGATATTGTCGTGAATATAGTATCAACTATGTTTTCAGAGTATTGCGAGGTGCCGTACACGTGAGTTTCCACAATTACAGTCTGGGGGCAATGATAATATTTTCCTACGCAGGGTCGAACCGGTCAAGGTCGTGTACCCAGATGGCAAAAAACGCATGTGTCCCAACTTGTCTGAACGAAAAAGTATTGCCCATGCGTCATATATCAATGCATGCACTGGCCTCAACCTTACATCCTCTGATGTATCGAACCTGCTTCGCAAGATGTCCTTGCATACTCAATTGTCGCCGACCAACCCCGATGAAATTCAGATCGAAATTCCCGCCACACGACCAGACATTCTTCATGAATGTGACATTATGGAAGATGCTGCCATCGCATTCGGATTCAACAATTTGCCTGATACCTTCCCTGCCACCAACACTGTTGCTCAGCCACTAACAATCAACAAGTTGAGTGACATAATCCGTAGAGAGTGGGCCCATGCCGGTTGGGTCGAGGTCTTGCCATTGATTCTGGTACGTCCTACATAGTCTTTTTGGGGAAAGGTGCAAAAGAGCCGATTTGGACGTGCATACAGTGTTCACACGAAGAGAACTTTGAGTGGCTGAATCGTCAGGATGATGGGAATACTGCAATAAAGATTGCAAATCCAAAGTCGCTCGAGTTCCAGGTGGTGCGAACCACGCTGATTTCAGGACTGCTCAAGACTGTCCGCGAGAATCGATCACACTCATTGCCGATCAAGGTGTTTGAAACATCGGAGGTCGCATTCAAAGACACTTCACGAGAGCGCCAGGCGCGCAATGAACGACGAGCGGCTGCAGTATGGTGCAATAAGACGGCAGGATTTGAGGTTATTCATGGTCTGCTGGATCGGGCGATGAAAATGTTAGAAATACCAAGAATCAAGAGTGACGATCACAAGTCAAGGATTGGTTACTACCTTCAGGAAACCAATGGTATGTGGAGAGGAATGATACCAATGATCATTGATAATCGATGAGGGCTAGATCCTGCCTTCTTCCCTGGTCGTGCGGCAACAATTCACTACCGTGCACCACAAAACGGGCTCGAGTTTGTTGACATACAAATCGGCATGCTTGGAATTTTGCATCCTAGTGTCTTGGAGAAGTTCGAGATCAGCTATCCATGCTCAGCGCTAGAATTTTCTCTCGAGCCTTTCAAGAAGCAGATGCCGAAAATCTGGACCAATGACGAGTAGAAGCGCAAAGTGAAATGAAGGTTTGACGTAGATAAGAAATGTGTGGATCCGTGTAGATTTATAACCAATCAGAAGATGGTTTGTAGGAGAGAAAAGGAACGGGGGGCAAGGATCGGCAACTCCCTGTCAGCTATTTTATGCTCTCAAGATGCCCTGAGCTTTGTACTTCACATCCATCTGAAAAAGAAGACATGCACTTGAACATGAAGGTGTTACTCAGGATTGTATACTACTAGGCACTTCTCCGCGGTTGGGCCTCTTCGTTGCCACCGGAAGCGACTAGAACAGGTAAAGTGAATATCGACAGCAACGAATAGGGTTTGAAGGACTGACGAAGTGCAATGAGCAGGGCTAGAATGTACATCCAATACTTCTGCAGGAATGTCTTCTCTGGAACTGGTTCAACTGGTTCACCTTCAGCACTTAGTGCCGGAGGGACATGCAATTCAGGCCTGTGAAGGTCGAAGGGTTTGGGACGCTGGTGGGCATGATGGAAACGGGTCTCTTACAAGGGCGGTATTCGGTGGCTGTCCAAACTGACTGTTGTATTCAAGTCGCGTGTGCTCAGGCCATGATGCACTTTTGTTCCTCCTCGTTCTGAACAGGCACCATCATGTGGGATGGGAGAGACGAAGTAGTCTATAGCATATACGTGGGTGTCTTTGACATGGAGGGTAAAGGAGTCTGAGGTGGCATGACGAAGATGGCACTGGCATGCGACGAGGGGTGTGAGGCGGAGACGGATGCAAGGGGAGAAGTAACGAACCAGCTTGACTGAAGAAACATCCCAGTTTGCCGCACTCTCATCGTCATCACGTTCCAATGCGATTTGATAGTAAGCGGCGTCTGGATCGAGATTCAAATCTTGAAGCAGTTGAATAAACGAGGTGATATCAGTAACAGCGGAGGAAGGGGAGTAAGAGACGTGAGGGTGCAGAGACACATGACCACGACGGGTGTAGTTGAAGGATGAAGCGTGTGGATGGTAGATTTTGTGATGGATGGAGAGGGCGTAGGCGGGAGAGAGGAGGAGGACGGGGAGGAGGAGGAGGAGGGGAAACATGAGGATGGAATGTGATTGGCTGGAAGGTCTGATTGGAGGAGTGGGAATGGCGAGCGCTGATTGGCTAGTGGTTAGCCTAGAACGGCATTGGCCAGCGTCGAGACTCGGCCAGCAAGAGAATATATGAGCAATCTGGTCCCAGCCCTTCCAACAGCAGCTGCAAATGTCCTCCTCATACCCCCACTCAATACCTACCCCTCCCTTTTCACCCGAAGCCTGTCCTCAGCTCAATTCAGACCACACTCACCCGTTAAACTCAACCGTGCATCTTCTCGACTCTCTCATCTCCTTTTACCAACAAGAGCGTATGTGGGTCTACCGCGCCCGCGCTACTCTCGAGGAGGCGCTTTACAGTAACCCATCTATATGCGCCGACAATCATTCAGGCCCAGCATCAGACGACGCTTGTTTCTCACGACAGCCAGCATCACATCTGATGTATGAAACACCATCCTTCCGTCCGACTGCACCACCCAGCCAGTCATCCTCTCGATGGATGCTGCGTAAAAAAGGATTCAAACTGCAGCTAGACGGTTTGCCATCCAACAACAAACGTATCTTGACCCTGGCGAGTAGAGACTCAAAGTGCGATTTACAGCCAAGAGAGCATCTCCTCGAGCTGTTCGACGAGATGATTGAAACCAGGATGGAGAGCTGTCAAAGAGTGAATGGACTGATACGAAAGCTGAACAGGGCAGATTTATATCGTCGCTGAACTGTGGATGGTGAGTATGTGATTACCCAGCTGAAGAGCATCGTCTGACGTTGCAGACTAGCCTGCAGCTTGTGTTTTCAGCGTGGATGTATCCTGTAATGGATCGTGTCTCATATGCAGATTAGCTTATGTAATTGTATATCATGGATGCATTCAGACAAACAAGTGTAAGCAAAAAGTACGCCTGTCTGCCAGTTGCGCTGCAAGTTCTCTCCTCTTTCGTGACCACTACGACGTTCCCCCTCCCTTCATGTCTAATCGCTATGCGCCTCTTCCAAACCCTCAATCAGACCCCCACTCACATGATATTGACGGTGAAATGCAGGCCGCATTCGACTATTCAGAAGACGAGGAGGAAGATCAGGCCAACTCCGAATCACGGCCTTTGAATCCAACCTCCACCTCCCCTTCGTACTCTCGACTTCCCCAGACCACAACCCAGCCGCCAGGAACATACGATTTCGAAAACGTTGATTACGATTACCCTCCTCCGGGCTCTCCTCCCCGTCCTTCAACCGTTGCACTCCCGAACGAGCATGGAAACACCAACGGTTTGATACCCACGTTCGATGGCACCAATCGACCCTTCCCTCGTCAGCGTTGGATCCAGCGCACAGCTTTTAGACTGCTTCCCCAGACACTTGTAGAACGTCTACGCCTCCGACCCTCTCGGCCGTCAGGGCCTATTGGAGGAGGCACTCACAATGACGGAGTCTTTGCCAATGTCACTGCAAAACCATCAGCTCTCGTGCATATACAGGAAGGCACGTTCCCTTCGTCTCCCATATCACCGTTTCTATTCTCATGACATCAACTCAGGAGATGATATTTATGTTGTACCAGAGGACACGAGGAGTGAGGCGCCTCCCTCATATGCCGTTGCACAGGCAGACGCCGTACCTCCCTATTGGGATACCACCGTCCATGCACCTTTCTCCCCTGATTCTATGGGAGAGATGATCGTCGACTCTCTACCCACTGGCTCCCTCTTTTCGTTCCTTTGGAATATGCTCGTATCCATTTCTTTCCAATTTGTTGGTTTCCTATTAACCTACCTTTTGCACACGACCCATGCTGCACGTCTCGGTTCGAGGGCCGGCTTGGGTATCACGCTCATCCAATATGGTTTTGCTCTGAGAAGTCGCATGGACGTCAATGACGGAGAACAGGCTACTTGGGGCAGTTGGAAACTACGGCCGACACCTTCCAGTTCAACCGAAGGCAATTCATATTATCCCAAGTACAATGTGTCCGAAGCGTCGTCTGCGGGCGCACCGCCAGCATCCAACTTGAGCGAAGAGCAAATGGGCTCAATAGTTGCGGATGCTACGACAGAATGGTTGTCTTTCTTTTTAATGACAATTGGTACGTTGGCTTGACTGTACCGCTAACAAGTGTTGATCTACCGAACCTCTTTCAGGCTGGTTTATTCTACTGACATCCATCCTCAGCTTTTGGCGCGTCAAAAGGTGGGAGAGGGGGGTTCTGGCGTCGCAACGTGAGATGCCCATGACTAGCAGAGATGCCCGGCCAAACTCGGCTGTCGTCTCTCAGTTGGAACGCGCGTTTGGCCTTGGGGGAATTTCACGACGTGATTTATTTAGACAAGGTTTTGGGTTTGGGAGGAGTGCGCAAGAAAGCGAGCAGGCAGAGAGCGCTTCGCGGGTTGAAGAGGGTTTTGGACGTCGTCCAGACGGTGCCTCTGAAACGGAATCCATACTTCCTCCCTCAAGCGCAACGCCAGACACTTCACGTAGGGAGAGGTTGATCGTACAGGTGATGGCAAGAGAAGTAAGACTAAGGGAGGACTTGCGTGCAGCGGGTTTGGTCTGAGTTTTCGCGTCATTATCATCAGGGATGTTATTCTTGACTTGGACAGTATTTTGCACTCGTTTATCGTGTACTGTACTATATCAGATATTTTGACATTTGATACCATTCCCACCATATGCATGTGGCCACAGTTACAACCAAGAAGCAAAATTAAACGCATCTCGATCAACAGGTTTTACCCTCTACGCTATGGTCTTATCGATACGCAACGCGACAGAGCGTGATGCTCCTGCACTTTCTCGCATTTGCCTGCTGACGGCCGACGCAGGCCGATCAGCGGAAAACCTGCATGACCATGGTGAACTCCCTGGCCTCGTGTACGCCGTTCCCTACGTTAAACTGCCTACAACGTGGGGGTTTGTCCTGGTTGATGGACTCCAAGGGGAGGAAGCAGGTGATGGAGAGGTCGTAGGATATGTCGTGGGCTCGACAGACACTTGTGCCTTTGAGCAATACGCAGCTCAGCACTGGTGGCCCATCCTTGCGCAAAAGTATCTATCATCCCTATCGACCAAACCGGCCGACCAGAGGTACATTAGGCTGCTGCAGGAAGTGAGGCCAGCGCCAGCTGCAAATTTGGATTTCGCAGATGCGCATATGCACATCAATATGCTAGAAGATTATCAAAGAAAAGGTTGGGGCCGCAAGCTCATAGACAGAGCAATGGACCATTTAATGGAGACGGGGATAAAGGGAAACGGAGTGTGGTTAGGACTGGATCCCAGGAACGTTGGAGCTCGACAATTCTATGTAAAATTGGGCTTCAAGGAGATTTCAGGCGGGGATGGCAACCAGATGGGCGTCAAATTTGACGACTGGGTAAGGGAGCGCAGCGTTCGGGCCGGTCATTCCGCGTAACAGGATGTACTGTATTTGCTGCTATTTGTCAACGCACTCGCCGTATTTCCTTTTTCAGTAAGAAAGTTGGTGCATTGCGCGGTGGCTTACACCTGCAATCTCTTTCTCGCACTTCCATGCCCAACAGCAAGCAACTCACCCCGTCTTCAACTGCCTCAAACTCGGGTAAAATGTCTGCCATAGAAAACGAGGCGTCTAAGAGCGAACCACCTGACTCTCTTGTCGAGGCCACTGATCGCATGAATCGTCTTTCTGAGCTGGACGGCAGCCCTGAAGAGTTTCCCGTGCGAAGAGTTAGCTATGTGCCGCTGGCGCCTCCCTATCAGGGCTATCAGCGAGGGCCCGATCATCGCAACGCTTCTGATCCTGACGCCGAAAATGACGACGCTTATCTGACGGGAAAGTCACCAGATGAACACGCCTACCGAGATTCACACTTTCGTTTCCCGCAAGATATCTACACAAGTCCAGAAGATGCTGTGTACTCTAAGGCATGGAATAGGCAAAAAGAAGACCACCGGGACAGCCATGAAGACAGCCGTGATATATATCGGGGCGATAGCAGCTGCAACAATGTTTCTCGATTCCGGCAGCCTCTACACACACCAAAGTATTCTTCTCATGGAGGTCCTGAGAGGCTAGATCAAAGGGACAGGATGCCATCCACGACGTTCTCTGACTCTAGTTACACAAGTACCCGGAGAGACATGCGTCGGGCTGACTCAATGGTTTCCTTCGCGTCAGGGACTTCTGATGTTTATGATCCGGATGACCCAAGGGTTACAGGTATTAAATCACGACGTCATGTCAACTCAAATGAACCGGACAGAGAAACTATGAAAAATTTGGACTATAGAACTCGTCAGAAACTACGCACAAGAGTGAAGATTGAATATAACCTTTCGTGTGGGTTAGAATATATCATTCGTCGTACTATGCCAATTGCTCATGACAGCTTTGTAGCCATGGAGCATCGCCAAGGGTTTCTACTCAAGCTTGCACGAGCCCTAATGACATTTGGTGCACCGTCGCATAGGATCGAATCTCAATTGGTCGCCGCGGCCCGGATTCTTGAAGTTGAGGCAGAATTTATCCACTTGCCTGGGGTAATGATCTGTTCATTCGGGGACCAAGAGCAAGGTCGCTCCAAAACGCACTTCGTCAAATGCAATGGCAAGCTATCTTTGGGTGCCCTGCACAAAGTACACTTGATCTATCGTTCGGTAGTCCACGATGAAACTAGCGCGAAGAAGGCGGCTGCTCACCTCGAAGCTCTGCTTATAGCTCCGCCATTATATGGCAAAATTTTCCGGTCCGTCCTTGCATTCCTCTTATCAGCATTGATCTGTCCGCTGGCATTCGGGGGGTCCCTCGTAGACATGTGGATAGCAGGTGCCAGTGCTTTTATCCTGTCCGTGCTGCAGCTATGCGTGGTCACAAAGAGCGCGATGTACGCCAATGTTTTCGAGTGCGTATGTTTTCCTCCTTTCCCATCGGCAAACTGACTTTCTGTGAGAATCACAATTGCAATCCTCATTTCGTTCACCGCTCGAGGACTTAGCAGTATACGGTCTCAGATCTTTTGCTATACAGCTATATCCTCTGCGGGGATTGTCGGGATTCTTCCTGGCTACTTGATTTGTACGTATGCATTTACAGCACACGATCGTTGTTCATGTGCTATAGTGAGCAGCTCCTTGGAATTAGCTTCCAAAAATATCGTATGCGGAAGCGTCAGGATGGTATATGCGCTCATATACACACTATTCTTGGTGAGTTCAAATTTGTCGTCTGTAAATCTTATCTCCTTTGTTGACACGCGTAATCCCAGGGCTTCGGCCTCCAGATAGGATCTGACTTCTATCTACTACTCGATCCCCAGTACAGGCAACAGCTTGAAGAGATGGCGAACAACATAAGCAGCACAATTTCTCTGGTTGGAACATGGGTTGCAGACAACACGACAAGCAACAGTACCGTACCTCTCGTCGGGACATGGACTTTTGTTCATTCCATACCGCCGAGCGATCAAGATATCTACGAAGGCTGTTACCGTCCAAGACAGTTTCCTTGGTATCTCCAACCGTTCCCACTTTGGACATCATTCATCATTGTCCCTCTATTCTCAACCCTATCATCCCTTGCAAACCTACAGCCATTCTGGAGCAAACAGCTACCGGTTATGGTTATTATCTCATGCTGCTCTTACGCGTCTAACAAGATTGCAAACCACTTCATCTTCAATAGATCAGATGTGGTTTCTGCCATCGGAGCGTTCACTGTCGGAGTACTTGGAAATATCTATTCTCGCAAGATGAGGGGCACCGCGTTTACCTCCATGGTTACTGGAGTTTTATTTTTGGTCCCCGTAAGTCGCAGATGTTCCCCAGGGTATTTGTTTTATTCACAACCAGTCTAGTCGGGTTTGTCACAAGCGGGCGGGATAACCGCAAACGGTAGTGGCATTGACATTGGAGGTGCCATGGTCGCCGTGACAATTGGAATCACTGTCGGATTGTTCATGAGCCAGGCGCTTGTATACACCTTTGGTTCCCGAAAAAATGCCGCTGTATTCTCATTCTAAACATGTAGCAGTGTGATATATGTGTTGCGCACGGATTCTAAAGTTGTATCGACCCCTCAAAACAAGACTGCCGCAGAACTTTCTATACTATCTATTGAGACTTTGTGTCCTACCAAAGTACGAATATTATTGATACCATATCTGAAGCATTCCTGTCAATTGTTTCGGGGTGGTGGAGTAAAGGCGACATGACGCACCGTATCATGGTAGGTCGCTCCAAGCTTAGGCCCCAGCCATGGACGCGCACATTCTTGGGAAAACCCATTGGCTCTAACATCTCAGGACGGAACATGCCACTGTTTCCCACCTCCACCCAGCGATCTAGAAGAGGGTGAAATGCAAATATTTCCATTGAGGGCTGACGAGCCAGTAAAAATTTGAACATGACGTAATTGTGAGCTACCAACCTCGGTATATGGGTTATATGCAGGCTTGAACCTGACCTTATCTATCCCCATCTTGCTGAAAAATACGCGCATAAATCCTGGAAGAGACGGCTCAGAAACCAGAAAAACTCCAGCTAATAAATGATAGTACCAATAAGGTCAGCCAACGTGAGACCTCGGTCAGCGACAACACCTTCTACGTGGTGGAACTCTGCCAGGTGTGTCGCATCCACCGTCTCATTTCTGAAGACTCGATCGATGCTGAACAATTTTGCTGGCCTGAAGCCGTCTTGTGATTCACCGCCTGCTGCAAAGCTCGCACCGTGGACAAACCCCTCTGCATCGCCATCAGCAAGCTCACCCCTGCATTTAGCGGCAAGTTTGTAGAGCATATGAGCCGAGGACGCTGTTGTGTGTGTGCGCAAAAGTAGTTTTCTAGATTCTTCATCGGACCAGGGGGCACGGTAACCAGTTGAACCATAGCCGCCGTGCTCGTGTGTCGTAGCAACCCGCCGGTAATAGTCTGGCTGTGGAGATAATGAATACTTGGGATCTAAGTGTCCTTTGAGGAACAAATCTGAAAACGAGTTGCAGACACTGACCAGAAAGGTAAAAAGTATCTTGGAGATCTCTTGCCGGATGTTGCTGAGGTACGAACAATGAATCGAAACACCAGAAGCTAGACTCGACGAAGGATGATGTGGGCATCTCTGCAAAACTAGGGGAAGGAGTAAGGAATAGAACATGTCTTGTACTATCCTCTTACCCCATTTCAAGGAAAATGTTACGAATTTCCTCGCGTACTTTGAGGAGAGGATGAAGGGCACCACCGGCTGGCGGAATTCCCTCGGCTTCAAAATTGTACTGCTTGAAGAGTGATGTCTTCCATGCACCCCTACACTTAAAAGGTTATTTCAGCTCCAGTTTCGAGAAATCAGCACGAACGAGGATAGCATATCGGCTGTAAGATCGGTCTCTGGCTTTGCCGTCGAAGTGCTGAACTTTGGGCCCTTTCTGACACTGAACCATTGGCCTTTTCTGGTATGGCATAATAAGTGCTAAGCTAAAAATACGAAGGGCATCATCATATACTTTTGCGCGATTAACTTCCGTTTGCGAAGATCGGCAAGGACTTTCTCTCCAGCCTTGAGAGAACTGGTAGAAGAGATCTCTTTGAGGTCTGCCTGGGTAGTGTCTCGTATTTCTGAAATCTTGACCGCGATTGTAATCAACCATGGTTACCGACCGGCTTAATGGAGTACATACGAGCTTCACCAGTCCCTCTCCTTCTTTAGCTATCCAACCGTTCTTGAAAGCGCGGCCCTGGCCAACTTTCGTAGTTTCATCCCCGATTACTTGCTTCAATTGAACAGGTGTCAGAGGAACTCCCTGACCTCGTGCAGGCACCGCAGACCACACGCGGGCCTCATGCGACCCGTCTCGGGCAATCTGGGCGCCTTCGGGTGTGAGTACGTAGGCAAGAACTTCGTATGTGTCATAGACGATCATCTGTAGGGGCTGTCAGGACAAGGCGATGGCATAGAGAGGTGATGGACGAACGTCGCGACTCAAGAGTGAGTTGAGTGCACCGAGTATGGAGATCTGGTCCTCTTGTGCCGTAGCTGGTTGCGATTTCCCTGGTATTACGATTGTTCTGGTATCCTCTATGACATCTAGTGCGTGCAGGGTGTCGAGGATGAGTTGTTGGAGAGCTTCAGCCATGGTTATTCGAGAGATTCAAAAGATATGGTGAGTCTTCTGCTGGCATACTTTCCCAAATCTAATCTGACTCCTGTCTGTCACGTGATATCTCGCAGTGTTGCTTTCTCCTCGAAATGTCGGCCGCTCAGTCGCTGGAGGCCGCGTGGATGAGAGCACAGCCAACGCTCTCTAGTATCAGTGCAAATCTCACTCACAACTTCCCATCTCGCATATTTCGTGTCGGACAAGTCGATGCAGAGCTTCTTGACCAAGAGCTCATCCAATTGCTTCGCGAACCGCTTCACAAGGCTCTTTCTCTTATACGAGTGTGAACAGACAATGTGTCCCTTAACAACCTTTTCTGACTTTCCCTGTCTTAGAAACCACTCGCAAATCAGTACGAGCATGAATTAGCTCTGTTTATACAACTTGTTCTGTATAAACTGTCTGTCTGGAACACAGGAGCCAGCTATGGTGCCAAGCTTCAAGATCTACGCTACATTATTACACGCCCATCAGCTGGTTTCCTTACTCGTTAGTGACGGGATTGTCAACCGTTGATTCTGGGACCTTATGCAAACTGACAGCGTCTGGCCTGCCTCGGCAGAAATTGTTGTTACACTGTGCACTGGCCGTCTTTATTCCTTACCTGCATACTCGTATCAGAGCATACGCTCTCTCACGCTCATGGCCAGATGCCCCTTCAGTAGATGGTCGAAGGAAAACATGGAACTTCATAACATCACTTGAGTCAGCGCATTCATTTTTAGGTCTTGTAAATTTTGTAGTGTTTCTATGGAATGGTCGGTGAGTCGGTTCGAAATCTGCTGGGTATTTATTAATAATTCGTCCTTCAGCTACCGTACCCTGGCGGACAGGTTGGTTGGAATGCGTCTGGTTGCTTCTCGCCGACTGGTCAAGCGTGACGTCAGTTACGAATTCATGAACCGCCAAATGGTCTGGCATGCTTTCACGGTGCGCGGGAAGGACACGTAGAGCTGGGTGTGACACTAATTTTCAGACAGGAATTTTTGATTTTTTTACTTCCTCTCACCAATACTCGTGCCATCCGTCGACGGGCTTACCGACTAATTTCTTTCTTGTCACCAGCCAGTCTTGTCCCATATTTTCAGGAAAGCAGTTTGGTCAAACATGGTGTTTGGCATGGTACCAAAGCTACCAGGACACCCGTGGAGAGAAAATGGGGAAAGTACTGGTCGTTGTCTCTTGATCAATGTGCCATCTGTGCTGAAAATGCGTCGTTTAATCTCAATCCTGCCGAACCTGCCAATGCCTTTTCGTCTTTGACCAACATGCCTCAGCCAAGCCTTAGTCCAACTGCGGACGATGACGCGGAATCTGAACCGCCCGTCTATCCCTTGACGATACCCTATGTGGTCTCATGCGGTGATATATACTGTTATCACTGCATTGCTGAGCGGATGGTTCGTACTACGGAAGAGAGGGATGAAGGTTCAAAGTGGGAGTGCCTGCGCTGCGGAGAACTTGTGACAAGTGCAGAAAGATTTTTGGTGGATTTAGAGGGAACTGAGGCGAGCGAGTACAATTTCAGTGAGATGGAATTCGAATCAACAGATATGTCAGGATCCATAGGCAGTTATACTCATAGTGAATCAGATAGCGAACTACATACATGAGTGGAGCTTTGCTATATACCCGAGAAATACGAATCATAAATACTTGGGCCTTGAAAATAGGCACCGCCAGAGTTCTACGTCTTGGTAAGTTCCCCTTGAATTTGTTTGAGCACCGTTGGATCAGCTTTGGCAAGATAGGATTGAAATACTGCAGGATCGCATACTGCTTCTACCTCCTGGAGACGATTAGCCACGAAGACGCTCAATGGCATCGTCCGAACAGGATCATTCTCATATATCTATTTCCGAAGCAACGTTCAGAGATACGGAATCAATCAGGTAGCACGTAGTAGAACATACCGCTTTGCGTCTATCGTACTCAGGGGTCCCTTCCGTATTTTGGTAGTAGTACGGCGGTGCTTCGCTCAATTCCCAGTATCGTCTAAGGTTTCTCGGCGATGGCGATGGCGAACTGCAGCATGTGACTAAAACAATACGAGTGATAGGAGAAGCAAAGGTACCCATCATCGCTCTCAGTTGTCAGTTGAATTTCTTTGATCTCTCCAAATACATCCAACCATATGTTAAAGATTTCAGTGGGTAGTCGTTCCAATACCTCGAATCGACCTGTTGACACCAAGCAGGCAATCCCCATGGCGGCCAGTTTTCGATGTCTTGGCTCACTCATACTATCGAACTAAATATATTCGGATATGAACCATATTCATTTTAGCTTTCGGGATCATACCACATACCTTGCCCCACCACTGGTCAAGCAGACCTTCAAAGAGGTACTTTTCTGTCAGACCCGTGCTGCTTGCCGTTGCGACCATTAGTTGCAAAAACATTTGCCGATCTGCCATAACAATCCGCGCGAAGAAATAGATATATTCCGTGAGCAACATTGTCCCGATCTACGAGAATTTCAGTCATTTGGAGGGACACAATTACAGAAGATTGTCACCTCTCCTTCAACCAATGTAGTGATTAAAAATGCGAAAAGACCAGAGCTGTACATGGACTCTCCCCATAGTGCGGCCGGCGTGATCTCAATAAGGATGCTCAAGGTGACAATCATATCTTTGATGTTGATTGTGACAGCATCACTCTTCAACGCAGCGAGAAACGCCCGGAACAGATCTATACCGTGCAACTAAGAATAAATATGACTCAGTATATTGTCGGGACCATAGATATCAATGGCCGCTTCACCTGTAGTATACTAACTGCATCGAGCACGATGTAAGATTCGATGATACTTGTTATTCTTCCCAGCAGATCCAGATTTGTAGCAAGCAGTTCCATCGCTTGAGGAAACAAACCTATCAAGGCTGGTGCTCCATCTACACTAGATATTGTCACGGTATTCCTAAGCGCGTTCAACCAGAGATTTAAACCATCTTCGTCTAGATGACTTATGGCCTGATCCGGGCGTCAGTTTGTCCCTTGTTCGATTTAACCTAAATATTTCAAACAACTCACACCTGGCGATAAGCTCTCTTGCACAAGAGGGACTATGATCGGACCCAAGGATGTTGAATTGGCTTTCACTGACTGGTATCGGAGTCAATAAGCTTTGTCCATTGTCAAATTTCACCAGATACAAACTTCAACTAGTCGTGTCACTGTAGCCAGGAGTGAACCCTTGAACAGCCAGTCGTCACCAGCCGCAGTCCCTTTGTGACTGTCAGACATTGTATCCGTTGAAAAGTTTGAAGAATTGGAGCATACACAATTGCGGCAGAGGCCCCGTTATTATGTTGATGAAAGGCACGATCTTTGAGCCATCCAGCTGATAAGTATGAAAACTCATGGAGCGAATTACGCACCCGGATCCCAGATTGCTCTATCACAGTGTTTAATGTATGATTTATGCGTCCTTTACTCTCCATAGTATCAGCTTCTCCCATCAACCTAACAAGTTCCGAGACAGTGGTTGGCAGGAAGGGTTCGAAAACTTCTGCATCAAATTCTATGGTCTGTCAAGCATGTTAGTCATGCTCTGTGCATTAGCGGGGTTGATAATCGTACGTCAATGCATTCTCGTAGAGCTATTGATGCAGTCAGACGTACAACAGCGTCCGTTCCTGGGTTGCGGTCCTTTAAAAGATGAACAAGAATCTCCCATATTGTAGGATCTTTGGGGGAAGCACATGATTCGGAAACCCATTTGCCCAGTAACCATGCTATTCGCCGCTTAATGATCGGATAACTAGCGAAAATAAGAAGAGTTTGTGGTTCTTTTTATGAATACACACTTGGGATTTGTGGCTTGAGCTTCGGCTGCCAGGGTTTGGTGAAGCCATTGGTTGAACGGAATGACGTCCTTGAGGCGTTGAGCACAGCGACCAATAGCACAGTATAAGGCTTCCTTCTGAACCACGCTTGGGAGATCCGTGGTAGACTGAGCTAGTAACAAGGTCGATCGGTAAAATAATAACTCTTGTTGATTGAGGAATTACCTGCGGCATCATTGAAAGTCGAGGCAAGTAATGGAGTCACAATGTCGCTATACTGGTGGGACAATTGTACTAGGACACGCTCACTGCAGGGCTATAACCGGGAAAATTGAGCGACAAAATTTATGAGCAATGAGTTCTTGCAATACCCGTATCTCAAATTCCCACTGATCATTTTCCTTGTCTTCAAGATTGACCCATTCTTCTGGATCACGTGTCCAGTTTTCCAAGTCTGACGGATTCAATGGCATGAAGCGAGTGATGAGGATCTTGACCGCGTTTTCCACGAACTCCGTTGATAATACTGCATTAAGGTTTCTTACTAGTGCTCATTAGCTTTGACCAAGCAACGAGCGCATACCACTCCTGTTGACAGTCCCATCTCTTCGTGTTCGGGTCCACTGACCAAGACTCTCTTTGAACAATACCATTCCTTGGACCAGGAAGCGCACGGGGTAAACGGCGGTGTTGGAATCTAACTGAATGTCCAGAAGTTTCTTGTTTCTAACATGAACGCGACGCACCGGCGACGTAATGCGACGGGCCTCCTGTAGCATTGACAACTTGCGACCAGTAAAACAAGATTAGATCGGCACACATGGGCAACTCAATAAATCGAACACGTGAGAGCTGTTGCAAGCGCCTGAAGAATTTGCCAAATGCCTTGATATGGCGAGTCAAGATGTCGACGGATTTACTGGAGCTCAAAGTCTCTGACGGGCCAGGTTGAATGAAACTTGGAACAACATTCTGTCGAAGATTGACAAGGGCTTGGAGTTGGAATGCAGAACTTTCGAAAAGCTCTCGAAACTAGATTACTTTGGTCAGATGTAAGCTTCACAAAGTCAGGACGGTACGTCACCCAAGCAATATTTTTCTCGGATTCTTCTTTGGTTAGCTTGTCCATTTTGCTCCAAAGCCACACCGCAATCTTCACCAGACACTTGAACACCAGATGTGCAAGCAAGATATTATCATAAACATAGGGAGTTTCCATATTTTGCAGATTCACATTGGAAACAGAGAAGCTGAAGGCCATTTTGGAATAATAATTATAAAGGACCAAGTGGAGTTGCTCAACCAGCTGAGCTTGAGCATTTCACTACTGAGGTAATTTGCCGGTATAAGGTAAAATATTACCTCCGCCATAATCTTCATACCGCTTGGCATCTTGATGCTGCCAAACTCTTTCAGAATAGCGTTTAAGAGTTGAAGGCTCCTTCGCAAAACGAGTGTACTCTGTGTTTCTCCATCTGTAGAAGAGTAA
This sequence comes from Amanita inopinata Kibby_2008, assembly GCA_001691775.3. NCBI lineage: Eukaryota > Fungi > Basidiomycota > Agaricomycetes > Agaricales > Amanitaceae > Amanita > Amanita inopinata. The sequence continues at coordinate 703,946 of JNHW02000002.1, forward strand.
CGCCTCTGAAGATTGTTATCAATAATTGACATGATGTCGGCAACTAGATTTGGCCTTGGAAGACTGAGTGAAGAGTCTCCGGGTGAAGGTGAAAGAAATACCATTTAGATGGGTAGTCATATCGAGCTATCTTCGACACAATCACCTCATTACATTCAGATATCTTAAGGAACTGTAGTCAGTTATCCGGTCGGAGGTATTAAAATAGGAAATCAAACTACCGTCTCATCCTCCTCGTCAATAAAGGACGAAGATCTTGCTCGTATCCAACCTCGGTGCTCATCAGACAGAAGTCTAGCAAAATCTTATCACTGATCTGAAGTAATGAGGGTGGCACTCACTTTCTGGATTTCCAATGTCCAAGCGCAGCATTTTTGAATTGAATGATGGCTTGCTGGCGAATGTAGAGAGACAGTGATTTCTGAGCTGCAATTTCATAAAGCGCGTCAAAAGTTCCAAACATATCAAGCATATGCTTGAGGCGTTTGCTGGACTGCTGTACCAGCAAGGGATTTTGAGAGGCGGCATCTGAGATGACCTGAAACAGCTCTTGTCGAGACACCGTTTCAACCAGTGGACCACTTGCAATGTTCCGCCGGAGTTCATTCATTTTGAATGAGAGAATGAGCGGACTTGCTTCGGCGATGGGAAACATACCAAAATAGGAAATCAATAAATGTAAACAGACGCGTCGCGGTCACCAATTTATTATGTAATATTCGATTCCGCAGTTGGATGAGGCGAGCATTCCCAACCAAGTTCAAGGTGTATCTGAACCTTTCTCAAGCTTATTTGAACCCAAACGCGCTCCGCATGTCAAAAAAGTATACACACGATGTGGCATGCATTGATCTTGAAGTCGTAGAAGACTCAGAGCCCGAGAGAGAAGCTTCAAGGCAGGGACTACGAAAGCAGACCTCTCCGGCACGAGGCTATGCTTGCGAAAACGCGTTACAGGAGCCAGATGTCATCGAGCTGACTGACGGTGAAGATAGACAAAACAAGTCATTGTCGATCGATAGAGCAGCCATGTCATCTGCTCTTCTGACCTCCTCTGCTACAGGCACCCATTCGCCTCGAAATGATAAAGTCAGCTTGGCGAAAGTTTTCTGCAGCGGGTTTCGTATAGAATCTGATGCGAGATTTAGGAACGCATAACCTCTGTCCTTATTGACCAAGGTGACGGAGACGCGGAAGAAGGGGTACTAGACCTCGCAAACTTTGCTCACATGTCCTCAAACATACTCCCAAAACGACCTTTTCGGCCAACCCTGTCGCACCAATCATCGCCAACGGGTTCGGAATCGGACTTGAATCCGAAAAAGACTACTCGGGCCAAAAGACAATTCCTCATGCATGGTATATCGGATAACCATCTAGCCAGGCTGATTAAATGCATCAGTTGTGACACTAGATGGACCACGAGGAAATCTGCTACCCAAAAGATGAAACATATACGTTCCTGTGCTCACAAAAATGCTTTTACGCCAGAGACGGTTCGAATAATGATCCTCAAGGAAATAGCCACTAGCGACACCCTCGAAAGAAAAGACGAGGACTCTCCAAGTCATCTAACGAGACTGGATCTCTCGACTACAACACTTGAAGAGAGGGTAAATGGTATGGCTACTGTAAAGCGGAAACGCTGTCTCCTGCAAGAAACGGTAGAAAGTATCAATGTTACACGCGAAGCTATACTGGACAGCGCAAAAGAGGTATTGGAACGGGGTTCAATGAACGAAGAACAACAGAAGAAGTTGAGGAGAGGTGGTAGGCAAAATACCGAAGTGTCGATGCCTTCAACTCAACCATTCGGTCGGAGCGCATTGGTGCAACATGATCCCCACAAATCTAGTTTGTTTTCGTGGGCATCAGAAGGGGCTGGATTGAGTTGCAGAGACAACGAGCGTCAAAACATACAGGTAGACGGTGACATTGACATTGACCCAAACAAAGTACGTGATGTGCGTAGCCTTGAATGCTACCGTTTAAGTCCCTAACGGTGGGTAGAGAATCTAGGAACCCCCATTTTCTGCAGTTTCAGACGCCAGAAAAACGAGGAAAGACGGGAGACCACGATCTTGCCATGACGATGGGACAATTATGCCACGGTTTACAACTACTCCTGATGGCTGTACTGGAGCTGGCATCGAGAAAATGCACGTTGATCATCAGGATACTTTGAGAGACAAGCATATACCCACCGACACGATAGACAAGGATTGGCTGCAAAATTTTAGATGTAAACTAATGCAGGACAGAGAGCTATACTTGAATGTTCTTCGTTATGAGGTAAGGGATCTACTTTTACCCAATCCAATATTAACAAAAGTTAAGCCGGTCCACTTCGACGTGTTCCTACGATTAGCTGAAGGTTCAGGATTAACCAGTACAAAACTGAGACATTCACTGCGAATCTTTCTTGATAAAGAGGTACGTATTGAAACCTGTAAGAATACCACCTTGCTGAAATACCGCCTCAGGCAATCCATTACTACGGCGTGGAATCCTCTGGCCGAAAACGGAAAGGTTGATTTTGATAGCTGCTGATATAGATTATGCTTGGTAGTGGTCAAATCTTAGCATCATTTTGTTTCAATTATTTATCAGTTTGAGCTTCAGCCTCCTGCTTTACGGAACAATACTTACTCAAAATTGCCTTGGTGGACAAGGTAAAGAAATGGAAGTACCCGCATCACGTTTCCTTTTGGCATCCAGAGCACATTTACAGTCTTTTGCGCCCAAGGAAAGCCTCGCTCTGTGTCAATGATTCTTGAACCATGCTGGCATCATGCGATGGTGGATGCTTTGTTCACCAAGCAGACAGAGGGAAAAGCATTGCTACTGACATTCACCACCCGTTTCGAGACCCAAAGACAAGAATCGCGCTCGAAGTCTTTCAGATGAAAAGAGGATTTCCCTATTTATTGAATTACTTATCATGGTCAATCTATCGACGTGAGCTTGCATGAATGGCTTGTTTTCCCCCCAATTTAACAAGCCTACTTGAGGTAGAAGAACCGAAAAAGAAAACCTTCTCCGTGTCTCATCAGATAGCAGCAATCCAGGATCAAGGTGGCCGCTAATGACCTTACCTGATTCTGCCCGAGAGCAACATCATAAAGCTATGTGTGCTAACCCCGCAGCCTCTATGAGACCACCGACTAAATGTAGGCTTCCGGTGACCAGGACCTTCAGAGGTGCTTCTGATGTAGCATTGACCGTCTCGACAATTTGTACCGCATGTTCAATTGTAGGTAGGACATGAATGCGCGACGATGGGAAAGAAGGTAGCAAAGTAGACCAGCAAATAGCTAGTTGCCGTTGAGTTGTCAGTTCTGCCAGTTCCGTTTCAGGAATCGCAACTTCTGTCAAGTCTAAGAAGAAATGAGAGGCTATCTGTGAATTTTCAGGGTGCTTCTTACCCCCCTTGGAATGTCCGTCAGCAAATGTGACATTGGTGCAGAAGATGACGCGGTTAAAAAGCGACCCGACGTCGTAACATCTGTTAAAAAGTGCAAGTTGCTCCGAGACTGACTCATGCATCGCCGCCAAAAGCGAAGGTCCAGAGCGACCATGCGTGCAGTTGAAGATTAGAATACGTGACGATTCACTTCTAGGGCTACCGTTGAAAATCGTGAAACAATGCAAGCGAGGAACTGACTTTTCTTGCCGAACAGGCATACCAACTCCAGGGCTGACAAACCATTGTATGCAGCATTCTAAACTTTCGCGCGTATGAGCACCATCGAGATACCAAGTCGTGCGGTCGAGACGAGGGTCGACGACAGTTTGACAACGTCCAGGCCATTTTGTTTTTGTCAGGCCTTCCAAAAATGTTGCTGGAAGAACATCTTTGAAGTCAAAGGCACAGCGGTGCTTTAGGAAAGACGTGGCAAGATGAATCGCAAAACTGGCATTTTGCAACTGGTGAGCACCAGCGAGGCCTGTCGAAGTTACAGTGACAGGTACACATCGCGAATAATAGGAGAGAGCGTACCAAGTTTAATTCCAGAAAGGTCTGGAACAAGGGGGACGATAGTAAATGCTGATGCCTGAGAAACGCGTTGGCTCGACGTAAAATGACTGCGCAAGGGCAGATACCTTTAAATCGACTGATCGGCGTCGTAGCACTTCAAGTCCGGCTTTGGGTTGCTCCACAGTGAAGGCTGGAACACCTTCCTGGACTTCTCGTTGGAACGGATGAAAAAGTATTTGCAGTAATTACAGACCTTATATATTCCTCCTTTCTGCCAAGCAATATCTTCAAGAGTTTTTCCCAACACAGAGACATGATCAATGCCTAAAGCAGTCACCCCCGTGACTGTGGGTTTGGGGACAATGTTGGTGCTGTCATATGCACCTCCCACACCAACCTCAAGTATAGTAGCGTCGACTTTGAGACTTAGAAATGCATGGTACGCTAGTAGGGTCAAGAATCTGAAATAGCCGGGCATGTACGGCGTGTTCTCGAATCGTCTCTTCGACCGCAATGGGTCAGGAAGACATGCACGCTCGTGCTAAGCAGGACGTACGGCTGTATTTTGCTGCAGTCTAGTCCAAACTTCAAAGAAAAACTTGGCAAATTGCTCTTCGGATAAGGGGACACCATTGACGCGGATTCTCTCTCGCACAGCGACAAGGTGAGGAGAGGTGTATAGGCCTAATTGACGAGTTGAATATGTTTTGTGGCAAAGTACGAAAGGTACATACCTATCTTCCACTCTGGTCTAGCATGGCGAAGGATTGAATCAATAAACGCGCTGGTTGAACCCTTTCCTTTAGTGCCTGTGATGTGAATGACGTTTAAAGCATTCAGGTCGTTTGGCTATATTCGGCTGTTGAACAAATCTGCGTATTGCTTTGACAGGATTCCTGTGGAGCGCACCGTGTAGCCTATCCTTTCGAGATATTCTATCATTTCTGGTATTGCACTTTCATTTGCGCGGCTACCAGCTGCTCGAGCTGCCTCCAAAGCAGCTGCGTTGGATTGCAGTGAATTCAATAGTTCGATGGCGTTCCGATATGATTGACAAGACATGTTTCTGAGCCAGACTCTAGAGAGCGTGTTATGCACAGAGGCGAGTCGATGAGGTGAGAAGAGAAAGGTTGGTAGTCGCATTCGCCAATCTGAGCGATGGGCAGCGACAAGGGGAGGATTTCGAATGAAATCAAGTAGTAAACACGTCACAAAGCTCTTTCCTCTGTATATACTCCCTCTGCGAATGCCCTCACGATGGTCATGAAGACCCTGGACGATTACTTTCCCGTCGTAACGCGGTCAGTCCCCCGCAAACGCATTCACTCTGATAGGAAGGGACAGCTCGCGGGTCCTTCATTTCATCCCTACAGGCGTCCTGGCCAAGAATCGTTGCGTATTTCCATTGAACACTCTAGTTAGCCACATTTATCAGTCGAACCAGACGTCAAGGCCCTTCGCGCGCTGCCACGACAAAGTTTTTGCTTGACACCTTATCGAGCCCATTGAATCCCATAACACACTCAGATGTTGCCGCTCGTGCAGGTAAGAAACCCCTGTCATAGTTTTCACTATATTTTCATGTTTGTAGATGTCGTTGTGTCGACTGCGACTGGACATCAGGTCGCTGAAATGCGGATGAACCGACGTCTATATTTGCAAAATCGTGAACGTAAACTTGCACAACAGTGGGAACGTCCGTCAGACAACAGTAACAGAGTGCTGCAACAGGCGCGGATCTATATTGGTGGCTATCTCGAAGGGACAACGGACATTGAGATGAAGAGATTAATCACTCTTAGTGGTGGTCAAGTAATGTTCGTGACTGCTGTCTTTTTACCGATTGCAATGGAGATTCAGTCTGGAAAAACAGGCCAACTATCTCAAATTGCACACACATCTTAACGTCTCGGTGGCTGAGTGCATCAAGAATGGAAAAAATGCTTGGTGGTCAAAGCATCAACAAGGTGTACATTGTAAAACCTGAATGGGTGATTGATAGCACTAATTTTGGAAAAAGACAATCCGAACATCGCTATTCAATCCTTCGAGAACAGTGTTCATAGTGCTACATACTCTGTCCTGTAAACAACCTAGTAAAAGGGATAAGTCAGTCTCTGCTTTGATGTCCTCGAGGAAAAGAAGCAAAAGGAAAAAAAATTTCAGGATACTCCCTAGCGTAATGGGAGTACCAGGGTAATTATCTTCGTCGCACACGGGGGTGCTCGGTCTGGTGCACAGCAATACAGAACTCATCGTGTTGGGAGCAGCATTGAATGAGACGCGTACCTGCTGATGGTGGTGGTGGAAGGAAAAGGGCCATGTAATTCCCACGATAGCTGAGTCTGCATTTCGGCGTTCGGCTGAGCTTTTCGGTCTCGCCGCCGTCTCAGTCACTTCAACCGTCTCTTTATCTTTTAATTGCTGGCTAGCCTCTTCTTCGTTCTCTCCTTCATCCACCACAAACCACAGCGCCCGCACCGTCCCTCTTTTCGAGTCTATTTCTCAAACCATGCACATCTTCACTCCCAATCACGTGCAACTCCTTAATGCTTGCTATCCTCCAACCTCTGCTCTTCTCGCTGCGGGCTCAAATTACTCTCCAAACTCTCATGAACTTAGCCGTCTGACATATTATGTGTATGTATCGCGATCTCCTTTTTTTTTTTTTTATAGCCCGTCCTGACATTTTTGCCTAGATCAAATCATCCAGGAAAACTTGACAAAATGGGTGGCGAGTTGGAAAAGCGTATAAAAGCTGAAGCCAGGAAAGCTCGAGTAGGAAATATGCGCACAAGGGCGTAGGTGCTCCTTGATTCTCTGTACACTTGCTTTTCTGATTTTGGCCAGTTCACTGCTAGTTAGTCTGGCCATTCTTCGAGCTCTTGCAATAGAATGTCGTCGCGATATAAACATTTTCTCACCGTCACTAATATCATCGGTTGATGCAACTCTCTCTAACGTACCTACTGATCTCGAGGTCATCGCCAGAGCGGCCAGTGTGGTGTGTATATGCGGCTTCTTGGGGCGGTTACGTCATCTGAGTCTTGGGGCAGTTCACCGCCTGGACAACATACACCGATGGTCATCTCATTGGCGTAGATGCCAACTTCACACGAGACTATGTATCCACTCTCGGTCACTTTTCTAACCTCAGTTGCAGTGATGCCAGCGATCAAGAGACAAGGAACCGGTAAGGTCACTGCATACAACTACATAGGTCTCTCAAGAGCTTCCTAGCACCCGTCTGGTAGGAATAGCCGCGTTGATGGGTGCCGCAAACTCAGAGGCGCTCTACAATTCCTCTTCGCATTTTCGTCCCCAGGTTTCTGCTATGATGCGACCAATCCTGCTCACTCTACTCCAAACAAATCTCGGTCAACTTGATGATCAGTTGCGTGGTTACAGTTTTGTTGTGAATTCCTTTGTCATTTTATTCACCTTTTAATCAGTGCCAATGATGTCAAAGAAGGGTCTATATCACCGTACTTGGCCGAGTTTCGCACAAGACCAGCTATGGAAAGGCGTGCTGCCTCGATTCATGCACACATTGATGGTGATAATGGTCCTTCCGCTGCCGATGTGTTGAATGCCGTCTTGCGCGTCTTATTCGCCCTGCTTAGCCATGCAAATGGTTCTCAGTTGGGGCAAATAATACAGTCAACGTTTGACAATCTTGATGCTCTCAGCGGCTGGTCAAAAATCGACTGTTGTTGTTGGTTCACGCGGAAAATGGCAGAATGGTCTCAGTACCAGTACCGATATGTCGTACCCACTTGGCTGGTTGAAAGGCTTCTGGAAAACCAAGAAGCGCCAGCTACTACTCCGTTGCTCAAGGCGTTACTCTTGATGGTGACAGCCGTGCTGGATTCTTCTATCCCTCTCGTCGACCTCTCGTCCTCTGATATCTTATCGAACCTGGTTTCACTCATGGTTCGCCGAGTAGCAAAAGATCCCCAAGACGGCCTCTTGCCTGCCGTTGTTCAGTGCATCGCATCGCTTGGTCGTCATGTCCATTATTCTGATCAAATTCAGGATCTGGCTGTGAGTAGTACGTAGCCGATATAAATCAACAACTAAGTGTTGCACGTCAGGGAGAAATAATCAACCGTCTAACAATTGTAGAACTCCAAGGTGTCCCAGGAACAGGAAAGCATAGCCTTGCACATGGTCGCTCAGAGGCTATTCGTAGCTTGCTGGCAGCTTTACAAGGTCTCATTCACACTGCAAACAAGCAAGAATCATTGGGAGATCGCGATACAGCTCACAGGGCTTCTGCTGTAGTCTCCGATGGCAAAAAAATGACGGGACAAGATGATAGCCATTTCCGAAGATCCAGAGTTCCACCCGATATATGGCATGACACGCTTAGTTTGCTATGCGACTGCGACTATGCCGTGCGAGCAGATTATGCGGATCTGTTGATCTTTTATTTAACGGATGAAATGCCCAAACGCGGAGACTCTACACGCGCTGATGGCGTGAGACGCGCAAAGAGGCTGACAGAAGGTCCTTTTCATGCAACTGCAATGAATGCCGTGCTTCATGCGGGCGATTTTGTGACAAAAGTTGTCAATGCCATTCATGCTTACCTGTACATTCTTTCCACAACATGTTCATTAGGCCTCTGTGCAAGTCCTGCATCGCCATCTATGTCATTACCTGATGTCACCGTCGACGACATATCACATCCAGGCGATCATAGATCTTTGGTCACTCAGGCTCCACGTTCCAGGAAAGTATCCAAAGTACAGAAACTGGCGGAACAAATACCCGAAGCTGTAACAAGTTCCTGTTCGGCCTGCTTGGCTGATTACACACATATTCTGAACATCCTAACAACCATCCATGAGCAAACCCCTGTGCGAGGACTACTTGCTGGAGTCCCAATGCTCTTGGCTCTACATGCATCAACAAAAGTTCAAAAATGTGAAGATAATTTGGCAGTACAGCGCATACTTATCATAAGGGAAGTAATAGCAAGGATTTGGTTGATATTGGGCAAAGTTTGGAATTCCATGGAACTAGTTGAGATGGTTCACAAAGTGCGTTAATTGACAGAAAGTAGCAGAACTTGAATGAATCTGAATCTAACGATACAGACGCTCTCGGCAATGCCAAGCGACACAATGCTGCTGGACGTTCCACATGCTACGCAGGTGTCCTTTCAGGTTCCCCGTGAACCAATTGATTTCGCGGAGAAGGATGTCGGCTTGGGTTTGCAATGGACAGGAGTTGACCCAGACGCTGCTTTGAAAATTATTGCTGCCTGTCACAACGTCCAACAAGCCACCGGACTCGACACTGATGTTCTACTACGCCGATTCACAGCAAAATGGTCAGTCGACATAATTCTTAAAGACTGTACGTAAGGCTTCTAAATTTCTCAACCTATCGTTATCTAATATCAGAAAAATCAAAAAGCATTCGACAGGACATCTGTCTTTGATCACTCTATAAAAGGGGACGGATTGTCTCCTCTGTTGAAAATTTCTCCATCTCTCATGCACGACAACATATCATTACACAGTCTGGCGCGCTCTGCTAGAGGCGTTGGTGTGACAGAGTTACGAGAGGCTCTTGAAGGAAGAGGCAGTATGTCTAACCCGGCCCTCGCCAATGCGCCATCAATATCTACGCTTGATCATGCTTCATCTGTCATGAACGGAGATCTTGGCCTTAGCTTGAGCCAAACACGCTCCAAGTCTCGGACAAAGCGACCGCCATTGTCTGGCTCTGGGGAGGTTAGGGACGTATTGAATCGTCTTGGGATAAGCAAACAGAATGCAAACCTTTTGAAAGCGTCTTTCCCGGCTTTGCATAAGTCAGTTCAGAAGTGAGTCCTGGAGCATTATCCGACTTGACGCTAATGCGTTCCTTCTAGAGTTCCTCCATATAAGATGTAGAGCTGCCAACTGAATCGGTTTTGCCCTAGTCATAATCTACAGTTTTGTACTCATCAATGCACTATACGATACACTCCTTTGCATATCAGGCTTCCAGATACCATTCTTTAATATCAGCTAATGGATGATCGGACCTTTGTCAGAAACCTATCTACCATCAAGGAGAGATTCTCATCCTTCAAGATGGATGCACAACCATAGAATGAAGGATTACTTGCAACACGCCGGGCAAGATATGTAAATGATAGAACATCAAGTGCTTGGGCCTCGCCAAATGAGTCATCCTGTACACGAGTGCTGAAAAACGTCTCTAATCCTGGGTCTTCTAAAACCCTGGACTCGAGTGGAAGTCCTTCGTTCAGGAAGTGAAGGTAGGTGTCCTTGACTTCTGGTTGACAAAACAGGTAGAAATGTCCTCCTTGAAACTGCCGAATTGCTCGGCTCTGCATTTGCACTACTTCTGTCAGCTCATAATCCCGGATCTGACTGTCGGATCCTTCAATGCCTGACTGAAGGTATTGGCACCCCATGACAATCACGACTTCAGCCCTTACGGGAACAGTCCAACAAGCCTCGCGCGGTACGATCAATACACGAACGACACCTTCCAGGAAGAGACGCAGCATCAAATCGCGCTCTTGCTTCTCCACGCCTTCGTGAAAAAACCCAACACCCTTTGATATGAAATCGCGATGGACCATATTATCAAGCTGCTGTAGAACTAAATCAGGAGAAACATGTGATGACAAGTAGCCCCTCGTCGATTCCGTCTCTAGTGCACATTGTGTGAGGAGACCCAGCGCAACTGTCCGACAATGTCCTTGGGATGGCACGAAGACTATCGCCGTCTCTGCTCCCTTGGCTGCATTGTGAACCGGTTTTACCATTGCTTTGATCTGCGAGGGTGAATATGGTAGCGAGATCGTTGACGCAATAACCCCCAGTGCCTGGTCTCGATCCTTTGGTTTGAAGCTGTGCAGTGCATAAGGCTGGACATTAAGCCAATCTGCAAGGTCGCTTGGATCGTCCAAGCAATTCGATGTTCCGATGAACCTGGTAGGATACGATTGGGTCGCATGACGAAGCAAGGATACAGCAAGCTCATAGCTGGCCCCCAATTGCTCAAGGTTATCACACACTACCAAGTCAAGACCAGAGAGCTCAGTAAACTGGTTGGCTTGACACATTGCACGAAACAGTTGCGCTGCTGTTACGACATATACCGCTTTTTGTTTCGGCGCAATCAATATATCAGGACCCATCCTGTACTCAACGGAGGCAGTAGTCAAGCGACTTGCCCGTCTAAGCGTTGATAATAATTCGATCGCAATACTTCTTCTCGGTGCGATGACCAGAACCCACGCACGGCGACGCTGCATGACGACAGTCCTGCGTAATTTAGGATACACAAACTCCTCGGTAGAGCTTAGCATTACACATACCAGATAGCAATCTGTGTTAATGTACTCTTGCCACTACTTGCGGGGCCGCATATCAGCGAATGCTGCTGACTATAAGTCAAGCTCCAAAAAGTCTGCGTTTGTATGCCGTTTAGGTAGTTGATATGGCTGAACATGCTTTCGATAACGGGATCCTTGAAAATGGATGTACGAAGGGATGATAAATTCAGCTTCACCGTGTGATTGTCAAAGGAGGCGGGCATGACGATGGAATCCAGAGAAATAGGTAAATCTTCATCTGCTCCAATCCAACGGTCTGACGTTGACCGCAACATTAGACGCGGCAAAGCGGTATCTTTTGCTATTGAAATAATGAAGTCTGAGTTGATAGTCCCTGTTGTGGCACGATATATTAAGCGAGTCATCTGAAGGATGGTTGACGTTTCCTCATTTTCGACCCAAAGTAAGAATATTTCACTGCCACCGTGAATATTGGCATTCCATACGAAATGGCGACGTGCGCGAACCGAGATTTTCAAGATATGTGGACCAAGAGGACGGATGTCATATTCAAGTCGAATTGAAGGAAACTGTTTGGCTGCACTCGCTATCGCGGTTCCATGGCGCTCATTGAGATGAATGAGTTGGCCCAAGGAATAAGGGTCACTTTCAGCGAGCTCGGTGATTGACCAGTCCTCTGCCCACGTGTCGAGTCCATGAATAACTTCGTTTTTCAGGTTGAACTGCTGTTTGAGAGGATGTTCATAGGGCCACATCCGCAGCTCAATTGCCTTGCTCATATTTAGCAGGACGGAGCTGACACTGGACCATTTTTTACTGAGAGCGATTTCCAACAGAGCTCTAACAATTCTTCCGCTGTTTTGGGCTACGTAAGCGGTATCAGATACCAGCGCAAAATCTTCAATCGCATCCCTGGATATGTACCCTTGAAGAAGGATGTTGGCCTTGCCGTAATTAGTATCTGTGCCTCCCTGCAACACATTTATGGTTTTTGTATTGCAGACCTGTGAATAGAGGTTTGCACTCACCTTGACATCACAGGGAACACGCTCCATTATTTGCTCTAATTCCTTAATTTCATTCTCTCGAACCTGAACCTGATCAAACTACCGAAGTAATGAGTACGAATTGTTCGCATCAGCGGAAAGGCCTTTACTTCTATACTCATGCACAACATTGCTAAGACGTCGGCCTCCGTCATCACCGGCCGAAAATTCTTATTGAAGGTCTCAATGGATGCATGGCGAATATAGTATCTTGCAGCGATTCTTCCCAAGTCTGTGCTGTAGAAAGAGCCACCTTGGGCATCGTATACTATCATACGGGCCCCAGCAAGCAAGTTCGCGGCGGCAATTACAAGCTCATTCCGCTTGGTACCAAGATAGCCATCGTCATCGGACATGACACCTTGTGGGAAAATAAGGGATTGGTAGCATGGGGGGAAATCCAGAACTTGCCGTAAACGAGTGGATTCTTGCGCATCCTCACGAATAGATACGTGTAACCCAACCAGCGGACCGCATCGTGAACATTCGAAACAGTTCCAAGTGATACCTCCGCATTGAGAGCATCGACAAGTCCTTTCTGGAATCTAGATAGGCAATATTGTGAATGAATCAAAGAAGAAAATGATATATTATCAGGCTTACTGAGATTCAATGGGTATCTAGAATCGAAGGTTATCTTCAATTTGGTGGTGGTGCATTATGAACTCGTACCTGCGACAAAACTGAGTCAAGGTAATGGCTCAGTTTATCCTCCGTCGTACAAATATAACCCTCGCCGCTGCTTTCCAGGCCAGGCCGACCAGCCCTCCCAAAAATTTGTAAGACATCCAGAACCGACAAATCAACGAAGGAGCCTCGGGAACTGTCATATATTTCGGTCCCTTTGATAATCACTACAAAACGGGGTCTGATATGGGTTCGGACCCAGTGTGAATTAAAGAGACTTACCAGCATGGGCGGGTAGGTTAACTCCCCAAGCAAGTGTCGCGGTACAGCATAATACCTAGAAGCAGCATAAGATACATTCATATCATAGGATCAACATCACACTTTGATGACTCGTTCTTGAAATAACATTTCTGTCAAATTCCGGTCTGATCTAAGCATGCCTGCATGGTGAATCCCGAATCCCCCGTCAAACAAACGTTTCATTTCTTTGTTCCTTGATTCGCTGACACTACGGCGATGGAGCTCCCACCGTGGATGGTCTCTGCAGGAAAAGTCGTCGATGTTGCTTTCAATCGTTGCCGATTCCATAAGTGACAGTGCCGTTTTCACGGTTTCTTTGCGCGCATGGACAAAGACCATTACCTGATGACCCTCAGAGACGAGTTCAGATACTTTTTCAAATGTAACTCTGTCAAAGTTTCTACGACACTGTGCGCTCCCTGGCTTCCCTTTTATGCCGAGAAAATGCTGTTCAAGAGGAATGGGACGGAAGGAAGAGTCAAAGTAGAAGAGGCCTCTTTGACGAGAAACACTAAACGTATATTGAGAAAGGATATAAATGGCCGCAGGACAACACGTACCAAAGGAAGTCGGCAATATCAGTATAGTTCGGCAGAGTTGCGCTGAGACCGACGATGCGGATGACTGACTGGCTTGTTTCGACCTACAACGATCATCATTGCAAATCTTTGTGCTTTTTGAGCTTGTTTACCTGACGTAGAGTTCGAGCCACGATAGTTTCAACGACGGCGCCCCGTTCTTCATTGAGCAAATGCACCTCGTCAATAATGAGAAGCTTCAGGCTCTGCGTACTTCTTCAAAATCTATGTTAAATGTGACTGCTGTGGACGTACCGATGCAATTTCTCCTTCCCCTGTCGGTTTCCGTGTTACCACGTCCCATTTCTCTGGCGTCGTCACGATGATCTGAGTCTCAGCAATCTCGTTCTTGGTCATCTGCATGTCCCCTGTAAAATCAGTCTAAGAACATGAACTCAAGTAAAGTTATGCCCACATACCAGTCAACTCTCGAACACGTATACCAAGCCAGCGAAGTCTTTTTTGCAGCTTGCGCACTATTTCCGCTGCAAGAGCTTTCATAGGGGCTCTACAGGGACATGTTATAAGGAGGGGCCAATGTCCTTGAACGATCACGCACACATAGATGATCTTGAAGGCGTTTCTGTCTATTGATGCCTCAATCTGTGTAATGTGTGAAGATTCACGGCGGTGCTGATTGATTACTCGTAGTATTGTTAACATGGCTACATCGGTTTTTCCCTGAAGATATTAGGAACCTATGACACGCCAGAAGGAACAAATCTCACAGCTCCTGTTGGTGCTGCGAAAATTGTCACTTGGGGCAGAAAAATCATAAATTAGAGACATACCAGAAATAAGCAGGTTCTCATTGGTACGATAAGCAGTGGGGTATACGATAGATTGCATCCGGTTAAGCGAGTCATATCCCTGGCAGATAACATGAGTTGTTGTTGCTGAAGAATTATCAGCTACGGTCTCACTGCGAAACAACCTTTAACCAAAGGATCCAACGAGGAGACTAGCACAAGACTCTCATTCGCTCCGAGAGGCATTGTCTTTGCAGGTGGAATAATAACTTCCTCGAAATCCTGTGATGCGACAGGTAACCTAGCATGAACATACTTGATTTTGTTTTAGGTTATGAACGCTGCTAACCTCATGAGACGTTCGAACCGTATCTTTAGGCAGCATGTATTTGCTGCCTAGGTACGAGAGTACATTTCCTTGGTCCAGAGTAGATGTTGTATAGATGTGTGGTAACCTTTCTGGAGTGTCATGCTAAATGTTTTTAGCTAGCAATAGGACATCATCCAAGTGATATATTACCTGAACACCACTGAACAGGTGTCTTGTTGCACTTTGTCTGTAAGCATCTCCCATGCGTCTCCGTGCTTCCTCTGGTGAAAGGTGGAGCATTTGGTCAGTAACTATAGCACTTCTGTCATTTGACGGCACTCTTTGAGGGATATCTGGCCGTGAACGTTGCATGATATTGTCCGACAGCTAACTACATTAATAATAAACGCAGTCTGACAGAGACAAATGTATCTTACTTCTTCGAGCACGAGTGTACGTTCACGTAGGATATCCGTAACAAGCTCAATATTTTCTAACCCCATGAGCTCCACTAACTCTTCAGATATTTCATCAGTCGATCTCGGAGATGACAAGATGGCAATGAGCAAGTCCGTTAATTGGGAGAATCGAGGCTCTCTGAACCTTGTCAATGACTCGCATCATGGGACAGTGGACTGAAACCCACTGCAACGTTTGGAGAATGTGGCTAGCTTTAGCTATAGGCGGTAGGATGCTTGTGGCACTTGCGACATCGTACTTGTCTAATACGCTCTTCCAGTCGGTCTGAACATCTTCGTCCGATGTCCGTGATTCGTCATTAAATTTCTGGCGATCTGATATGCACACGGGTACATGAGAATCTCGCAGGACATGTTCGGGTTGTCGATTACCATGGATACTTTTCTGGATGCTACTTGCAATTCAGATAATGGATGTGACCAGATTTCATTGAAGCGTACTTGGACCAGTCTTCTAGCGTGTGCCTATCTTCCCCAGCAGCGACTTGAGACTGGTCTACCAGAGACTGGAGGAGTGGCATACACCTGACTGCCATGAGGGATGGATGTATGCGCTGAATCGTCTGAAAGATTGACTCTCGTATTTATTTGTACATATTTGTTACCAGTCTAATCTTACGCAATATAAAATTACAAGCAATTATCAATGCGCGTATGGACGATTTACATCAGATAGCGTTTGAGTTTCTGCAGCTGTTCCGCCGCCTGTTTTAGGGTATCGAGGTCTTTGCAAAAGCTGAAACGAGCATACGCCTCCCCTATGTTAGAGTGTTCCTCGCAATAAAACTATGAATGAGGTTGTCTCGTCAAAAGCTTCGAGCATGAGGGCGATCTTACTAACCTCACTGACAGGAATAGATGAAACACCAATCTCCATGGCAATGAACCAGCAAGCCCTGCCAAAATGTGTGACAATATTTCGTTGTCAAGAATGCTTGGAACATACCGGAAGTCCCGTCCTCTGCCAAGTACGCTAGCAGGGAATGGATAGTCATCGGGGAATTTCACTTTGGAAATGTCCTGAACTGACGTTAGTTCCCAGTGGTAACTCAAGGTAATGACTATGTACTGACGAGAAGGACAAAATAAGTACCCTCAGGCAGGGTGTACTTCAATCCCAGTCTGTCGAAGGCATCAACTAAGATGGCTCGTCGCGCCTCATATTCGGTACATTGTGTTTCGAAGAACGCGCGTTGGCGTGCTTGTTCAAGCCCAGATGCAGCAGCCTCTTGCAACGGAGAATTGGAGCAGAACACAATGCGCGTGGTTGCTGCGAGTGTTGGTTGTATTATAGAGGCAGGCCCAATTAGCCAACCAACACGCCATCCAGTGGCTGCGAATGCCTCTGCGGCAGAAATGTCAACGTAGAGAACCTGAGAGGTGTTAAACGATTTCCTACTTCCAGCAGAACCGACTGTTACAGTTCTGTCCCACATGCCGGGTAAAGTAGCTATACGCACATGTTCCTTGTTGTCGTACACAAGACAATCATACTGGGGTATGTGAGAGAACAACATTTGAACTTTGGTTTCTATGATATAGACTATAACTTACCACTTCATCCGACATGACGAGTAGGTTGTGTTCTTCAGCTATGGCAGCAATCTGCTCAAGCTCTCGCCTTGTGAACACTTTACCGACTGGGTTATGTGGCGTATTTACGATAATCATCTTAGTGCGTGGCGTTATTGCACGGCTGGTAAACCGTTCATCAAGACATTTCCCAGTTATCGGACGGGACTCACCGAAGTTCATCAAAGTCGATGGTCCAGTCATTACTTGTTGGACTCTTTTGGTTGTCTGAAGGAGGATGCAAAGGTATATACACAGGTTTGCCGCCATTGAATGTCACAGACGGCAAATATTGATCAAAGAAGGGTTCAAACATGACGACTTCGTCCCCCTGCTCCAGAAAAGCGGTAAAGACAGAATATTGACCTGTGGATGAGTCAGGAAAGCTATGGAGGAAACCCTCAGCAGCCCTTCTTACCCTCATTAGCACCGCTTGTGACGAGAATCTCTGACTCGACATCAAGCTCCCTTCCATACGAAGGCCCATAGAAGTTCTTGATGGCTTCGCGGAGGCGAATCCTACCTCTTGGATGGGAATAATGATTCTCAGCGACACCTCTCAGAGCCTTCTCGGCGGAATCGACGATCCAACGAGGTGGTGCGAAATTCATATAACCTTGGCCGAGGTTTATGCAGTTTGAAGGAAGATTGGCAACGCTATACTCGTAGGGATTAGAAGCCGCATAAAACAATCAAAGATAAGCAAAAACGAACTTGAAGATTGACCACACGTCCTGTGCCAGAGCTCTGCCTTCTGCAAGGCGAGATGAGAAGGGGATTAGATTAGAACGATCCCGCTTGAGAGCGTCGCCTGTTACCGTGGAGGTAGACATTGGGTAGACGTGGACAAGTGCTGTTCTTCTAGCTAGAGGGGAGATGCGGACGGCTGATAAAAGATGGGCCAGCATAAAACGTCGCAACTTTAAGCAGAGCCCGTCTCCTAATCAATATCAATGGCATTGGCTGCCTTTGGCCTTGTTCGGCACGAAATTCAACTCATACAACTCGGCAAAAGGGATAAATTATTGGCGCATACTATGGCATGCGGTATCGCATGCGGCGAGGAGTTCATCCGTACTGTATAAACATGCACACAATCATGGCTCTGCGCTCAAGTACTTGCGTACGGCTTTGACCTGCCAGTGAACGTTGGATGTTCAACGCTCGAGCTCCGAGTCGACGCTCAACGTTCAGCGCCCCCAGAACACGACTCAATGTATCTCACACAAATGATATGCTTCACCCTTTACCGCTAACGGGGAGCACGCATTGCTGGTGGCCGTTGCCGAGTGTTATACAAACCCGGCGCAGTTACACGGAGGTAAATAAGCGTAAATATCATGGATCATTTTCCACGGCTGAAGCTTGTTCAACGGCCTGTTTTATATAGGTAAGTATCGTGAATGAACCGTCTGGGAGACGCAAAACATTATCTGGGCACAATCCAGGAGTAGGTCTCATATCAAGTCAAAATGTATTTTCATTCAAGGCATTCATCCCATCTTGAAAGGTCTGGGCAGTCAGACCCACTTCTGGTGACCGCCAGTGAGGACGGAAGCCCTCGCATTTCCAGTCGAACTACAGATGAACCTGTAGATATCGAGAATCTCAACAGCGATTCGGAGGGGAACGAGGAAGGAGAGGATGAAGAAGAGTTTGTTTACCCTGGAGCTACTAGTTTGGCAGAGGCCGTAGCTGCTCCTCCAATGCTATCGCATCCTTCACGTCCGTCTCCTGCCCAGTTGGAATCTCTGTTCGCTGCTGCATCCTCCGGAGACTTGCCTCTGCTTAAGAAGTTGTTCAAAAATGCACAGGGTGCTGGAGTCTTGGAAGCCTTCAGTTTAGCCAATGATGCTTCACCCAGGACAGGTTCAACAGCCTTGCACACTGCTGCGAGTCGTGGACATCTAGATATAGTCACCTGGCGTAAGATACCATGCCCAAAAATAGGTTATTCACCCTAACAAATGCTACCAATCCAGTCGTGGAAGATTGCGGTGCTATGCCTGACCTCGAAGACCGTGAAGGAGAAGTACGTGTTTTTGAAACTCACGCTCATACATTTTGACTCATGTTATCATGTAGACGGCTCTGCATAGAGCTGCCCTTAATGGTCACCTTTCTATTGTACAATTTTTATTAATACATAAGGTGAATATCCGTGCTCAAGATGCCGACGGTTGGACTGCGCTCCATAATGCTTGCTCCAAGGTATCCAATTTGTAAATTGGGGCTACTGGCATTGAAAAATGTTTCAGGGTTATCTCGATATTGTACGATGTCTTTGCGAAAGAGGCGGGCCGATGTCCGAGATGAACGACATTCATGTTGTCGATGTTCGTAGTCGAGATGGATGGACACCTCTAAGTAAGTAGATCTCCCACTCAAGTGACCTAGTTGTGATGAATAGTACTTCAGTGAACGCATCGTCAAAGGGACATCTGCCGGTTGTACTGTATCTATTAAACAAACAATCAGCGGATCCTCTCATTAGAAATAAGTGGGGAGAAACAGCATATGACATAGCTGCTGCAGTTTTCGAAGTATGGATATGTGAGGTGCGACTATTTCGTATTAATACACTTACAGCTATTCACTGTTTACCTTCAGGTCCTCCAGCAAGCAGAGGCAGATCGTTGGCGGGATTCTCAAACTCTTTACAACCCGCTCGCAGTGCATACGACGCTTCCTGTCATAGTATATGAAAATCAACGACTTGATATTCGCTTGAAAACTGTAGCTGTTTCTGGCGGACGACCAAGATTCTCAGCATCAGGTCTCGGGAGGCGAGGACGGAGGCCGCCTTTTGAGATAAAGTCTCCAAGGCCTGAGTCAACGACCAGTACGACTGTAATAGCTACTTGGCGAAGTGATGTACAGTTGCCTCTGCGTGATGCACCATGGACACTGCCATTACCAAAGATGCCTGAGAGGCAGTCAACCGAGAGAGGGGAAAAGAGTCATTTCTGGCTGTAAGCATGGCATGCCGACCTCCGCACAGTTGCGCTGATGATTGTACATCCAGATCGGATTGGAATCTAGATGTGACGCATCCCGGGGTGGACGCCGAAAGTGGCTGGCAATATGCCCATTACTTCAGTGATTCTGATGACCAGTGGACAGCAGAAAAGCCTCCTTTGCTCGAACGCCTACTGAATGGCGGTGGTGTCGTCGCCAGCTCAAGTCGTACTCCGCAAGCATGGGTGAGGCGCCGGCGGTGGGTTCGTATCATGCGCCGCAGAATTGACATCCCGCCACTCCCATTCCTCAAACCGGACGGAGGGTTTTATCATTTAATTCCTGATGGAAGCTTGGTCCCTTATACGGATCGAAATCTTGGCGAATTACAAAATGACAGTGGCCAGGAGCTAGAGCTTATGGCATCGACTGTCCTGTCGTCTGCGCAAGATTATGTGGCACGCGCGAGATACCTTGTCGGAAAACATATCAACAAGCAAGATTCTCATGAACCTATCACCTCCGCAGTTGATGCACGACGTTCCATCGCGAAACTGGAGCGCGCTACTATGGAACTTCGTCAGGGTATTCTAGGTATGTCATACTTAGCTGCCTGGGGCCTGATCTTCCAATGATTGTGCCTTAGGTGACGAAGAGAGTGATCGTAAGACGCAAGCTGAGGTTTTGCTCAATGCGTATAGCCGTGAGCTAGAACGCCTTAGACTCGCTGCTACTGCACAAGGGATGGTCATTGTGGGAGAGGACGGTGCGGGTGATGAGTCTCTGCCTTGTCTATTTCCTCAATCTCCAACAGATAATATTGAACACGATGAGGACAGCTCGGATGAAGAGTTTCACTATCCAGGTGCACCAAGAGAGGATTCTCAATCGATTTCAAGGGCATCTACTTCGACAAGACACACGACCATTCCGAGGGTGCCCAGTGTTCCTACTGACCTTGCACCTCAGTTGTCTCAGGCACCCGATTTTCGAGTTCCCACTAACGAGACCCCACAAAAAGTGTTAATGCCAAGATGGTCGTCCCCCGTGCCACATCAACGTCATGCACTCTGGGAAAGAGATGAAGCTGTCACCAACTGCCGAGATTGCCTGCGACGTTTTAGCCTCCTGACCCGTAGAGTGAGTCCAGATAGCGCTCGGCAGCTTAGGTATTGCTAACCATTGGTGAATAGCATGTATGCATTCCATTCAGCATAAACAGACAAGAGTGGATTGCTCACATACTGATTAGCATTGTCGTAAATGTGGACGAATCTTTTGTGACCGTTGTTCATCTTTCAGAACTCTCTTAGATCCATCGGATATAGTACATGAGCCAGGTTACCCTGAGTCATCGAGTCCATCGGGCTCGCAACGGGTGTGTAGGACGTGCCATGATGAAGTCACTGCGGCGATACCTGGTCCACTCCTGGGTATCAGACGGACGACGATGGAACGTATTGACATTGATCCAGAAAGGTTGACTATTGCTTCCCCGAGAAGGCAATCAAGCTCCCAACTAAGTGACTTGGCTGAGTAAGTTACGGGGGACTGAAATGGTTATGAGGGACTGATGTGCTTGTGCTCAGATGTCCGGTTTGCAGCATCGCACTGGAGGAGTTGGGAGCAGCTCAGGAACAAGAAAGCCATGTCAAGGCTTGCTTAGAAGGTGGATCGGATAAAACACCTTCGGTGCCAAAGTACCTGGTTTATTGTTTACCTGCTGAAAGTGCCCTGCTGCAGGTAGAATGTAAGCGGTTGTGTCAAAGCGGTTCATTCAGTATTTGCCCACTGATGGAGTACAGGTGTTATATGTCTTGAAGAATTTGTCGAGGGGTCCAAAGTTGCTCGGTTGAGCTGCTTCTGCAGCTTCCACAATTGTCCGTTGGGATCCCGTCCTTCCTTTGTCTTTGTGTAGTAACTAACAAGCATTTGTGGTAGCATGCCTTTCATCGTGGTTGCAGCGCGGAAAAGGCTGCCCAGTCCACACTCGCTGAATTCACTATTGCACATGCCTATTTGTTTCGTCTCTGGCTAGTCTTTCGGAACTTCATGCTACGTAGATATACCACATCCACTCATTCTAATCTCCACCATCGCGTGGCTCGTAAAAGGTGCTGTAATGGATCCTGCTCTCGTCGATGCGGATGATATCAGAAATGTCCTCCAAGTCTGGTTCCACAATGTCTTGGCCTTTGCGCCCGTCATCTTGATCGTCTTCGAACCAGGTAGCAGGGTCATCATCATCGCTGTCGTCGTCGTCGTCGTCGTCGCCTTCTTCCAGGTCGGATTCTGTTGGTTTGTGGTTCCTTGATATGCACGTATGAATATGCAGCATTAGCATTAGCCATACTATATGACTTACATGAAAGCCCAGATTCGGGCTTCTCGCTCTTCTCTGGTGAGAATTTCGCCCTTGATGGGTATTCCGAGTCTTTTCTTCCTTTCCAGTATCCGCTGTCGCCTCTCTTTGTCTAGTATGTGAGCCTGCCTTTCAAGGTCCATAGCTTCTTGTAAGCTCAAAGAGCCAGCCGACCCGTTGCTGTTGCTGTTGTTGATACTGGGTGCCTGTAGGAGCTGAATGTGCGAAAATAGTAAGACGTGTGTGTGACGTACATATTGTGCCAGCGCTTTGCGTTTGGCCTCTATAGTCCTGCTTAACTGAGGTTCGGGTGGAATGTCTACATTCATGTCATTTTCCCCGTTGATCTGGGTAGTTCGCAGTTTGGTTCTGATAGATTCCACGCCTTCAAGTTCGAGAAGACGAGACTGGATGGCGGCTTGCTCGGCAGAAACCCGCTGTACATACGTAGAGGTTGACGCGTCCCTGAAACAGATAAGATGTGAGGGTAACGGGCAGGCGATTGTGCCTTGTGAAGCGTACGGAGAGGCAAGGATTTTAGCGTTAAGGATCTGCAAGTCCTGAAGTTCGCGGATGGTCATTTCTGCTATAGGGCGTTGCTTGGGTCTTGGAGGAGGCCGAAAGCCAGTGGTGACCTGCTGCCTTTGGCGTACATGAGAGGTGGGAGAGAATGGGGAAGATGGAGGTGAGCGAGAGTCCATGGCGGAAGGGAGAGAGGCTGAGGAAGTGGAATAAAACAGTGGCTGCTTTATATTTACTAGAGTGTAATGAATACAATCTGACTAGTAACTGACTCCGATTCCAATTTCACATTGTTACAATATACAGTACAGTACAATACCCTTTTCGAATTCCTCACAGCCATGCAGCTTTGCCGTTACAGGAATGAATCACCCTGATATACTCGCTTTTCAGCTTCGTCCTTGATGTGACGTGCTATGAACTGGCTTACCATTCCGGGTGGCATGAATTCGTCATTGTCTGGTCCTCTCATATTCCCACTACCCGGCACACCACCCCTGCGTCCGTTGAAACCACCCCGTCCTGGCATTGGACCAGGTCCTACAGGATCGAACCTTGCCCCCGGAGGTGCACCTAGAGGCGGAAGATAACCATCTCCACCCCACGGTCCTTGCCCGCTGAATAGGTCCCGTCGGTCTCTCCTGGCCCCGAAAATCGGGTGTTCTGGTCCAACGTACATGCCGTCGCCAGATCCAGGAGGGAAGAGTGATGGGGGTGCAAATGGATTCTCTGGGAACGGTACACGGTCACGGCGACCGATTTCAAGTGGATTGTCCGGAAACGGGGGACGCGACTCGAACGGTCTTTCAGGTCCAGTAGGGGGAATCACAGGCTGAGGCCGTGCAGGGGGTGGATTCTGGGACGATGAGGGGGCACCAGCAGACGTAGCCGGCACTTCAATTTCTTCTGTATATCCTTCCTTCCGCAGGCCTGGCATGATCTTTTGTACAATGGCTAGTTTGAACCGGGATACAAGATCTGCGACACGGTTCGACGATATGTACCCATGGATGAGTGGTTGATCAGAAGTAATGGTATGAGGAAAGAAGGAGGCCGATGTAAAATCATCGGTAGCTATGTCAAGAGTAGCTACTTTGTCGCTCTGTTTCAAAGATTGAGTGGTTCATAGTTCTACCACATTGCTGTGACATACTTCGAGCGGAATGGCATTGACGAGGGTGCGCCGGCCAAGACTGATGACCTTGATTAAGAATTCAAGACTACTTTGATTATGTCTGTATTTGAACGTATAACTTCCAGGACCATCTTTATTCCATTCAGCTGGCAGAACATTGGCTGCATCAGACAGAGAAGACTCGTTTATAGCTATTAGACGAAACGAAAGAGAAGCCATTGTAGCGTGCAGCAGAGCGGCAATAGCATCGTGGGGCGTAGTCAGAGAGTCTTGGGACTCTGGCAGGAGGCGAGGAAGAGATGAGATGAGCGCGGACGGGTCGAGTGCGTTGGTGGTCATGGTGTGACAGGATGTGACACAGCTAGTCACAGGTGTGACAATGTATACGCGAAGGGGCGGGTAAACAAGGGCAAATAGAAAACGTGAGGACAACCATGGCACAGCGAAGGGACAGGTCTTATTCCCCAGAGACCTCAAATAAACGGGTAAGACCATCTCATCGCTCTTCACCCCGGTCTCCGTCGCCAACGAGGCGCAGTAGCCAAAGGCCCAGCAATAGGTCGCGGTACGACGACGAAAGAGACAAGGATAGAGAAAGAGAAAGAGACCGCGACAGGGACAGGGACCGCGACCGTGACAGAGACAGACCCAGAGACCGCTACCGTGATGACAGACACAGAGATGATAGACGTAGGGATTCTTACAGAGACAACGCTCGCGATGATAGACGTGATGACCGGAGACGTTCTCGTTCTAGAGAGCCCAAGCCATCTCCCCCACGGTCTCGGCCAGCCACTGAAGCTGCGCCAACACCACCTCTCCCAGGAGATGAGAAGATGAAAGCCAAAAGAGCTAAGCTTGAGGCCTGGAAGAAGGAGCGAGAAGCCAAGAAAGCTTTGGATGAGGCCAAAGCTAAAGCTATGGCTTTAGCCGGAAAATCCGCTCCAAGTGAGTCTTTGATGTTTGTAGATTCTTCTTCTGTG
Source organism: Amanita inopinata Kibby_2008 (assembly GCA_001691775.3). Taxonomy (NCBI): domain Eukaryota; kingdom Fungi; phylum Basidiomycota; class Agaricomycetes; order Agaricales; family Amanitaceae; genus Amanita; species Amanita inopinata. The sequence goes on from JNHW02000002.1 coordinate 728,876, forward strand.
ATTTCACATCACTTGATCCATTGCCTTTCCAGCACCCCCTTCGACTACCCCTGCAAAGCCACCTGGAGCGTTGAATCGTGTTGCGCTAGGGGGCCTTGGTCTTAAAGGCCTTCCTGTCAAGCCAGAACTTATAGCTTCTGCCAAAGCAACTGTTGGTGTTGCTTTAGACGATTCCGTTGAGACGAAACGAAAATTGGAGACTCTTGGTGACATGCCTGCTATTGATATGACAATGACGGATAATGGTACCACAGTTGGTGATCTAGAGGTTGATGATGACGACGAAGAAGCCAATAGGATGGACCAAGCTATGAAGGCCAAGGCTAAGGACTCTATGGATGTAGACGAGGATGAAGGAATAGACCCATTGGATGCCTACATGACGGAGGTTAAAGAAGAAGTTAAGAAGGTTAACCTTGAAGACATGAAGAAAGTGATCGGTGCCCCCGGGTCCCGTTCCAGGGCTCGTCTTGATGAGCGAATGGCCGAAGAGGGAATGGAGGATCAAGCGGAAGATCTCGTGGTAGACGAATTAGATGCAACTGAGCTCAATCCTGAAGATATCCTTGCATTGGCCGCGAAGAAAGCGAAGAAGAAAGAGCTCGCTGCCGTGGATCACTCACGCGTCAAGTACGAGCCATTCCGCAAGGAATTCTATATTCCACCACCTGACGTTGCGGCGATGACTGATGAAGAAGCTGACCTTCTTCGACTGGAACTAGACAGCATCAAAATTCGCGGTATTGATTGTCCCAGGCCAGTCGCTAAGTGGAGTCACTTTGGATTACCAGCTAGTTGGTTTGTGTTCATATGGCATATTTTACGCCCCACTACTGATGATTGCACAGTTTGGATGTCATCAAAAGGCTTAACTACACTGCACCTACATCAATTCAGGCTCAAGCTATTCCTGCGATCATGTCTGGACGCGATGTAATTGGTGTGGCTAAAACAGGATCCGGGAAAACCATAGCATTTCTACTTCCTCTCTTTCGCCACATTAAGGATCAGCGGCCGCTAGAGCAAATGGAGGGGCCCATTGCTGTTGTTATGACTCCCACGCGCGAGTTGGCAGTACAGATTCACAGGGAGTGCAAGCCTTTCTTGAAGGTCCTGAATCTTAGGGTAAGCCCACAAACCCCCGAACTTTGTTACCTGTGAACTCAGGCGTATCTCTATGTAGGCTGTATGTGCTTACGGGGGCTCTCCAATCAAGGACCAAATCGCTGAGCTGAAAAAAGGCGCGGAAATAATAGTCTGCACTCCTGGGCGCATGATTGACTTGCTGACGGCTAATTCTGGAAGGGTCACAAACCTCAAACGAGTCACTTACGTAGTTCTAGATGAAGCCGATCGTATGTTTGATATGGGATTTGAACCACAAGTGATGAAGATCATCAATAACATTCGGCCCGATCGACAAACCGTCCTTTTTTCTGCTACTTTTCCGAAACAGATGGATTCCTTGGCCCGCAAAATCTTGCTTAAACCTCTTGAGATAACCGTCGGTGGAAGATCCGTCGTAGCGGCTGAGATTGAACAAATCGTTGAAGTCCGTGCTGAAGACACCAAGTTCAACCGTCTCCTCGAGATTCTTGGTCAAATGTATAACGAGGATTCTGAATGCCGTACGCTCATCTTTGTCGAACGTCAGGAAGCAGCAGATAACCTACTGCGAGAACTCATGCGGAAAGGTTACCTCTGCATGTCATTGCATGGTGGCAAGGATCAAGTAGACCGCGACTCTACCATCGCTGATTTCAAGTCGGGAGTTGTTTCTATCGTCATTGCCACATCGGTAGCCGCCCGTGGATTGGATGTAAAACAGCTCAAGCTTGTTGTCAATTACGATGCTCCAAACCACATGGAAGACTATGTTCACCGCGCAGGACGGACCGGTCGCGCCGGTAATAAGGGAACATGTATTACATTTATCACTCAGGAGCAAGAGAGATACTCTGTAGACTTGTATCGGGCTCTCAAGGCAAGTAATGCGACTGTACCACAGGAGCTTGAAGAGCTAGCAAATGGTATGTAGATCGACCAATAGTACGTAAAGGTGATTAACAATAAAAATTGCAGGGTTCCTTGAAAAAGTGAAGGCTGGAAAGGCACAAGCCGCAGGCTCTGGATTTGGTGGAAAGGGATTGGATAGACTTGACAAAGAACGGGACGCCCGAGAAAGAGCTGAACGCAAAGCGTATGGTGAAGCTGAGGACGAGAAAGCTGGTGAAGAGGTGTCCACCACCAAACCGGCGGCGGGCGATGACATGACATTCGGTAACTTTAAGGTCGAGATTAAACGCGGTCCTGCCCCAGACACATCAAAGGGGTTGCTTGGCGTAGGTGGAGCAATTGCAGCCGCTAGACGCTTAGCCCAAGCAAAAGAAGAGGAGAAACTGCAGAGTCAGATGCGCGCAGCAGAAGAGGCCGCAGCCCGAGCTGGAAAGGACACAGCAGCACACAAACAGGCATTGAGTGTTGTCGCCAAGCTGAACGCGCAGTTGCGGGCCTCCAAACTATTGTTACAATCTCAGCTACAGGCAGACGGACTTGGACACAAAGCGACTCCAGATTCTACCGACTTCCATGCCATTATACCCATCAACGATTATCCTCAGAAGGCGCGTTGGCGCGTTACGAATAAGGAGACTATGACCCAGGTTCGTATATATAAGAGATATACTCCAAGTAGGCTGATTGGACCCCTAGTTAATTGACATGACCGGAGCGTCGGTCACAAACAAAGGTGAGTGGTCGATGTCCCCTCTGTCATCCGCGTGCTTAAACTGCTTGATAGGCATCTATTATGAGACAAGTAAAGAGCCACCCCCCGAGGGACCACCCAAGTTGCATCTACTTATTGAATCAAACGAAGAGTGGCGGGTGAGTGTAGATGAGCCATCATATGCTGAATGAATGTCTAATTTTTTTCCTCAAGGTGGAACAAGCAGTGCGCGAAATCAAGCGACTGCTCATCGAAGCGTCTGCAGCTGCCCTACAGGCAGAGATGCGCAACCCCACAGCAACATCAGGTCGCTATACTGTGCTCTAAGTCATGTCATCAATGTACAATTACTTGTCTTACTCATCTTACTTGTCACGACATAATATTATGTAGTTGACTGGAATGTGACTACGGTATCCTACCTATTGCATATTGACGAAAAGCCGTATGCTGGAAAGGTGCGCCCAGAAGCATTCATAGCTTGCTCAACGATTAAGACCGTATCCTCGTGATTTGGATGTCAGGCCAGTTGACATCAAAACACCAGATTCTTTGACCCTCTTCTCTACTTCACTAACCTTGCCTTCAACGTCACGTACTGCGCCATCAATCCACTGCAAGCTTTCCAGGTGACTACTCAATATTTGTGCGATTTGTGATATTGGGTCATCTGCCGAGGTTGAGTCGCCAGGAAGGGACAATGTATTGACAGAATCAATCATCTGGGACAGAGAGCCTGACAAATCATCCAACTGCGTGTGCAAGTCTGTCGCAAGCATATAGCTGGTTCATCTTGAAGTCAAGACCCATCAAAGCGCCATCATAACTGTCAATAACGTACTTTTTATCGCGTTCCGTGTCAGCGGGTCCAGTATCAAGGGTTCGCAGGCCAGCACCTTGGCCACCCAAGACTTCCTGGGCAATCCTTTCGTAAGCATCAAGTGCCGAAGCAAGGTCTTTCTGCTGTTGTTCGATGTGATCCAAGGACTGATTGATATCATTTTGTTCTCTCTCCGCCACTGATACATGGCTGTGAAGGGCTGCAATCTGTGTAGTCATGTCAAACCAAAAATGATTGCATAAAAGGTACGTGTACATACGTTTTTACTGTTCTCGATCAAAGCTCGATCCCAGACGGCCACTTCACCAGCAAACTTGTTGAACTCTTTCACGTGAGTTTCCAACTCTGAAGACCACCTATTGACGATTTCTTCGATTGTTTTGCCCCTGAGCATTGACGGAGGAGGGACGGCAACAGTACCAAGGGCGTAGGTTTTTGCCTGCACGGATAATGCTGCAGATGCATTGAGCAAGTCCGACTGATATGACAGTATGAAATACACCAACAAGAACTATCTGAAGCTTTTTCCCCATCTTTGGTGGCCAACGGTCCTAACGTGAAAGACTGTGGACCTGGGCAGAATGGTCAGCATGATTTCCTCAAACGACATCAATCTGGTAAGAACCTGCGGGCCCATCCTTCTTTTCGTCCGTTCTCGTTGAGCCAAGAAAGCCAAAACTGCCTGTGGTCGCTGTATAGAACGGGAATAAAAGATGAGCAGTAAAACGTCACGGGTTTGCGTCCCGGTGACGAACCTGGCGCGGTACTTTTGGTCTCCGTTGGCTTAGGTACTCCGCCGAAATTCCCAAATACGCTCGCTATAATGGTCCGCGATTCAAGCACTTTCAAACCAGAAATGCATCAACGCACCTGAAGTTGTTGAGAAGTCTTTCGCTGGAGCCGCAAATGCTGGGCCTGCGCTTGGTGCCGTAGTTGAAGGTTTTCCAAAAAGCCCACCATCTGCGAGCGAACCTCCGGAAGGCGCGGGAGATGTCGTCGAGACAGGTGCCGGCGAAGTTGCCGCTGCTGCAGGTTTCTGTGGCGCGCCAAACAATCCGCCAGTTGATGGTGTACTAGAACTGCCTTTAAATATATACATTTATTCATCCAAGTTGAAATCACAAGAATTGATACGAGTCACTCACCAGAGGTTGAAGTTGGTTGGCCGAAAACTGGGGACCAGATTAGTTAGGAGCTTGGTGCTGAAAGCGCCTTAACGTACAGCTGGAGGTCGCAGGCTTGGGTGTCGGTTGGTTCGCGGGATTGGGAAGACTGAAAGAGCTGCTCGCGGAAAACAAAGAGTTACTTGTGGCCTGACCACTAGTAGTGCTAGCATTAGATGTGTTTATGGCAGGAGGTGCGTTCGCATTCTGTGTCGCGGCCGCAAACAGATTCGTGGATGCAGGTGCGGTGCTTCCACCTGAAAACAGTCCTCCTCCCGAAGGTTGCGCGGTTGACGATGAATTGTTGGCGGATGGCTGGCTGAAGAAAGACATGGAGGAAAGCTGCAACTGCCCAATTTGGCAAGTCGCAGCAACCAGCAGCAACGAGATAATGACCGAGCCCAAGTATCTTTACAAGATCGTTGCGAGCTCAAATCCCCCTGTGGATCCTCTGCCAGACAGGTTGCCATTGAGCGACCTCGACGTTGCATCTGGTTTCATCCATTTATCAACGGCATCTCAGGTCATCAGTACCGTGAAGCGTTTCTTTGATCATGAATCTCGCGTGTATCTGTTGAGGATACGATTCGAGAGCGTGAAGGAGAGTGTCAAATGGGAAGCCCCGACATCGCATGGTACGATGAATTGTCATCGATTTTCACATTTCCTATTTCTTAACCAACCAAATGGCTATAGCGCAAGATGAGACATCGGAGGACATTCTAGTATTCCCACATCTCTACAGCACTCGACTTGGCAGGGAGGAGGTTGAGAGTTGGGTTGAATTAGAAAAGGGTACTGATAACGACTGGCACGATGCCTTTGTGCGGGCCAGTTCATGGCTGGTATAAGGATCAGGTAGCACTGGTACAGGACACACGCACTTGAATGTAAAAACTGCTACAGTGTCGAGGTTATCGTTCACTTGGTCGCTGTGCTCCATCCTCTTTCCACTTACGTGAGTACATCACACCAACACCTTTACCGACCGCAGGATGTCCCTCTTTGAAGTATCTGGTTGGTCCGTACCAGTAGACCCTGTAGCTGAATCATCCAGCCATTCCAAAAAACGCAAACGGGCCTCTCATGACAGCGACAAACCCCATTTTACAGACGTCAGTTTCGAAAAGTTCGTGAAGAGGTTGAAGGGTAGCAGGTCAGAACAGGTCACATCTCCCTCTGCATCTACGGAGAGTAAAAAGGAAAAGAAGAGGGAAAAGAAGAACAGAGAGAAGGAACACAAACGGGAACGAGAAAGAGAAGAGAAGAAAAAGAGCATATCACTGCCGAAGCCATTGAAACCGTTTGTCGCAGAGCAGGCATCGCGTCTCTCATCAGCTCATCCACCAAAGAAACCCAAGGTTAAACGGACCTCTGTACAGTTAACACCTCCCTCACTGCCATCGCCCACGAGACAACACGACAATGCGGAGGAGCTTACAGAATTGCAGAAAGGGATGAAGCAGAGTCTGGACGGGGCAAGATTCAGGTTGGTATACTTGCCCAGCTGTCATATCGAATATCCTCACAATGAAAACAGGTTGATCAATGAAGCCCTTTATAAATCGGCAAGCCATGAAGCTCGCCAGGTGATGCGGGATCCCGGTGTTTTTGAGGAGGTAACAATACTCATTGTGCACCGATACTCATTGTCACTCAACATCGAACGCCTAGTACCATGCTGGTTTTCGTCAACAAGTCCAATCGTGGCCGACAAATCCCGTTGAACACTACATTTCCATCTTATCCAAGTATCCCTCTGGAACAGTCGTTGCAGACCTAGGATGCGGAGATGCAGCACTGGCGAAAGCCTTGATTCCCTTGGGATTCAACGTGCTGTCATATGATCTCGTCTCAGATGGCACATATGTCGTAGAAGCCGACATATGCTCACGCCTACCGTTGCCAGGATCGGAAGGTCCAGAAGACAAGAAAACGGACGGCGAGGGACATGTGGTGGACATAGTCGTCTGTGGTTTGAGTCTTATGGGAACAAATTGGCCATGTTGCTTAGGTGAAGCGTGGCGAATCTTGAGACCAAGGTGAGTTGTTCCTTGCACCGAACCCAAGTTTAGTTTTTTCTAAATTAAAAAAAAAAACCCCTCAGTGGACGGCTCTATGTGGCTGAGGTTGCGAGCCGGTTCACCAACATGGAGCAATTCCAATTTCTGGTTGGCTCGATAGGGTTTAACCTTAAAAACAAGGTAGTCTCCCCCATCTGGCGGCTTTCTCAGAAAGATTTTGACGCACAAAGGAAGGATGACAACAACACCCACTTCACCCTATTTGAATTCGTCAAAGTGGCACGCCAGAAGCTGAGCGAGAAGGACTGGTCAAAGATACTGAGCAAAGCCAGCGTTCTGAAGGCTTGTGAATACAAAAGACGGTGATAATGGATAAGATTAGATTAAGGGGATAGATTAGATGAGAATACCGACGGCTACCTACTCTTCCCCACCATCATCTTTCGCAATCATGCCCTTGAGAGTTAATGTGTTGTCTCATCCAGTTGTCAACGCTCAACTGTCCAAGTTGCGCCAATCGTCCACATCTTCTAAAGAGTTTAGAGAGGTGAATACATCGGTAGATCTCGACTCATCATCTACACATCGAAACGTAGGGTATACATCACATCAGCTTCATCTTGGGAATCGAGGCCACTCGCACTCTTGAAGAGGAAACATTCCAAGGCGTGCGTTAGCCTTGTCACTCGCAAGCCCGGCCAGGATCTTATCCTCCTCAATAGCAAACACCAGTTGGTCCCTTTACCGGGACAGTGATCAAGCCGCGCGTAGGATTGACTCCGATCCTTCGCGCAGGTATAGCAATGACAGATGCACTGGTAAGGTTCCGTTTCTCCATGCCCCCTATTGATCTAATCTTCAACATGTAGCTGACATTGTTTCCGTATGTTCATGGCCAAATTGATTCATGTGCGGCTGACGACGTCCATTCCAGAGCTGCTCCGGTTTATCATCTTGGTTTGTTCCGTGAAAAGGTCACGCTACAGCCAGTCGAGTGTCCGCAGATTCTGGCTTTTTCGTAATGCCATATTGACCGGATTGATAGATTATTCCAAGTTGCCTCCTTCGCCGCCGGTCGATCAAGTCTTCGTGTTGGATCCCTTGATCGCAACCGGCGGGACTGCATGTGCTGCACTGGCCATGATTGTCGAGTGGGGCGTTCCGGGTGATTATTAAAGGTCTCACATACTGCATCTGGTTATTCATATCGCCTCAATTTACAGTGAGAAATATCAAACTTCTTTCAGTCATCGCCTCGGAGCACGGCTTGAGGCATATAGAGGCAGATTACCCTGATTTGGAGGTAAGACATGAAAACATAATTCATTAGTATACCACACCAAGTATTACTTCTCTTAGATTTGGGTGGCGGGTGTTGACAAAGAACTCACACACGACGGTATTATCAATCCAGGACTTGGAGATACAGTGAGCGCACCCCTGACTGGAAGAGCATTTCAAGATCTGATACATCTACAGGGTGATCGCCTTTTCAATACAATCAGATCATGAACGTCTCTTTGTTTCGTATAATCTCTGCTCGCTACGCCGTGTCCAATGTAGACTAAACAATGTACACAGCCACATGATAATGATATCACGTGATCAAAGGCGTAATTCTTTGCATGGATTGCACCAACCTCACATTCGCTACTCTTCCGGAACCATGGGGGTAAAAGAAAAAAGCACCTTACTTGCTTTCGTTTTATCATGCCAGTCTTTGACGAGTCAGGCTCATCGACGCCGCTGTCTTCTAGCACAGCTACTCTAGCTCCATCTCCATCACCTCCTTTGAATCTATTCGACGGCAACAAAGATTTCGATCCCAGTGTTCCGGCGTCTCATCTGGTAGAACATGTTGCCTCGCGCATTGGCACAAGTTCTACTGTCTATGTCTACGATGTCGCTGAACAAGTGGGATTCGGTATTCTAACAAAACGATGGACACAAATGGATAACAATACAGCCCCTCTTGTTTCCTTGCAGACTAGAGCAGGTGCTGGTTTGGGCCTTGTCGGAAGGTTATCCCAGGGGACCAGTCATGATACATCTAGAGGCGCTGTATTAACGGCTTATACCACCCCTGGCGGACTTGCAATGATGGCTCCTTCGCTTTCCTATCTCCCCCCTGCCGACTCAAAGAGTCGGCTGATAATGCAGGTGCCTATTGCTACTCCTACAGGTGACAACCACGGACTTTCTACGACGCTTGCTTCTATGTCGTCGGTCTGGCCAATTATTCCGAACAATACAGTAGTCCTCATCTCATCCTCACCGCAGCAAATTGTCGATTTCGCTCGTATCTCGTACAAGATTCAGGATAAACATGTCATTCACTTGTTTGACCATCAAGGCAGCGCTCGGGAAGTCGGCCATGTAATCATGTCCCCCATCGAAAAGATCGTTGGGGGAAAGGCTGTGACAGACGTGTTTACACGGTCTGGTTACTCCTTTTTCAATTACGTGGGCGACGCTCAAGCCAAAACGCTAGTTGTTTTACTTAACGGACCCTTAGCTCTGGCTGCAATGTCCTTGGCGAGACAGGTGGCGGGTCTTGCTGTCGTCGCAGTCAACGTCGTGCGTCCTTGGGATGCTGATGCGTTCAAAGCTACTGTTCCGAAGACAGTAGTAGAGGTACATGTCCTCGATGATGTACCCAATGCAGCAACACAGGGTAGTCTCTATATCGACACGTTCGAATCCCTGTTTGAAGGAGGGGCAACGCCTTACATTCGTTCGCACCGCATCACCCCAATGCGCACCCTCCAATTCCTAACCAAACAGCACCACTTTCTTCAATTTATCCAGAGCTTGCATCGGGGCACCACGGGTGTTGAGCTTTCTGTTTTACCGCCAAGTGCTAAGAAACTCTTTATCTTCAATATCCCACAGTCACCGATGGCCGACATCGTGCGTATGCTCGAGGATTTGTTTCTAGCGAACAAAAGCATTCAGACCCGCGTTTTGACCGATCACGATGTTTTGTCCAGACCAGAGGGCGTAACAGCCACCCGAATCGTCCTCTCGCCAAAGGGCGACACAGATAATTTTGTCCCTATGAATATCGCACTCCCTTTTGATGCAGCCAGTGGTGGGGAAGTGGATTTTCTCGCAATTCTTGATCATAATCTGCTCAAGGGCCTGTCATTGGTCAAGTACGCGAAGAGAGGATCGTCTATACTCGTCGTCACCCCATGGACCCCGGAAGAGTTTACCGCTAGCATACCTTCGAGTACTGCAGCGCTAGTACACGAAAGGGCTATTCGCATTTTCACGATGAACGTGAATATGTTAAATACCCGAATCCAGGGGAAACAACTTGTCGTCGCTCAACAAATTATGGCTTACCTTGCAATCATGAGACTCTACTTTGGATCCGCGGCTACAGAGGAGAATATATTCAAAATTGCGCAGACGAGCAAAGGGTGCATCTTAGAGGGCATTCCACTGTCCGACCTGTGCGCTCTCGCTTGGTCAGTCCTTGAAGAGGTTGTCCTTGATCCAAGTAAAAAAATTGAAAACAAGAAGAACAACTTGACAAATGATCTCAAAGAGTTCGAGTCCAATGCCATTGTCATAGATATCAACGGAACTGAGGCTGTGGTGAATGGCACGAGATCAGGGTCATGGCACGACGCGGCTAAACATCTTCTCTTTCCGTCGGTCTTTATGCATCCCATAGGATCATCGAGAGCAGAGGACTATCCTCGGAACCCAGCATTGCGCCCGGAAATACCAGATAGAACGTATCTCGCCACATGCACGGTCAACCGTCGCCTGACGCCCATCGAGTATAACCGCAATGTGTTCCACCTAGAATTTGATACAAGTGGCACAGGTCTGAAGTACGCCATTGGAGAGGCGCTAGGTGTTCATGGATGGAATGACGAGCAAGAGGTCCTTGACTTTTGTGAATGGTATGGCATTGACCCTAAGCGGCTGATCACGATACCGGTTGTCTCTGGTGAGGGAAAAATACACACGAGGACGGTGCTTCAGGCCCTACAGCAACAAATTGACTTGTTTGGCAAGCCTCCGAAATCTTTTTACGCAGACCTTGCGTCATATGCAACCAAAAGCGCCGACAAGCATGCGCTCATGTTCATCGGATCACCCGAGGGTTCCTCTACCTTCAAGAAACTATTGGAGAAAGATACTGTTACATTTGCAGGCGTGCTGAGAAAATACCCTAGTGCAAAGCCAGGTATCGAAAGACTCTGTGAGATGATTGGTGACATCCAGCCAAGACACTACAGCATTGCCAGCTCACAAGCCGTGGTTGGAAATAAAGTGGATCTCGTGGTAGTTGCCGTCGACTGGCGGACGCCCGATGGTGAGTCATTAACGTTCCAAATTATACAGGACTTGATATAACGTGTTCGTAGGTGCACCTAGGTATGGTCAATGCACAAGATACCTGGCAGGCCTGAAGGTCGGTCAAAAAGTGACTGTATCGATCAAACCTAGCGTGATGAAGGTAACGAGCACTACCTTCGCATCCATAAATTTTACTGAGGTTAACGGCATTGCAGCTCCCAGTAGATCTCAAACAGCCCCTAATAATGGCTGGTCTTGGTACCGGTGTGGCACCGTTACGTGCCTTCCTCCAATACCTTGCATGGTTACGCGAACAGGGTGAAGAGCTTGGACCTGTGTATTACTACTTCGGCTCTCGTCACCAAGCATCTGAATACCTCTACGGAGAGGAGATTGAATCGTTCATCTTGGATGGTATTATAACACGCGCAGGATTAGCTTTCTCTCGCGATCAACCCAAAAAGGTTTACATTCAACACAAGATGCTCGAGGACTCGGAGACGCTTGTCAGAATGTTGCACGATGAAAAGGGCGTGTTTTACCTTTGTGGTCCGACATGGCCTGTACCAGATGTCTATGAGGCGCTATCTTGTGCGTTGACCCAGCACAAAGGCATGTCAACAGATGATGCCGCGGTATATCTCGAAGGGTTGAAGGAAGAGGAGCGTTATGTCCTTGAGGTGTGTGTTCCTACCAGCACTATGTTTGTCGAAGAGCTTCATGGTTTGCTCTATTCTAGGTTTACTGAGGAGTGACTGCCTCACATTTTTGCAACAATATTTCACGCATGAATGATATCTACATTGGAACATTGTCAGACGTACTTATAGAGGAGCAATGGTTCAGTTCGAAACAATAGCGTGATGTAGAATTAATATGTTCATGCTATACGCAACATGCGAAGGCATACATTGACACAAAAGACGAGACGTTGCGTTTACGAACAACCCGCTGTATGTTCATCCTTCCGTCATAGCAGCACGAAGCGCCGTTTTTTTGCTTTTACTCTTGCGGGCCCTAGTCAGATTCGACGGTCGTGTAGGAACAGGTGCAACGAATCCAAGGGTTGGTTTTACATCCTTTGGCTTCCGTTCTGTTTCCTCAACTTCTGTCTGTTGTTCTGATTCGGGCATCGCCTCATCCTCTGGAAATATTGAAGGCGACCGAGAAGGGTCATATGACTCTGTAGAAGCATTGGCGAACACGATCGGTAGGGGTGCTTCGTAACCGACGATGCCCAGCTCGCGACAATAGTGTTGGACTGCGGCATGGAATGCTGTTTTCCGTGCCAAGCGAAGGCCCCAGTCTTGCCAATTTCTGTGGACAAAAGGAGTTCGAGTAAATCGACTGAGAGGGTCAATTAAGAGTACTTTCCCGTTATGTCCAATGCCAATTGATAGTTCCAGATATCTTTGATAAACGATATGTTGAAAAGTGATATTGGTGCTGGGCTCGAACCATCTATTTTCTTCCGTGGAAAGCCAGTCATTGAGACATTTCTCCAATGCATCCAGCTTCTCCAGCGGCGTCCGCCAGGCTACTTGCAATAACAAACTTTCAAACGTTTTCTTGAATATAAAGACTGAGTATTTGTGGTGCAAACAATCATGGCATGAGACGACTCACATCACTGCGGCGGACGTTGGTGCTATTGATTCAAGAGATGATGAGCCGGACAAATAGCAGGAGTTTCTTAGACATACATGAATTTACTGAATAACTGACTATTGAAATAGTAGGTTTCTGAGCCGTCTGAACGAGCAAAAACAGTCTTTTTCCACGATAGTCAGCAGTGCAATAGTTCATACGCGGGCCATGGACGAACAGCGAAAAGTCCGACTTTCTTCGCAACCAAATTCTCATCTGTTTCCTGCTGTTAGGCAACATTCCCCGAATGCGTAAGGTAATAAAGGACATACCATCGATAACGCAACGGTCGCCTGTATCAAATGGGCTAGAGACATACCCCTGAGGGCGAGGCCAGTTACGGTAATAAAACATTATTTGCGTACTGTGTGACGAAAAGAAACATGATAGCATCAAAGGCCGATGACGCAGCGCGCTTGAAAATGAAGCTGGCCGCGACGAAAATTGAGTAGACGCTTGTAAGCGATTTTGTAATATTGACACCAAAGACGCTTAAACTGATGAAAAAGAGGATGACGAGAGCAAAAAAGAGCATGATACGATCCAAGGTCCCCTGTGCCTGGCTCACATCGCGCATAGACCGCGAAAGGAAGCGACGCTCTTTGTATACTTTTAAGACTGTTGTCTTTATTTCCGAACGGGATATATCGCCGTTGTTGTCCTTGTCAAATACTCGGAAAGCTGCCTCAGCAGATTGGTGGTCAGGAAAGACAGGGTAGAAGTCGGAGGGGAGCAGATAACTCCGATGACGCTGTTTGAATCGATTGTATATGGAACGTGCAAGGCGCTGATGTTATGGGAGTGGCATCGTAAGAGTAGAAAACAAATTGTGAAGAGATATGCAGACCTTTGCTTCGTGAGATGAGTTGACGTTCCAGGACAGTGTACGCAAGCTATGGTTATCTCCCCGAAGATTTCTCGCATCATGTAAGACGGCGTGCTTGAGAACCCTTGCAGCTTGTTTGAGTGTCGGACTTGCATCGCCACTTGACGTGCCCAGGATGTCTACTGGTGTGCTTTTGGAACTCTGGTGATGCACCTCGGCTCTGGGGAGAATAGGTGGGGTGCTAGGTCCTGATTGAGGTGAAGGCTCATCTGGACTGCTGCGCGCGGAATCACGACCAGCGAGATAAGAGACGCGATTTTTGCCCTTAGCCTTCGTGGGGTCCATAGCATGTTCGTCTGTGTCTATATCTGAAGCATCCTCAACTGTGGACCTTGGTCGTGCCCTTTGATCCGACGGTGTGATGTTCCGAAGTGCATTGCTCAAGAATTTGTAGTGCTCTTTCTCGGAAAATGAAGATGCAGCACCAAACACGGGTGTCCGAGAGCCCGCCTTGCCACGGGGAGTTGACAATTTCGGGTGGTATCGGCGGAGCCGCTCGATGACAGCTAGTGCTTCCCTGACAGCATTGATGCGCTCCTTGTATGCGGTTCGGTGGAAAGCAAAGGCTATAGTCCCGCAATCAATTCAGGTTCATGGGTACGCAGTAGAGGTCATTACGAACCAATCGCATGGGAAAGCATTCTCTGGGCGCAAATGACCAAGGCCAAGAAAAAAATGAACTGGACGACTTGATCGATCTGTTGGATGCCAAGTTTAACGGTTGTTTCTCAGAAATAAAGTCGGCGCGAGAACCCTTACGCGATAAAGGTACGAAGCTTGGCTTGACTCGGGATTGGAGGGATCGTACAGGCCATAAATGTCCGTAAAGATGATAATCGAACTAACCCATATGCTGGCCGCATATAATACGGGTTTGAAGGTGTCTTTCACGCTATCGTAAAGTTCGATACGTGACTTGATGGATTCGCTGACATGACCCCAAAAGGCAGAGAGGAAGAGACGGATGATGGCGGGTACGATGTCGACCAACAGGGCAAGATACCATGAGATGACAAGATTTGAGGCCACCCAAAATAGCCAGGACTGAACATTATTTTTTACGTATCTGCGATGCTCTGTCGGGTGGGGCTTGTACCAGAGGAAATGGACAAGGATAGCAGGGGTGACCAAGAGGGCTGCGAGGAAAGTAGAGCCTATGAGGGAAGAAAAGAGAGTGGTGATGATTCTGAATCAGAGTTGAGCGTAATGGGGGATAGAGGATAGGCTATGGAAGAGTGCGGACCTTGTGAAGCCCCAAGGTTTTTGTTCGAGAACGGTACCCATTTTCTTCTCGAATCTTGCCTCCTCGTCGACCAGGTCCTCCTCTCCTGACCAATCGTAATTGTCAAACTCATCATCTGTACCTGGAAAGGATGGAGTTCTAGAGCTCAACATGTCAAAGGACTCTGTCCTTGTGTGAGGGGGCGGAGGAGGTCTGTTGTTAAGCACACTGTCGGGATAGTGCACTGCAGGCCGTGACTTTGCATCCTTGTCGAGAGAGGGGGGCGGAGGGTCGGAGAGGTCGATGCTCTTGACTGGCATGAGGGGGGAGGGAGGTGAGAAGGAGAAAGGACGGGAATTGATATGATACTTACTGTATGCGCTATGGCTAAACACCGGGTTGCCATGTGCAGACGAAATTCCGCTCCACGTATCAATAACAAACTGGGTCATCAGGTCAGTATCAGTCAATACCCGAGTACTTCAGTCAATACCTGAGTACTTCAGTCAATACCCGAGTACTTCAGCTTCAGCTTCAGCTTCAGCCATCCTCAACCTCCCACTCACCTGCTCCTCGTATCCCTAAATGACGTCACAAGAGACACCGCTCCTGCTTAAAGCCCACTTCGTCCCTCTCTCTGCCCGCCTTCATTCTAACCTCCCATAATGAACTCTCACTCCTCTTCCGCTAATTTAAAACACCTGGAAAAACAATTTGCCAAAGAAGAGAAGCAAATGGACAAATCAGTCAAGCATGCTTTGAAAGAATTGTCACATGCAGAAAAGACCCAAGCCAAGGCACAAAAGGCACTAGTCTCCATTTGGTCATCCCCTCACACACTCATGTCCCTTCCCAGGCCGGGTTCAAGGCAGCAAAGGCCGTCCAAAAAGCAGTCGACAAAGAGACTTCTGCTCTGAAAGCTCTCAATAAGGCTACTCACAAACACGATGTAGCCGTTGCAAACACCCATGATGCTGAGAGCAATGTCAAGGTACCAAAACACTTCTTTCGGGTATCCTTAGTGCTCCAAAGTTTCCCACGATCGTATAGCTCGAGGAAAAGCGAAACCTAGTCACCCAACGAGATCTCGAGAAATTGAAGATCCAAGCTGACACCGCCATGCGCGAGCAGCAAGAACAAAAGGTAGCATTATTCCAATCTTTCACCACTCTCTGTTCACTGCCTATCTAGCAAGCACGCGATGCTAGGCTGGGAAACCTAGAGAGGGATCTCATGCCGGAATCCAATTCAACCTAGCACTTCTTAACCTTGCTCTAGCGTTACATCCACCATCCATGACGCCGGTGTTCTGTACATGTTGTTATTAGGCAAAGTTCAAGAGTTTAAAGACCCATACAATAACCACATCACTTTTTCGTACTAGGAATACATTGAATTCACCATTCTTCATCCACATCTTCTCCCTGTTCCGTGGCTGACGGCCAAAAGCTATCGATCACCCCTTCTTCTGGACCGCTCTCACTTGAATTCGGCCGCAAAACCTGGACGACTTGCCAGAAGAGCTCCTCCGCATAAACTGCCGCCGCGTCTGGTGCATCAGCGAGACGACAGTTGTGCACTGGCGTAGTGACAAGACATGTGTTCCGCATATCTGAGGTCTCAGTTGACGGTTTCGAGCATGGCTCTTCAATGTAGAAGGCCGTGAAGAGCGGTTCCCCACCGACCGGTCTTAGTGCAAGAGACAACATTGCCTCAAGATATGGTTTCAACGTCGTTTCTGGGTCAGAGCCCTTATTTTCAGGCTCAAGCGGAAGTGCGATATAGACAACACCTGTATCATGCACAGTCAGCTTTACGAATTGGATCCTGTTTCAACCACAAACTTTTTCCTTTCGGTGATGTCATTGATCCCTCACCGGTAATGAATACAGTACCAGTCATCGACGTCGAACCACCTAGGAGCGAGCAGGGGGGGAACACTATTATTCCTGTGTCAATTGCTCTTTTGCCATTCTCGACCGGCTCTTTTTCTTCCTCTTCAACCTGTGTTTCTTCTTTGTTCAAATTATGGGGTGCAGGCGAGAAGCTGATGGGAAAATCTATGACTGCAATGCATCTTGCGACAGATAAGGATGCACTATCATCCCCGTCCCCCGCGTGTGGCATTAACCATCTTGAATTTGGAGGCAAGACGGTGGTCATATTTGATGAGGATATCAGCAGCTTGCAGAACAGAGGATCAGGAACGTCATCGACGAGTACAGTATAAGGCGAATCATCTGTCTCTGGGTCCGGGGCGGTGATGGACAGCACTTGTCTTCCCAAAATGTAGATGCTGCCATTAACAGCTGCTGCACGGCAAAACCCTTGCGCAATCTCACCCGCCCCGCCATAATGACCGACAAGAAATGGGGAGGGGCCGTAGCGACCTGCTGAACGTAGATAACGGCGAAGGCGCCTCAACGCCGGAAGCGTTGGTTCTGTCGTACACATCCAAATGTCATTACATACAGCGTAATTTCCCAAACCACTTGCCTGACGGATAGATGCAGTATGCTAGGGCGTAGGCGATAGCCATGGATACATCATCATTGAGTGCAAAGACAGTTTTGAGAAACTCGAGAAAAGGAACGTCGTGCTTTCCTTCCAGCTCTGCCTTGTCTTCAAAATCACTGCTAGCAAACACCAAAAAGCGCATGATGCGCCGTTTGTCAACAAGACTAATATCCTTACTCTTGAACACGTCTTCCTTACTTCCAGGCACACTCTTGACGGTTCCAGAAGCACCATCATAGATGGCCACGAAGTCAACAAGACGAAAGCCGCCATACTTGGAGACTCCAGAAGCAATCAGCGAAGAGATGATTGGGCCAGTTGACGGAATAACGGAAGGACAAAGCGACATTGAATAGTATCGAGACTGTGAGGGGACGTCGCCTCTTGAACGCGTCGCATGAACATATCTGGCTTGTGTACCAGCCGTCGAACGTTTCCCATCGACCCATTGCACTAGTTCATCTAGCGAAAGGCTGGCTTCGTCAGCACCGTAATATGCATTGACATCGATGTGAGCCAATTTGAAACCTGCTTTGGCGAGAGCACTATGTTCGTGTCTAAGACATGGCGCACGAGGTGCAGAGACGCTTCTGACGCTCACGCGGCTAATATGGACTCTGCAAGTCCCGTCCCAAGCACTATCACGTCAAAGTAATTCTCGTTCATATACAGAGGAGTTGTGCTGGTACTTACTATAGTGCAGCAAACGCCGCTCAACCGATTCGTATCACGTGATGACCTGCCCTAAACTGCAGCTGAGGGGTCGGCGAAATTTTTGCAGAATTTCTCATCCCCTTGAATTTCCTGTGCGATGGCCAAGGCAGACAAGAAATCAGACAAGAAGGCTAAAACAGTCCCTACCAATACGACAAAACCAATTGTAAAGGTTCCAATATCCTCAACAGAGATACTGGCCAAAGCAGCAGTCTGTGTGATTGTCTGCTCGAACGCTATAATTGCTAACTCTGTTCCTTCAAGAAAAAGGGAAAAGCCGCCGTGCAACGGTCAAAAAAGAGTTCTGATGAATCTCCAAGTGAATCTGAAGATAAGAAAAAAACAAAGAAAGTTGTAGCCGATGGCAAAGTACGTATTGCGGATTACATCACAAAATTGCATATCGTTAAGATATCATGGATTCATGAATCCTCAGCCTAAAACCAAAGGTTCATCAGATGAAAGCAGTGAAAGCTCTTCTGAGGAAGAGAAACCAAAAGCTACCCTAGTCAAGGCAGCACCAACAAAAGTAGCATCATCATCATCGGATGACGCGAGTAGTAGTGACAGTAACAGTGATGAGAAACCGACGGCCAAAAAACTTTCATCGTCCAAAGACACGCCGCCTTCCCAATTCAATGGAAAAGCGGTTCATTCTAACGCAAAGAAAGCGGAGACGTCTTCGGACTCAGGCTCGGATTCGTCTGATGGCTCACATAACGAGAGCAAGGTGAAGAAGCCTTCACCTGCCAAGATATCTAAAAAACCAGTATCCACATCAAAAACAACATTACAAAAAGAATCTGATTCTTCGGATGATACGTCGTCGGATGAAGAATTGACTCCAACTAACAATGGAAATCAATCAAAGACAACGGTTTCAGCCGCAGTAGCGAAACCCTCGAGCGACTCATCAGAAGAGTCATCCGATGATTCTGGCGATCAAACGACGAGGCACGCTAAAAGTGCGAAAACATCCCCCCAAAAAACAGCCACAGGGAACAAAGTGTCCTCTTCCAAGGATGATTCGTCCAACTCTGACTCTGGCGAGTCCAGTGAAAGTTCAGAAGACTCTTCTGATGAGGACGGTGACGTGAAAATGGCCGACGCTTCGGCTGCCACCTCAAGTAAGCAATTTTAGAAATGTGTAACCTATTTTTCTCACTTTTTTAATTAACAGAATCAGGGAAGCGTAAAGCTGCTGATGATGCCCCAGCACCGTTGAAGAAAGCCAAGCTGATTAATGAAGATGCCGTGTCGGCGGGAGAAGAGACGGAAGAAACCAAGTCGATATTCGTCGGTCGTCTCTCCTGGTCGGTGGACAATGATCGTCTCGCGGAAGAATTTGCGTCTTGTGGAGAAGTTGTTTCAGCGACCGTCCAAATGGACCGCAGTACAGGCAAGTCGCGCGGATTCGGTTACGTTCACTTTGCCACGGCTGCCGCTGTCGAGAAAGCACTTGGCATGAATGGAAAAGAAATTGACGGACGTCCCGTTAACATTGATCGTAGCTCTCAACCAAACAAGGTTCAGGCTAGGGAGAAGCGGGCAAGAGTATTTGGAGATTCAGTAAGCCCCCCGAGTAGCACACTCTTTGTGGGCAACCTGAGCTTCAATGTCTCTGAGGACACTGTCTGGAGCTTCTTCAATGATTACGGGGTAAAAAGTGTGAGACTTCCCACAGACCGGGATTCTGGACGACCAAAAGGATTTGGTTATGTCGAATTTGAAGATATTGAAGGTGCCAAGAAGGCCTTTGATGAATGCAAGGGCGCTGAAATGGAGGGTCGACAAATGAGGCTTGACTTTTCGCAGCCACGAGACCCGTCTGGCGACGCAGGGCGTGGTGATCGTGGAGGGCGCGGACGTGGCCGAGGATGGGGAGGTGACCGTGGACGAGGAGGTGACCGTGGTGGGCGCGGTGGCGGTCGTGGCGGTCGTGGTGGTGGTCGCGGTGGTGGTTTCAGAGGAGGAAATGCGCGTAGTGGTGGTATAGCTGCTTTTGAGGGCAGGAAAACTAGGTTTTAATTTATTCCAGCGTCCACTTGCATCAGTTGGATTACTTGTGCATTTTAACGTAACACAAATGGATTACGTTTAGTTTCAGGGCTATTATTTGTGTATGTAAGGTATCATTGATACTGAGTACTGAACATTAAAGACGAAAAAGGAGACAGAAACAACACTTAAAAACGTATGACATTAGGGGCATAAACAACGGTCAGTAACACTGACTGCATGCAAAAGTTCGGCTCAAATGTCTAATTTACCTTCTTGTATCGCCTTACGTATTGGATTTTGATCTCGAGGCATAGCGCCCGTTTTTTCGAGACGGTCGAACAAGACAAAGAGCTTCTCCATCTCGCTCTCCTTTTCTTCATCTGTCATATCTGGCAGATCAGGTTTTGGCTTCTCCGTTGTGCCCGTTATTGGATTGATTGGTGTGCCGCTTGGAGTGGTGAGGGAAGGATTGATCGTGGTCGTATTCGGAGGAGGCGCATTCATTATTCCCTTGTTGAAAAAATAACCGGCAACGTTACCGTAACCCACGAGGGCCGATAGTGTGGAAGCTGTGAAAGGAATAGGATGACCACTTTGAAACGATAAATTCATGACGCCTTACCATTAGAGTCTGCCATAGAGAACAGCAACTCTCCAACAGAATCCTTGAGCCTCGGCTGGTAGACACTTCCCAGCAGCCTCAAACATCTTCCCAATATGTCAGATCTAGCTTCCAAAGGCGATGAACGATCAATATCATCCGGGACGATCCATCGTCGTATCGTGATCCTTGATGTTTCATCGGCAATACACAAGCGAGAGACAAGTACTAATAGAGGCGCCAGTAGTTCATCCAGTGTGTTATCTGGAGACTCTCTTTTTGCTCGTTCCCTCACGCTTATATCGTCAACGTCAACGTCGCCAGGGAAGAAATGAGAGAATGAGACGTCAAGAAGATCCATTGCGCGCTGTAGGATATCAATTTGAGGAGCGGGAGACTCGGCACGAGAACCGGATGGACGGTGTGGGGTTAATGCAGACAACGCACGATCTAATGTACTTGGCTTCGGCGATACCTGAGACTGGCTAGACCGAGTTGGGGAACTACCACAGCTTGGGGAAGCCGGAGATGTTAGTTGAGATGGAGCAGATTTGGGGGTTGGGCTTGCAGAATTACGAGTGGGTGTTGAGACATTTCCAGACCAGTGGGGGCGTAGGTTAGGTGAAACAGGAATGGTGATGAGTGCATGGATAACGTGGGTCAAAGGCGGAGCGATTGGGCTTGGGAATGTAGGAGGGAGTGTATTGAATGCTCGCAGAAGCGGTGGTAATATTCTGTTAGTAGCTGTCAGAGGCCAGTGGAAGAAGGCAGCGAGAAAAGCTGCTTGCCCATCAAGCTTGGAGTTCCAGAAATCACCCATTATCTTCGCTTCCGTTTCATCCAAGGCTTCATTGTTTTGGGGCTCTGACTCGACCAACTATATAAACCTTCAAGCAGGAAATCACAACGAACGTCGAATGGTTACATACCTTTGGATAATGCAGTAGCAGGTTGAATGTGAATTTCAGAAGATCAGACATGGCTTCTCGCGCCATTTTCTGTCCCGATAAGATAGCGGATGATAACAAGTCGAGCTTGGAACCGATGATGTCTACGATTGTGCATCCATGATGCTTTTCATCTACCAACGCCTTTGTGAAAGGGGTGGTTGACGCGGTACAGAGAAATAGTATGCGAGAAACGATGAAAATTTGAACCGCGGTATTCGCTTTCTGATAATCGGGGAGGTAAGGCGAAGGGTTGGAGGAAGAAAAACCTTGGCGCGTATACCTCAAGCATGCCTGCGGAAGCTGAGCCACCACCGACTTCTGCACTGACGAACGTATCGCGGGCCTGGTCAACGAGGAGCAATGCATTGGCAATGCATCGCAAAGCTTCATCGGATGCGTCTGGATCGTCTTTGAACGTCGATGCCAAGGTGAGCAGAGTGGACAAGTTCGTAGCCGATGATAGATACAAAGATCCTCTTGGATCTTTTCCTAGCGTTTTCAACGCAAGTAGGGCTTGCGCGGCGTCTGGATTTTGATTTTAGACTAGGAAAAAATATTTACAGTACAGTTAATTTGCCTTTGGTAGAGAGCCTAGCATTTGAGCCGCACGCTACGAGGTCACTTAAGAGCAATTCCAACAGCTTTTCGCGATTGGGCTGGTCGAATGATGAGGGAGAGGCTGTAGATAAGGGGGGGGTTAAGAGTTGACGTATTGTGATAATGAAACAGAAAAGGACCGTTGATGATAGATTGGAGGACCTGAGCAACATCAGCGCGACTTGAGGAGGAGGGAGAAAGGGCGGAATAAGCGGCTATAAAGCTAGACATGAGAGCCGTAGGCCTTGAGAGGGATGGAGAGAGAGAGAAAAGGATGGTGGCGTTGTCGTCCAGGTCGACTTGCCTGGAATGTTGACACGGACGTGTGGACCTGTCAGCCTTAATACAGGACTATCCTACGCTCAGACTACCGCTACCCTCCTCTCCTCCCTCAATATACGCCTTGAGCTCGGGAAAATTCTGAATCAGAGCCTCGTTCAAGCAGCTCCGGTATGACTGTTCGATGCCATCAGACCAGCGCTGGGAGGGGAGACACACACGGCTTTGCTGACCTCAATTGCCGATATTTTGCCATTCATAAATTGATTCTCCGTCGCAGCTCGCTCCAGTCTATCTTTCGTCAGCTGCATCGGATTTCGTGCATCGTCAACATCAGCAAGGATATGCATCGGAATCATCGTGTTTATATGTTGCGCCATGTCATCGATGCTGGCAAGGTGGCCAACCACGTCGTTTCTACCATGCTGTCAGTTGTGCACCGGGAAGAATTAAATCATCTGTACACCCTCATCCCCACCTGCTTCACGCCGCCAAGTTTCTCTCGGTCCTTTGTAGAGTCATTAATTACGGTTGACCCCATATTGTACAATGCATTAGCCAAGCCCAGGAGCTCCAGCTCCAAGTCCCCCTGTATGCCAGCCGGAGGGGGAGACTGAGATGACCTTGGAGAATCCGGTGCTGGTCCTGAAAGAGGCGCCATCAGTGGATCGTGGGAAAATATCAAAATTTTCGGTATCTGATTGGTCGTCGGCTCATCTCCGACAATCAAATGTCGGCCGAGTCGCTGCTCTTTATAATAGTCTCAAAACGCAGTATGCCTCCAACAAGACAAACACCATGCAAGACCCCATCGCCCGCCCTCGCACTCTCTACGACAAGATATGGGATGATCACGTTGTGTGAGCAATCTGTCTCTTACTCTATTCCTATCATCCTCAACCGCAGCTCTCAGAGACATAAACGACGATGACCTCGCACTCATCTACATTGACAGGTGTGATCATATTGCCTTTCGTCTTACTTGGCTGCTAAATGTCACCTGTTAGGCACCTTGTCCACGAGGTGACAAGCCCTCAGGCGTTTGAGGGACTGTACGTCTCCCCAGTGCACCATCTCTCTTGAGCCTGACAACGCCGCCCTCTAGACGCAATACCGGGAGACCGGTCCGTCGACCCGATTGCACTCTCGCAACTGTTGATCATAATATCCCGTATGTTCACTGCAGCCATTCTGCATCTGAGCGAGACACTTGACTCTCCTAAACTAGGACAATATCAAGGAAAACCTTCACAACAGTTCAGTCGTTTATCGACGAACCTGAGTCTCGTGCGCAGTGCGCTGCACTGGAAGACAACGTGAAAGAGTTCGGTTTGACGTACTTTGGTATGAAGGATAGGCGTCAAGGTTTCTCAACTTTAAACACTGGCTTTTTAAGCAGTACCCTCATTTGCGATCTACAGGCATTGTCCATGTCATCGGACCTGAGCAAGGATTTACAGTGGGTGCCCGTGACTTGCTGATATACTTGGAAAGCTTATAGTGTCACAGTTACCAGGAATTACTTGCGTTTGTGGTGACTCGCATACATCAAGTAAGCGCCCATCAGCTTATTTAAAGTATACACATTAATGTCTCTTTCCAGCTCATGGTGCATTTGGCTCCCTCGCGTTTGGTATCGGTACGTCAGAGGTAGAGCACGTCCTTGCCACCCAAACGCTGTTGCAGAAGAAGAGCAAAAACATGAGGATTGCTGTTGACGGCGAACTTCACGAAGGTGTGACGTCTAAAGACGTTATCTTGCACATAATCGGCCTTATTGGCACAGCTGGTGGCACAGGTTGTGTCATTGAGTACGCCGGTTCCGTTTTCCGTGGTTTCAGCATGGAAGCGAGGATGAGCGTGTGTAATATGAGTATTGAAGCTGGGGCCAGAGCTGGAATGGTCGCTCCAGACGACGTGACTTTCGAGTATCTCCGTGATCGTCCTCTTTCTCCCAAAGGGGAGGAATGGGACCGCGCGGTCGCTTACTGGAGGACCCTCAAATCAGACGCAGGAGCCAAGTTTGACATAGAGATCAGTGTTAATGCCGCTGACATTGTTCCCACCGTGACATGGGGAACGTCCCCTCAAGATGTCGTGCCAATAACAGGTTCAGTCCCAGATCCAAAGAAGTTAAACGACTCCGTCAAACGAGCCTCAGCAGAACGCTCGTTGACTTATATGGGTCTTATACCTGGCACTCCAATGGAAGCGATCAAGATTGACAAAGTCTTCATTGGCTCGTGCACGAATAGTCGTATCGAGGATCTCCGCTCTGCAGCAAAAATTATACTCGCTGCTGGACCAGGCGCAAAAGTAGCTCCGAGTGTTGTAGCGATGATTGTACCTGGCTCAGGAATTATCAAGCAACATGCCGAGGCAGAAGGGCTCGATATCCTGTTTAAACGTGCAGGATTCGAGTGGCGTGAGGCTGGTTGTTCGATGTGTCTGGGTATGAATCCAGATCAACTTGCGCCCGGCGAACGCTGTGCAAGTACGAGCAACCGTAATTTCGAGGGTCGTCAGGGAGCAGGGGGACGTACTCATCTCGTCAGCCCTGCTATGGCTGCAGCGGCAGCAATCACAGGTAAACTGACAGATGTACGCAGGTTCCTAGGTGTCCCGCTAGATTCGGCGCCTGTTGAAATCAAGACTATCGATGTGTTCAAGTTTCTAGATGACCCCGTTCTTCCTCCGCCTGATCCCCAACAAAGTACCACAGTCATCCCCCCAGCGGCTACGCCTCTAAACGAGGCACCCGTTAGTGTCCAGAAATTCACAGTTATCAAAGGCATTGTGGCCCCTTTGAATATCGAGAATGTGGACACAGATATGATAATCCCGAAACAGTTCCTGAAAACGCTGAAGCGAACGGGTCTTGCAAACGCGTTGTTCTACACCCTGCGCAAGGATCCTCATTCTGGCCAAGACACTGATTTCGTCTTGAATCGGGCGCCGTACAATCGTGCAAAAATCCTTGTATGCACTGGCCAGAATTTCGGCTGCGGTAGCTCTCGTGAACACGCTCCCTGGAGTTTGTGGGTATTCTGTATACTCAGATATCTAGCATTATCTCATGAAGCCTTTTAGAAACGATTTTGGCATCCGATGCATTATAGCTCCCAGTTTCGCCGAGATCTTTCGCAACAACTCGATGCAAAATGGCATGCTGCCTATTGCATTACCCAAGGAAGATTGCCAGAGCCTGGCTGAAGATGCGGAAGCTGGCTTGGAGCTCGAAATTGACCTTGAGCAGGAGGAGATCCGAAGACAGAGTGGGAAGCAATCTATTGCCTTCAGTACTGATCCATTCCGAAGGCATTGCCTTCTGAATGGGTTAGACGATATCGCCCTAACTATGCAGAGGTCCACGGCAATCGAGACGTTTGAAAGCAAGCGGTCGCGGCTGTGGTCGTGGTTGGATGGATTTGGTTACAAGGGGCGCAAGATACCCGTCGCACCCACGAGGCAAACATCGAAAACAGAGTGGTGAAATGTCTGCATACGACCGTAACCTGGATTTTTGCATACGATAAATGTATTTTGGTGTATTACATAAGCAGTCGGCATGTGTTGCATACGGTGTTCAGTTGGAGAATTGCGTCTTGCTTCCGACCTTTATCAACGTCTAGCTCATGTCTCCCACCGTCCTCTCGAATAGAATCGACATATCGCGCGTGAATTCTACACAACACCAATCCACGCTGAAAGCCTCGACCAAGGCTAGTACATTTCCCAGAGCAATGCCTCCCCCACCTTTGCCCTCCTCTCAGACCACAGAACCAAAAAAAGGGAACCGACGCTCAAACAAGCCCATTATCAACTGGCTTCAGCGCAAGCTGGTAGGAACTGTCAAGAGATCAGGGGTTTCACCTCATGGAAACCTCGGTCAGACAAAAGGTCGTGGACCAGCTTCTCGAGCTGTGAACAGATTAACCTCCTCGCCGCCATCCCAGGGTCACAGTGGAGGGAGACCCCAGGTCCGCACTGAGTCATCTGCTGCTGCTGTGAGGCGGAAAACAATATCCTTGAATGGAGATGAGGATGTCAGCGGGGCTCCCAATGACGATGAGGACGACTTGTCGTACAGGACTTCTTCACTTGCGCGAGAGTCCACATGGTCACCTGCTAGTGTACTTGAAGCGGATGACGACGCTTCGGTGCGCCCGCTGCCGCCAAGCCTGCCGCCGTCGCCTTCACCTTCTCGGTCTTCATCGTCGTATCTCTCCCATCCTCACACTTTTAGGAGCATGGCAGCGAGCACAAAGCCAACCACCCTCCTGAGTATTGATCTCAACGGGAATGGTATGGCACATATTGCTCAGGCGCCAATGACACCACCGCCCCACCTTAACCGCTTCTCTCAACACCATCATGCGCGACAATCATCACTTACAAGTAACTCCATATTGAATGGTGGAGGGTCCATCACTTTTTCTGCCCTTCCGTCAAGTTCGTCCCGTCCTTCGTCGACGGCGGCGGCTGGAAGTGTCATACCAAATACTCAACAAACAACCCATGGCCATTTGCTCACAGTTCAGGCTCCCCTGCACACTACTCACCATCCACGGAATAATCCCCGCCCATCGTCTCCACCGCTGGACAATGCTTCTGTCTTGACACTTGCATCATCTGCGTTTGGAATACCAGGGCGCCTCGGTATTGCTGGATATGGCTCTACTTCTCCCTCAGCCCTTGGTGCTGGAGATTCAGCCTCACATTTTGATGGTAGCGTGGTGTACCCTGATGCCGAGAGTACTAGCATTGCTATAGAAGATGATGATAGGTTGGAAGAACGAGATCTGGACGCAAGTGTCCGTGCATTGCGACCTAGAAGTTCAAGAAGAGGGAGCTGGGAGAGCGAGGCCAGCGACTGGAGTGCAAGAATCCAACAGGTTCCCGGTACCCCTTCTATATCGCGTGAAAGGAGCCTGCGGACTGGGAACAGCATAAGGACTGGAGGGTTCAGTGCAGACAATGTTGAAACGGATGATGAGCACTGTGTAAATGGAAACGACGGTTCCGGAAGTATCGAGATGTCAAGGAACGATGCTGCGACCGGTCCTTCCAGTGGATCTCCCCATATGGGCAACGGTGAACCGTCTGCGAGTCCAGTGAAGAACCATTCATCAGGTGTCCCAGTTGACAAACATGTTCCACCACCTGTATTACGATCTACTTCGACTGATACAATCGCACGTTCCAGTGCCCCACGAATGGATCACGAAGCAGGGAAGGGCGGGTCCAACGCCGGTGGCACGTCACACGTGATAGAGTCCGATAAACCTGCTGACTTTAGTTTCAATGATTCTTCTTGACATGCAGACGGGAGACATTCCAGCTATTCTGTATAGTTATTGTACTCGTAATGACATTTACACCGTATGTTATTCTTCTGCTGTCATTTGCGATACCAATGATCTTGACGCTGCACTCAAAGTCGCGCTTGGCGCAGTGTGGATGTGCCAAATTGAATATGTGGCGGACCGTATATCGCATGTACATGTGAGAACACTCACAGCCTGGTCTCGTGAACAATTAAAACCAGCACGCATCCCACTGAGAGCATATGCAATGGTTCGTTATTTTGGTTTTTTTTTCCCTCTTGAGCAGCGTATAAGAGCTCTGGTGCAGTGTTACTACCTACACCCCTCCAGAATCGCTGCCCTCTTCTCGTTACTCATGGTCAAACTTGGACTCAAGAAACTAGGCCCCACATTGCTGTTGTTGAACACTGCCTTTGCTCAATGTCCTGATTACTCCAAGTATTCTCAAGTTAGTCTTTATTTATCTTACGTTTCAAGGTCCATATCTCAGCTCCTGTTGCTCAGGAACCTCATGCTCCCCCATCAACGGGATTACTGGGCTTGCCCTATATGCGACCTGCTCCAGCATGTCGCACATTCAACAGCACGGCAGTGGAGGTCCGACGTCCGAGTTATCACTCGCCTGTAGACTTACTAAATCTTGCACCAGAAAGTTATTGACGACATGAAGTCACTTATAAAGGACCCTGACATAGCAAGATTGTTCGAAAACACGTTTCCCAACACCCTTGGTAGCATATCTGGCAATCATTTTTCGATTTGACTGATATATCATTAGATACCACCGTTAAATATTTCGATCCAGTAAGCCCAAGCCCAGTCCCAAATAGAGCGCCATCTTGTTTTTGACTAAACCGTCCCAGAGTAAAAATTTGGCCTTCATTATTACTGGGGTGAGTGAGCTACGCTTCAGACGGAAGCGGAATACCTCATCCTGAGTTTAGGACATCACGTCTGTCGCTTTTCCGCGTTTGCCAAGCTGTAACTAACAACGAAGAAAAGTGCTCAATGGTTGCGTGACACTGCCAATCAGGTTATCCACGATGCTACCGCTCAGAGACGTTCATGGCTAACCCGTCTGACCCACAGTTTGCTCACTATCACTCTTTATTGTCCCTTGATCCCGAATTGGCGACTTTGGTTAAGGCAGTTATCAACAACGAGGCACGCTATGTAGCCGAATATCCTTACTGTTGAGTTGTTTGTTTGTTTGTCGTATTAGACATGGATTGACAAAGAGATAGGTGGTGCATTCCAGCCACCTCCTGAAAGCGGGCTGTCGCCTACGCATAATGACTGGGCTGATGGTGTAACTGTGAATCCGCAAGTGTTTTATCTAATATCATACTATTTAATATTAACGTGTATTCGTGTTAGTCCTGTGGATAATCAAACTGTATTCGAATGTAAAGTAAGCAACACATTAGATCTATCTGTTGGGTGCTCACCGGGAGCTTTTTGTATCCTAGTACGAGATCGATTCCCTATGCGGCTTCCTAAAACTCTCGAGGTCATATTATCAAGCGACAAAGGATGCCTCGTTTATGAATGAGCATTGTGATTGTTCCCTTTGCCGCAACCAATCTAAAGAACCTGACGAATTGGGTCAGGGCGTGCTGCTGTTGACCAGATATTTCGGGTTATCAATGAGCAATCTCAGCCAACTTTTGACGAGGACTTCAACTTCGTCTCTTACTATAACTGGACAGGTGGAAACGGGGCTCTGTCACCAATGGTCAGCAACGAAGGAAATGGCGAACCAAAAGCTTACACCGGCCTCGTGGGGACGCATCACAGACCATCAGACGATCTCAGCACCTTTGGTAAGTCTCAACAAGGCACTTCTCTACAAATGTCAGTCGCCAACATAACAGTCAGCATTCCTTACACCTGCGAATGCAATGTTAAGTGTAGAACTGAAGCACATTGCTGACGTGCTTGACGATGTCAACCAGCTACGCAACATAAGCCAATTATCGAGAGGCTGGAGCAACAGGATACGCAATGCGATTTGGAGCACGACGGTAATTGCAAATCTTGAAGGCGTCATGGTGTCATGCTGATCTTGAGAAGGTGGTTGACAACATTTTTGCCTACGAAACGAACGGTATCCTGTCTTTTAGATGCTATACGACATGTCTCGATTGATAACTTTTCAGGCTTTGGGGGTAGATATGTGATGGACGATGCGAATGTTCCGGTAGGTTCTTGTCCTTTAGGGAAAGCTGAAGGGGTGTTGATCTCGAAGTGCGCCAGTCTCTTTTGGCTTTACCTTACTTGGGATTTCTGGATCTACATGATCCTTCATACAAAGCGACTCGTAAGCTGCTTATGTCCCGTCGCAATCCGTACTTCGCAGCCGGAAAATCGTTCAACGGCATTGGGTGCGTTGTGGTCCTGTCCGTACTCGAGTTTCACCATTAAACTCCGAAGCAGTGGGCCTCATATTGACGTCTTGCATCCGTGGTAAGTCAGGGGAGAACCTCCGAATCAGCGAAAGTTTGAATTCTGTTAGGCCCATGTCCCACATATCGGCGATATTTGGCACGGACGATGATTCGGAAATCCTGACATCTCTGTATATGATAGTGAACGTGAGTTTTCAAGGCCTTGGCAGTTGGTAGATCGATAACCGTCGAGGCGTGATAGAACACACAAGGCTTAGGACTGATCCATGAGTCCCAGTCTATTGTGGACTCGAGCTACACACGGAGTTGGTTTTCATGGGCCAACAGCTATTTTGCAGAGATGATTCTTGACCTTGCGAAACGAAAGCCAGGGTTGATTCTGAAAACAAACGAGAGCTACAGCATTAAATAATTACAGTCTTGTACTATTAGGATTCCCAAATATAGGCAACAACCAACTCTGGCTGTAATACCATCTTTCCCTCAGTCTCCCATCCTTCCTACATGTCGTCTACTCCCCATGAAATCGGCACTCTTATTGTAGTCGTCCTCAAAGCTGTATGTTCCATAAGCGCGCTCTGCTGACCTTTATCAAGCTCAACATACCCTCAGAATCACCTTCCAAACAAAAGACATATTGGAAAGCAAGATCCATATTGCGTAGTTGCAGTCAATGGTGAGAAGCGCAGGACCAAAGCTATCAAACGAGGCGGTCAACATCCCGAATGGGATGAGGAAATCCGGTTCACCCTCTTCGAAGACACTGAGGACACGTCAGAACAGTCAGCACAGAAGAATAGCACTCCGCCTCCTCCACCTAAGAATGTTCGGCGGCCTAAGAACATACGGGGTGGAAGGGCCATGAAAGTCGCTTGCTTTGCCGACGATCCCCGTGAACCAGATTTCATTGGGGAGGCTGATGTAGACCTTACCGAAGTGCTTACCAAGGGGGAGACTGATGGTATGCTGAAATATCTATTCGTACCGAGAGACTAACCTCTGATTGAGTTTAGAATGGTTTACTCTGACGAACAAGGACAAGTTCGCCGGCAAGGTCTACTTGGAGCTTACCTTTTGGTCTAATGTCTGTTTCTTGAAAGGGTTGCAAAAATAGCGTTTTCTCTTTCTGACAATGTTGAAACAGGAACCCCCTCCGGAAAAGAGGGTTCCCAAGCCACAAAAAACAAATAAATACGCTGGCCCGGGATACTTCAATCCTCTCGATGATTATCCGAATGCAGCAAACGCCAACCAGTTGAGAGTCACTAGCAATAACCCACAAGAGCAACCGAAGATGAACACCGATCTCAACCCAACCATCATCAAGGTTCCAAACCCGAGAGCTCAGTCAGAATTATTATATGATCCACCCTATCTGCAGAGGCACAGAGCCTCTCCGCTTGACAGAATTTCTAAGGATTTTGGGCAATTAGATCTCTGGGACCATCATGGAGATAGCTATGCGGTGAGTCTTGATTCGGTGACAAGATCGTTTAGCTGATAGATGCGCAGCCTCCTCCAAGCGGACATTTTCTTAACCCTTCTACCTCGAGCAGTTTCTCATTGGGTGGCCCTCAACCTGCGCACAGTTTTGATTTTCCTTCGGTCGAACAATCATATGCGCATTCTCACGACCGATCAATCACGCCTCAGGGGCATATGCATTCGTATTCTGGTGCGACCTCTAGTTCACATCCGCCTGTCATGCAGCCTGGCTACAGTCCTTCTCAGGACACAGTGGCAGCAACTGCGTATCAACAGTCTGTTCGTAGGTCCCGTATTCCGGCATCATCATCAGGATTCGTGCCTCTTAACGGACCCACTGTCATTGGCTCGCACCCTTCAGATCCCACGGGGTTCGTATCTCATAGTAACGCAGTGCCTCATTTTCGTCAATCCACACCAATTTACACTTCTGTGTTAACTCAAGCACCAGCTCCAACAAACCCCACCGCTTATGTCCAGGACCCGACGTCCAGTTTGTTCATGCCACCATCACAACTGTCACAGCAGAATCAATTTCAATTTCCTCAATATGCAACAGGAATTTCCTTGCCTACACCAGCCACCTCATACTCCAACCCACAACCTCCTGGGAATCTACATTCCCAGCTGATACCTTCGCATACACCCTACGCCAACGGGAATGCTCCGTCACTAATACCAGATCTCCCTTTGCTTACTTCGCATGTTCCGACAAGTCATATGACTAATACTGCTACATCTCGACCTCTGCCCCCTCAACCACAGGCAATTGCTGGCCCCCAACAGACAGGGCTGCCTCAGTCTGGCAACACTATGCACCAGCCACCCGCTTCATATCAACCCACTCCACCCCCGCCCCCGCCGCCCCCACTGACCATCAATTATAACACACAAGCGTATGCTGCCGATGGCCAACTTTCGTTGACTCCTCCAGTTCCCCAAGCCGAGCAAATCCCTGTCCGGTCTAGACGTCGTTCTAGTTTGCCGCGACCTCCTGTAAATTACGTTCAACCAGATAGACCGCCGCCGCCGCCTTTACCAACTAATGGTTATATACAGAACCAAATACCTCTACCTCCCCCTCCTCTACAAAACACAGTTGCCCAACCTCAGCTTGGCCATCCTGGTCCTCCTCCAAAGCCTCCAATCGCAGTGGACAGCCAGTCTCAGTGGTCAACTCAGAATCTTCAGTCCATGCAGAATGGTTATGGCTACATGTAACTTTGTCCTGAGTGTAGGGTTGTGCCTTTACTCGAGTTATCTTGCTATCTGTTGTTGTAACCTGGACATTCTTTTGTTGTCATCCTCGTTCATTTACTTATTCGATGAGCAACAAAATTATGATGCGAGTTAAAAACTGCGTCTCATTCATATGAACTGGGATGGCAGCTGCGGTGAGTTATTGGCGTTTAGAAAGCAGCTAAAGTCCACGTGTGGCTCTCCACTTGGCAATTTCTGTCTCTGTGCCAATAAATCCTTGGCGTGCAAGGTCCAGCCGAGCTTCTCGCCTGATCAGATTTTCTTCCTTGCGTCTCATCGCTTGGTGTGCAAGAAGCGCGTTTTCGGCTCCAAAAGTTAATCCAGCCATTGCACCTGGACGCACAATTCATACGCAGCTCGACTACATGACTCGAAAAATAGCTTACAGCCCGAAACAAGAAATGCTTTAAACGCCATCGTTTGACGTCTTTAGTTGGAAAGGAGCAAACAGCATTAGATTAGACACTCTCACAACCTGTGGAGAAGGACTGATATAGTACCGGAGTAGGGGCCATGAGTAGTGACCAAGGATTACTAGGCCAACGCCGACCGCCGTCGCCCGTAGAGCACCCTGTATTACCCGAATCATTCACGAAGTCTGCCATTACGTTCTTACATGGCTAAGGCACCGCATTACAGACCTCGATAGCAGCTTTTGCTTGAATCTCGTATGCTTCCTCGACGTCTTCGCGCTGGCGACTGCGAGTTCCCATGGGATGAATGGTCTGAAATGTTCTGTTGACATTTATTGAGGTCACCTGAAATTGTCGACATGACCAGACACATGCCTGAAGCACTCCTTTCCCAACAAGTGAGCTGCGTATTCTAAAATGAGTCCGCATGTCCGCAGGCGGTATGTGAAACAAATGAGCTCAGGCACGCTGCGGTTATGAGGCAGGTCGTTAATCATCAATGTCGCCTACCCCAAAGCATGGCAGGGGGGATTCGGATGGAGATACTGAGAAATGAAGGGGGGTCAGGCGAACATTAAGGAATAGGTAGTGCCTCATGTCTATAGCGTGTCGTGCTATGTTCGATCTAGAGGTTCAGATGTGCTTATGTTTCAATACTTCACACATGCTTCATGGGTTGTGCACCTTTTGACTGAATTCCAAGACATCAATTGAGTATGTTATCACCATGCGCTGACGATACTGGCTAACTTCTACATGAATGATGCGAGCATCACTGCTTCTTATGTGTTCCTAGTTCTACCGCGAACGCGACCGCCAACTTCGAGAATTCCAACATGTGATCGAAGCTGAACTCTTCAGACACATCGATACGGCTTCAAAGTCGTCAGACCTTCTCCATGATGATTGAATATCACACATACTCATTTGTCGAATGTATGAACCTGTTCGAATTACCGAATGTGCTTTCTGTTGCAGAGTGTAAGCACCCACACCATAATCAGTTCATCCTGTGCTTACCAATAGTGAAGACCGAGGGATAACCGGCTTTCAGCCAGGAAGCACTACAACAGAAAGTCAGGATATGCTCAAAAAATCCAGTGTGAGATCTGACTGGTCACTACAAGCGTAGCCGCATTTGGTCTGGACCAGAGTGTTGTCTAAGTAAATTTCCCAAAAGCTGAATTTGAGCTACTTACTTCGGCAAATGGTATGTCGAGATAGGTGTCAACTAACTTCATATTGAACTCTGTAAGACTTGCGGGAGGAAGTCAGATAAAACCTAGGTACGAAAAAAGGTACGCGTACCTTGCGTCAGTGAAATCAGTGATAATGCCGACTTCTTCACGGGTCCCCCGCTGTTTAACAGTATACCAAATTAAACCAACAGTTAACGGTATCACATACCTTGACCCACGCAGTCATATCAAACTGAAAAGTGTCAAGAAAATACTGTCAAGATGTCTGGTTCATTTACTCACCTGGCTCATTGCAATAACGTGTACTGAGCGCGCCGCGTAATCTTTGGCAACAGCCTGGGAGCCAAGTAACCCTCCTTCCTGTATCTTGGTTGACTAAATTATACTTATCCTCGGCGAGATTCACTTGCCTCAGCCGAGTACCAGTGGAATTCAACTGTCCGATGAGGACGAAAACCCGACGCTATAAGGGCGCGGTATGCTTCAAGTATTGTAACAGTGCCTGAACCATCATCTGAAATACCGTGAATGTGTGATCCAAAGATTACGGCCTGGAATGAGTACCGTCTGCTCCTACAGCGCTGTTAGCATTGAATGCTGATACGTAGTTCGACAACATACCGGGAGCGGGTAAGAAAGGCCATATGTTCGTGCTGATCGGCAAGTTCGAGTAGACATAAACTTGTGATAACTCCACACCGTACCTATCCTGATGTGCTCCAATGATTATGACACTATCGTCGTCTGTTGAGGAACCACTAATTCTGACAATCTGGAGGAAAACATGAACGCGTATTCAAGTAGAGGTGACATGACCAACAATTGTGTTTTGTCCCCAAGAGTGAGGGAATTCCTTAATTGTGATGGCGTCTCGAAGCTCGTCTGAGGCATTCTCTGATGAGATCTGGTGTGCGGCACTTGAGATCACCGACATGAATAAGCAGAAATGATGTTAACCTCATGTATTCTTGATAAAAGCCATTGTTGACTTTGTCTGCCGGTCTATGCACAAAGAGTTAATAACAACATTGAAGACAAAAATGTGGCTTCACATCACTGCGATAATCTACTCGTGTTCAGCCTGGGTGCTAAAGAATAATACTAGGTACATACGCCTTGTACGGAAGCTGGAAAAAAATTGAAGATTGTCTTGCATGTTCTTCGTGGACAACGTGCCTAAAATAGGCTTTACCACTTCCGTTGCATTTGGAGACGGGTATATTATATCTTTGGTGAACAATTAGGACATGGCTGCTAAACAGTTAGAGAGGTGACCGAACGTTCATTCCCGGGATGCATGTGTTGAGGTGAAGCAAGGTCTTGAGTTTCCGTGCTGTAATGGCAATCATAAGTGGGCATTCTTTCACCAGGGGACGCATTGGTTACATATCAAAAAACTTGATGCCTTGTGCCTTTGCTCGTATCTTACAACCGTTGAGCCTCGCGAATAACTTGCATGGATGATCATACCTTGTCCAACTCGGTAATCCAGACCGGATCCTGCCCGTCAAACTGGACAAGACGCAGAGCATCCAAGTCCAAGTCGAAGCCGGGATGTATATCCAAGTTGACTGGTGCTTGGGCACTGCCTGATAATCCGAGAGGAATTGCGAGAGCTCCACATATGAAAGGTACGGTGAACAGGACGGTCCTCATGATTGACTAACAAACGAGTTGAGTTGAACGTTGGAATTCGAGCCCTACTCCTTGTCACGTGATTCAACCGCAGAGGGTACTGTCACATGACCTTTGCTCGCTCAGTCGTTCTCCCATAAAAATGTCCAAGGCAGCAGCTCAGAAAGCGAGAGCACAGATCGTCGTGAGTTTTTGTTCCTCGATGCCAACGTCGTCTCCGCATTTACTCCATTTTTTCTCTCCTTAGCGGCTGCTCATTCCAGCAGGAAAGGCTGCACCCTCCCCGCCCGTTGGTCCTGCCCTTGGTGCTCGAGGCGTAAAGTCAATGGACTTTTGCAAAGAATTCAATGCCAAGACGGCACTCATGGAACCAGGGGTGCCCACCCCGACCCTCATCACGGTTCAGCCAGATCGTACCTTCACCTTCATTACCAAAACCCCCCCTTGTTCATATTTCCTCAAGAAAGCGGCCAACATCGAGAAAGGAACAGGCAAGCCTGGCCATGAGATCACCGGAACTATCAGTCTCAAACACGTTTATGAAATCGCGAAAATTAAGTCTACGGACGGCCACATGAAGCATTTACCGCTTGAATCTATAGCTCGAATGGTGGTTGGTAGTGCCAAAAGCTTGGGCATCCAGGTCGTCCCATGAGGAACGTCGAGTGTGCATATCTCCGTAAGTTGTTGGATCAGTTTTGGATTCTGGTGTCTCACCTCTCTCCCGACTCTTTCATCCGTAGTTCCCCGGGCTGCCCTTGTAAATAGGGCAATTTTCGGATGACAGGGTTCCAACATACCATTCTTAAGGATACGTTACCTTACGCCAAGGACCCAGAGCTTCGGTGTCATTCTGGATATCTAATAATATTCAACAGATGAAGTAGAATTTTTCATAAAAGAATCAAGGAGTCAGTGTGACACTGGCTATCATCTCTGGTCATATGTCTGGACCTGCTTGAAGTCGCCCAATTTCAACTGTCCAACACGTCGCTTTCCATAGCCGACTTGTCGGTCGCTAAACTAATGCCATATCATACACCCAAGCCAGCTTGGTAGGGTTGAAATCGTGTGTGGATGTCTTGCCAAAACTGGGCGCATCCTGCCACAGGTTTTTACCTGATGTGGCCAACCTCGTGGACTCTATTCGAGGAGAATCATCAGTTATGACGGTTACCTCTGGTCGCTTGACTTGTACGGCAAGAGGTCCCCCTCGTCAGTGTGTCATGGGCGGCAGCGGTGTGAACTTACTGGGAGATCTAAAAGTGCCGTCTGGTTTCTGCATTTTTCCGTTTTAACAGCGCTCAACAGATCCTACTCGTGACAAATGCATAGTTTGACTTGGACAAGTTTCGCTCCACTTGCGACCACACCTCTGAACCCTTACTTCTTGCCAACACGTTTATGATGCCTTTATCTGAGTGGGCATACATCCACGTTCCCGATCGACTCATGGCCTATCGGAAGGAGAGCATGCAAGTCAGCCATATCGACGTGTATATATAAGTTCATGGAGAATTCACCAAAGTCATTGATTCAATCGCAACATCTCTCCTCCACTGCCCGCCCCCCTAAAACATGTCCACTACTTCCAACGACATTCTTTCCTGGACAAGCCAGGATCCTCGAGAGAGTCAACTTTTCAACTCATGGGGAGTACTCTACCGCTTTCAGGTTTGTCGAACCTTAGTGATTTGTCTGAGCTACAATCTGGGCGCATCTATTGTCCAGACCAATGTCAATACGACTGGAAAAAGCGTGACCACTCTCTGGCGTTTGATCCGCCCAAATAAAGAAGATCGCGTTGCAAAATTTGAATGGGCAACCAACGGAGGCCTTGGTCGTATTACCATTGGCAAGGTTCGCAAAACGTTTTCACAAGCTTCTGAATAGCGGAACAAAATATTCATGTCATATTGATCAGAACATACTCCCAATGGCCGACCTGGTTAGACCAGATCTATCTGTGCAGGTGTGTGATCTACATGGAGATATAACGCCCGCAAAATAGTGAACGTGTTTTGAGGGTGCCCGCGTATTCAATGGTCCAGACGGCTCCGTGTATCGGTGGCGGCCTAGTACGACGAATCAAGACATTCTAGTAGGACAAGTCAGTCTAGCTTGTCCTATCGATTGATCACATGTTGGCAGTTGCAAGACTCAAATGGCGAGGTTATCGCATTCTTCCGTCCAACAAGGAGAACGCGTTACCAGATAGGAGATGTATATGGGGAATTACACTTTCTTCGCAGTGCCGGAGCCGGAACTGTGGTACGGTTACATCTGACAGTCAATCTGCCATTACTCTGACCCCTCGTCCATGAGAAGATGCATCCGCCAATAATGGACACTGTTACGGTTACGGCCATGTTGTATCGGTTCTGCGCCGCGTGGAACATCTGAATATCTATGTAATCGCTCGTTACGCACACATGCAATACCCCTGTATATTAATTTGTTTTCCTGTACATGACACTGTAGCTGCAGGGCAGCAGAGAGCATCGATGTGGAATCCGTAGTGAACGACAATTCCAACAGTCTGACACTTACCTCACCGATAAAATTAAAAGAGACGGATGGGGTCTGGTCCAAGCTTCACATGGTCGAAAGGCGAGGCGGAAAGAATGCTTCCGCTGGGTTCAAATGAAATGAATACACGATGTAGATCTACGTGTTTCTTCCCTGCTTGTAGGTCATACGACCCAGACATGCCTCATAATTTCACCTTGACCTGGTCATCCTGCACTTCCGATGACACGACGTCGAGGATCTCATCTACTGTGTGAATAACCCATTCAGTCCCTTCATCACTCGAAAGCCATGCATCTTCTTTGCTCTGATTTGGTTCATAACGCGCCTTCAAAAGGCCGAACGTGTGGCTCGTCAGTTGCGGCCCAACTCTGCCTTCTGACCGGAGCGTGGCTATCCCCACGACGGATCCCAGAGCACGGCTGAGGTTACCTTGATGAGGATCATTGGCGCTGGTGGCA
Organism: Amanita inopinata Kibby_2008; assembly: GCA_001691775.3. Classification (NCBI taxonomy): domain Eukaryota; kingdom Fungi; phylum Basidiomycota; class Agaricomycetes; order Agaricales; family Amanitaceae; genus Amanita; species Amanita inopinata. The sequence goes on from JNHW02000002.1 coordinate 768,080, forward strand.
TCAAAGTAGGTTTTCGCCAACCCAGGTAATGGGGCCAACACGGAACCGTAACTCTGTATAATAAACGCTACATTTGGTCAGCGTGTAGTCAGTGGCATCGCATCAGATAATCAGCAGTACTGTCAGATTGGCTGATAAGAGCCCATGGATGCTGAGACAGGAAAGACTGCGTCATTGGTGTGAGAAAGATGGTCTTACAGATGAAATCCGGGTGATAGGACCCCAATTTGTTGCGGAGTTTATCTGCATGAGGCGTATATATGGAGTTCCACAGTGCTTTTCCCCGCTCAAGCATCGAATCCACGTTCTGAGGTGACAGGTCTCTGTGACGCATGGCAGGTCAAGCTGAGATGACTATGTAAAAGCGTGAGGAAACCTTTGTGAATTTGACCTCAATGCCCCTCTAACTTCGCCATCAAGCGCTTCATGGAGAGCAGCAAGAGAAAGGATGACCTAAAACAAGTTGTTCTCCGGTCAACTTCTGGAAAATCTGGCTCGCGGAGAACATACGCGGGGTACCCCCACAAAAACAGTACTTTTCAACGCGGACTCTCTCATGAGAGCTGCCTTGTTTGCAGCGTGAGCGACTTGAACATTTTCGCGGTTATAAACATCGTTTGGGTCTGGGCTCGTTACGAAGCGATAGAGATATCCCACAGAAGAAGGTCGATTGACAGTCAGTAAAGTGCAAGTCTATCGAGCGCAGGGGATTTTGTGCATGGTCACATTTCAGGAAACTCTGATCCTCATGGAAACTCACCGCTAACACGAGCCAACCTGTTTCTGCGTTATTCGATCTGGCATTGAGAAAGGTATTGTTCAATACAGCATGCAGCTTAGAATGCGGAGGACCCGGTAGAGCATTTAGATTGCTCAAGGTTAACAATCGTTTAATGGAGGGTGGAAGATGAGCAACCATTGGGAACGAGCGTGTGCCGCTTGCTGAATGATGCAGCCAAGTGAAGAAAAGTATTTCTAGTCAATATCTCGATATAAAACGAATAGACAAATCACGATGCATTGGTTGACTCTAATGGATTAGCACTGCATAACGTCAAATTATTATGGATAAGCCTCGATAAACCAGTATCGACTACAACCCCTACTACTCCAACGTTGTCAACAATCCGAAATGCCCACACAAAGGGCAGTCAAATATAGAGAAATTGGGTATACACATCAGCAAAGTAATGCACTGCTCCACCCCCAGCTCATCTGGATACTTAACTGATGTAGAGGTAACCGAGTTGTGTCGGTTCACCACTGGGAGCAAGAAGCTGATTCAGAGGGTTTACATTGTACATGTCGTGCATGACGCCTATATTCTTCCTAAGTCTCATGAATCGGAATAACCAGAATAACCTTACCAAATGCGAAGTAGTGCGCGACCCAGTCAGTCTTATCCATGAAAGCCTTGACAGTTCCCATAAAGTTGAAGATGTCGCCTCGAGAACATGAGGTTCTATAACTGAAGTCCTGTATGAAAATCAGTAACCCTCATACTGCTCCAATTCAATAAAATGCATACCTGGCAAGCAAATTCAGTCACCCAAATGGGACGCTGGAACGTCTGGTGGAAGTCGATGAGGTATTTGATCATGTCCTGAGCAGATGTACCATAATAATGAAGAGCAATGGCATCAATCTGTCAAGTTTGAGTAACCAGACGTGCCACTAGTGGCCATAACAACCGACCTGGCAACCGTTGCATGCCTTGATGAAGTCCTCTATCCACTGTTTACCCGAGAGCCCATTGGTGCATGCAGGAGAAATCAAAGTGTATCCTTGGGTTTTCAGAGGATCAATCACAGCCTTCCAGAGAGTAGCGGCCCTGCCAGGATCCATAGCGGACTGGGAGGCTTCATTGGGTCTAAAAATGACGATTCAGAAATTTATAACGGAAAGTAGTCATCGCTCGTACTCATTGAATCCCATAACATATTTGGCATAGCCAGGCTTGACAAGGTTTTTGAAGTCCTCAACCTGCTTTTCACCCCATAACATCGGGATACCTTCATAGCCCAACTGTCTGGCAAGCTCGGGAATCCAAGGACTCCATGTGTACAACCTAATATACCCATTTGACACACATGTATGATGAAAAGAATGCGAATTGCTTACGGGCCAACGTTTTGGTTTTTGAAATGCTTGAGAGGAGTAGGATCGGACTCGGGGTACGCGATACCGACCTTTCCAATCCTGTTTCCAGTATTAGTGTTAACTGGGGCAGTTGGGTGGGGAGCTGCCGTGGTGGCCTTGGGCGGCTGGGGTGCTTGCACGCTCGCGTGCTGTTGAACAACGGGAGAGGAAGAAGGACGGGGCTTGCATTTCCTTGTTACGTTGGTCTCTCGTCTCTTCTTTACAATGGCATCGTGTGCATGCGCTGCATGACGGGCGAAATGGTGTGAGGATGTATCAATGGATAGCGCGTTTACAGGACAAGGGCCGAAGGTAGAGGCGAAGATCGCCAGGGACGACAAGGCAAGGAGGTTCAGGAGCTTGAAACCAGCCATTGGTAGTTCGTGAGTGTCAAGGAACGGTAGAAAAATGAATGTAAGATAGCCTATATAGGCTGTCAAGGTCGCTAGGAGGGGGGACTGCGGTGGAGAGAGGTAAAAAGAGAAAGGCTGAGGAGAAAAAGCGTTGAAGGTTGGTCATTTGTTTATTTCATCTGAGTTTGAAATTCATGGATGTTTCCGAACGCACGGACCCGACAGGAACGAGGACACGGTACGTAACCAGACAACAGTCTTTGGGAAATGGGATTGCCGATGGACCATGGTCCGCCATTGTTAAGCTGCATCATTACGCTTAACTGACTCCTATTATGAAGTTCAATACAAACTGGAGTGCGGCCACCTGCAGGAGCCTGCAGGCAATGCTTCATCCACACTGCACGAGTCCAGAGACGAAACAATTGTTAAACAGGGCAGCTTTTGTTGGCCGTATCATAGCGACCTCCTGGAGTATTTTCCAAATGTGGTTATCAGTTGTGTCCTGTTTGCCTACTTAAACGCCATCCTCTGCGCCTCCGCTTTTTTCTTTCAACCTTCAAGTTTGACACGAAGAAACCGGTTCAACAAGTACATCCCCGTTCGCAGACCACAAAAACCTCACCAGTACCATCCCGTCCATCATGTCTGACGCCCCAGCCGCCCCTGTCACTGAAAACGGCGTGCCTCCGGTTGCGCAGGAGAATGTCGAGGAGACCCCCGAATTTAAGGTGATTCCTATTGCTCAATCATCCTCTATCTCCACTTCACCTCTATTTTAGGTCTTTGCAGGCAATCTTGCGTACTCCACTACGGATGAAGGGCTGAAGGCTTTCTTTGCGCCTGTTCAGAGCGAAATGTGCGTGCCTTTTACGTAGCACAGCCCCACTTACTCTTACTAACCACGTCGTCTTACAGCCTTTCCGCGCAAGTCATTATGCGTGGCACTCACTCAGCGGGATATGGGTTCGTAGCTCTGTCTAATGCCGAGGCCGCGCAAAAAGCCATTGAGCTCCTCAACAAGACGGAGCTTGATGGTCGTCAGGTACTCATTGAGATTGCCAAACCCTCCGACCAGAAGAACAAAGAAAGGAGGGAGAGGAGGGCAAAGAGGAGACCTGGCAGACGCGGTGGTAAGGCCGTTCCTGGAGAAGTTACGGAAGCCGAGGCCAATGGTGAAGCCCCTAGAGTAGATGACGCTACCCCGCCTGCTGCTAATGGTTCTACTAAGCTCAGGAGGAGAAAGAAGAATATTTCTGTAAGTGAACTTTTCATCCATGTGCATATAGCTGCTGAACTCTCCACTCAGCGCAAACCTAAATCCAAGCCCGAGGGGGACGCGGTTGCTACAACCGCTGATGCTCCCGAGGCAGAAGGGACGGCTGAAAGCAACCCTTCTTCTGCCAAGAAGGTTCCTCGTCCTCGCAAGCCCAGAGTTCAGCGTCCTACCCGTCCAGCAGGAGAGGATCCTGCCGGTGAACCGTCAAAGAGTGTCCTTTTTGTTGCCAATCTTGGCTTCAATGTCGATGACGCTGGGCTCTCTGCTCTCTTCACTGAAGTTGACATTAATGTTGTATCCGCACGCATCGTTCGCAGGAGGTACGGTCGCCCCAGGAAGAGCAAGGGTTATGGATTCGTTGATGTAGGAAACGAGGAGGAGCAGAAGAAGGCGATCGAGCTCCTCCAAGGCAAAGAAGTCGGCGGCCGTGTCATTGCTGTCAAGGTTGCTGTCAACACCCAACAGGAAGACGAAGATGAAGAGAAGCCTCAGGCTGAGGAGCCTGCCCCCACTACAGCAGCCTGACGAGTTCACTTCAGACGCACGACTGTGACCCATGTCTCAAATTCTATTATACTGCCGTTTTGACATGCTACAGTAGTGAAGTGTACAGTTTTACACCCCGGCTTGCTATACTTTTACCCATTACAAGTTCGTATCGGTCTGGTGCCATTCAGTTAATACTTGTGGTTTCGTTGAATAAAAACGATACCCTTTCATGCTGCAGGATCATTGAGTTTTTGCCGTTTTGGATTGTTGTCACTCATTTTTGTTTGGGTAAAGGTTATTGCTGCTTGACATGTCTCATGATGAGGATGACTATTTCTCGGATAAGTTTCTTGCGGATGTTACTCCCTCTCACTCTGGCTCGAAGACTTATGTACAGCGCCGTAAGGAAGCAGAGAGGCTGTCTAGGCTGAAAAACGAACAAAACAGGAAAAAGAGCCGCCGTCAATTGGAGAAGGAATCGCAAGCAGCAGGTCTCAGCAGAAGCCTCTTCGAGAGAGATACGGATGGAGGTGTGCAGGGAAGTGGCTCAAGCAGCAACAAGGCCCTGTCTATGATGATGAAAATGGGTTTCCAACCGGGCCAGCCTCTTGGCAAACGGCCTGAAGATGATGTCTCTGCAGTTGACTCTGGGGCAAGTGAAAGCAATCTGGCTGAAGGCCAAAACCGCCACAAAATTGAGCCCCTTTCGATCACCGAGTGGGAAGGTAAGGCTGTCTTGTAATCGTTGGCTGTCTTTGTCTGACCTTCCTCCTACCAGGTAAAAAAGGAATCGGATTATTAAAACGCCCTCAGTCATCCGTCACCACTGAGCGCTTCGCGAAGATCGCAAAGATGACCGAAACTTCTACTCGTGAGGAGTTTCGGGACCGGGCAAAGCAAGAATACGAAGGTCGTCGCGCTGAGACCAGACTAGGTAATGTCTAGAGCGAACTGTACCCATGTTTTCGCGCGGACTTAAGACATCACAGGTCCAGCTCAGCGTACCTGTAGGACACTCGACGAGAGAGGCGGAAAAACGGTGCGCCCTCTGATCGTTGTTTCTGTTGCTTGTCATGCAGATCAGTCTTCACTCCCCATAGTTCAACGTCCTCTGGCTTGATCCCAACAATGTTGAGACATTTCCAGTTGGTCTTTTGGAAACTGTTATGCTTCATTCGACTGTACCGCTATCGCTGCCTGCTCAAACACAGCAGCCAATGCAGGATCAGCTTCGGCGGCAGATGCAGCAGGACAAATTGCAGCCCTTGAGCGCGGAGGACTTGACTGGGCTTTCATCACCAGAAAAGGAACAAATACCGGCTGGCGATCAATATTCACCAGAGCTAATAGACGAAATCGCACAGTTTCTTCGCCTTGGGGTTAATCATTTTCTGACAGAACGTTAGGTTACTGAGAATGTGTTAATTTCTAGGCTCAAGATCGCCTACAGCTCGTGCTGTCTTACTTGCGCAATTGTTATGCATATTGTTTCTGGTGCGGGGTGCATTACGAGGACCAGGAAGAGATGGAAAATAAATGTCCAGGAAGTGCAGAAGATGACCATGACTAGGAGCACACCGTAGACGTAATATATCATAGGTGAAAATAGGATACCCAAGGCGCTGGAGCGTCCATGCAAGCAAGATTCTACGAGCGAGTGGAAGGGGAAAATGATTCCATTGTACATGTATAGGATAATTTACCCGTTTGGAGGTCCATAAGTGTGTAAAATAGATAATATATGTGTAAAGGATCAGTTGAGGAAGCTAAGATCATGGGACATGAGCAAGGCGGTGAACATGTCCGCTGTGATGTCCAAGTCGCGTGTATGCAGATACACGGACGCCTGTTCCCTGTCGTGTTTTGCTTTGAATTGGTGCTTGTGATGCCGATAATGACGAGGACCGCAAACAGGCGTCCGATGAAGTTTCACTTTTTGTGGGCATCACCGCATCCATGGAATGCGATTCGCATTTGGTCGATAGCAATGTAGGCAATTTTGGAATGCTAGGCGGAGATAGTAAATCGTTGTGCTTGACCGCCGAAAAGGTAGATGACGTTGGAGAGGAAACGGGCGTCTTTCTTCGCACGTATATAGAGATAGGTGTATTGGCAACGAGATCTGTTGTGGAGTCAAAAACATTGACTATTAAGCTATTGTCCAACCGTCGCCGACGAGATAATGGCCGAGAACGAGGATAATGCTCCTTAATGCTGGGAATAAGGCATAGTTCATTGTCAGGTGAGTTACGCAAAACGTACACTCAGACATGATCGTTCAGGTTCTGGAGAGGAAGAGGATACTGATGAAATGCTGCTTCGTCGATTTGACGACTAACGTTGCGTTAACGCGATCCTCTTGATAAAAAATCAAGCACATACGACAACAGAGAAATAGGGGGAATATCGAGGATTTCGGCTTTTATGGATTGCAGAATCTCGCAACTGTGGACTAGGGGTACATTTAGTCGGCGTAGCTGGTATGAGAGGTGTACAGCGGGGTGACGAGCACGGAGACGGAGTGGACGATGGAAAGTTGTGATAATTTTGATCCAGTCCAAGGGAGGCCATGAGTTCTACAAACGATGGGAGAGGTGCCATGAATGTTGGAGGCTGGGAAGAATGGTTAAATAGCGTTCATGCGATTGTAGCCGGGCAACCTTGAAGAGGACGAGGAATGGCGACGGACTATAAGGGCTTCGGTCTCCACATACCTTGGAAACAAGACATGGACTGGTTGCCAGGCTGGTGTGCTGGTATTGCTTTTCGAACAGACAATTCTTTGTTGAAACACTAAACGGAGTTTAGCAACACCAAAATATGTGGTCGGCAAGGAGATTATCCTGGCTGCCTCTTTGGGAACAGTCGTGATTGAGGTTGATGACGCCATCAATATGGAGAGTTGGAACAGAACGACCGATCCCCTTGCGCTTTACTTGTAACCCGGGCATAGAACGGGTTAATAATAATAAAAAGAGAATGAGCGAGCTACGCTTGAGTGGGAATCAGACGGGGAGAGAGCGCCTAGGAAACAAATTGTGCCAACGATGTCACAAAATAGTCGCGACCATCAAGACGAATGAAGCCGCGGTTGCTGCATCGAATTTCGACCATGAACAAAAAAGCAAACTGTCGTCAAGGCTGGAAACGTTGGCTAAACGAAAGCGGATACAGTCGCACAGCATTCCGCTGCCATTGCGCTTAGGACAGCAGGGTCTCGCTCGGTTGTCACGCTGGCTGGCCTACAATATCACGGTTTTCTTCGCCGCGCAAGAACCAAACAATAGCACACAACACTCTTCCTTGTTCATGAGTCAACAGCAAGGTAGCCTTAATGGGAGTGGGAGCGGCCAGGGCACAACGACATTCATGCCCATGCCGAGACAAGAGATGGAGTATATATGCGCAGGTAAGAGCGACTCCAAGGGGCAGGAGGGCAATCAAAGTTGATTTCTCCAAGACTGCGGGGCGAAAAACGAGATAAAGTCACGGGAGCCGATACGGTGTCGAGAGTGCGGGCATCGTATCATGTACAAAAAGCGGACCAGACGAAGTGAGTATGCATGTCGATTTTGTGAGAGAGAGAGAGAGAGATGGTCTGAGCGTGTTTTGTGCAGTGGTGCAGTTTGAAGCGCGATGACTGGATTACTAATAAGACGGATGGATTGCCAAATAGCATCACGTAATTGTTTTGAGATGTTTGCGTAATTGAGCCGGGTTGATTTGACGTCTGCCATCGTAATCTCTCTCACCCAAGCAAACATGAGTTCAGTGCAAGAACCTGAGCCGACAGAACGCAGCATATCAGGCGAGGTTGATGTACCCTTCCCTTTCTTCCCGCTCTCTCTCCCCCTCTTCTGACCGCTTCTGACTCTCAGGACTCGGATCTCGACTCGCAGCTCGGCGATGCCGCGAATACTCCCGGAAAGCCTGGCAGAAAGAAAAATCCAAAGTCTGTCTCTCCGTCCTCTTCCTCATCCTCCGCTGACACGCCTTTCAAAGCTCCCAAGCTGCGAGACGCGATCAAAATCGTATTGCTCAGCGCGAGTTCCGTCTCAGAAAGCAACAACGGGTCCGATACCTCACTTTTTCATCCAGCAATTGTGCTAATGGTTTACGTCAGATTCGGGATCTCGAAGCGCGCGTCGAAATTCTGTCTGGAGGAAAGGATGAAGCCTTGAGTGAGATGAGAAACATTCTAAAGGGTAAGTTTTGGGCGTTTTCTGACCCCCCGTGCTGTAGAACAACGTCGTCCCTCAGATCTCATGGCAGAAAACCATACCTTACGCGGCCTCATCAAAAGCCTAGCCACATTTATTGGCGATGGAGCTGGCGGGCTGTTGCCAAAACTCGGTTGGAATGTATCGGACTTTAACAACTTTATCAACAGGTCGGAGACCGATACCGCATGGGAGAGTTATCAAAAACGAAAAAAGCTACAGCAGCAGCAACCGGAAACATCTTCATCAGCCACAACGTCTGCTTCCGCCGGTCAAAAAAGGCCCTCAGAAGACGACACGAACAGTGCATCCAAAAAGTCTCGTGTGAGTGGGGAGAACGAGGGCGACCGAGCACAGAATGGCTACCCCCTGGTTATGCCAATGAACGCACCACCACTCGCAACAAATAGCATGTACCCAACTAACCATGCTCAAGATGGCAATGGAATGTTTTCGAGTATCATTCGTGGATCTAGTGGTTCATCAATGTTCATGCGACCATCAAATACAAATCCCGCATCTCCTCATTACGGCGTATCAGGTTCAAATCTTAACAATTATCAAGCATCATATATTCCTGGCGTTAATCTTAGTATTGAGTCGACACTACCTATGCTTTCCTTCAATACACCAACCACAGGCACACCAGCTGTCCAACGAGTTCAGCCACCAAACCAATTGCCGACAGAGCCGGTGGAAGAGGACGATGATCAAAATAAAGTAGAGGCATATAAACTAATAACGTATGTTTTCCGGCGGCTTCGTCTCCAAAACGCAGCTTAATGAATGCGACGATAGTTACCACTTGGATAACTTCAAGCGCAACGTTAATTACTGCTTACCCGCATCCTTGCGCCCAACTCTAGTGCAGAGGTAATGTTCCAAAGGAGAACCAGAACTATTTGCTAATGGTTTGCTCCAGGACTGTCCCTCATGGTAACTGTGTTCTGAATCATAAGTTTGAGAGCCGTCTAATTTTGCTTTCGTGTTATACAGAAAGTGTCATAGACAGGATACTGCACCCTGATTTGAGGGATAGAATGATTCTTCTTCGAGGTATGTGAAATTGCCTAGCCCTAGCTATGTTACTCAATGAGTCCAGGTCGGTACGACCTAGTCGATTGTCTTTTTGATTATCGTAATGCTGTCACGATCCACGGAAATGATGTCCTGGCACACAGCAATTGGGAAATAGACGAGAAATGGCTTCGTCAATATGGGTGCGCCAGCTTGTTATGCCACATCTTATTTCATTCACGCGATTCAGGTTCCTGGTTGACCAAGCGACTTTAAATATTTGCAACCGATGGAGGAGAGAACGTGGAGAGGCTGAATTGCGTATAACCGATGTCGCCCCCACAGAACCTTCACCCGTCACCTCCTGACATACCCCATAGCTGTATGGCTCTTATCACGAGCGCAAGCACATGCATCCAGTGGCTGACAAGGGCGTTTACAACCATGTATTTCATGGTCAGGAAAAGGATATGTATATCAGGATGTCGAAGATTGATTTTAAAATTAAATTACTTACCGTCACTACCACGAAGCTTTGTGTACACCGTTGAGCTCTCCACTCAAGGCTTTCAGTCGGAACTGGAACTAAACAAGCAGCTGAGCAGAGCATAATGGCAGCGAAAATCCACCACTGACCCTACACAACCCAAACTCACTAATAATGCCGCGCCCTCTCCCAGTCTCATGACATCGATTCTTAGCCGTCGTTGGTCGCGTATAGCGGTCGAATGTGTTCAGTTGGAGTTGCGCCTGGTGGCGAACCTGCGGTGGTAGCGTTTCGTTGCGAGCAACATAGAGATACGCTCTGCGGGCAATCTCGTTTGCACGTATTCCGTTTCGTGCTTTGATATCTCGCAACACCCTGATGTTCGGCATGTGTGTGGTGTAAAAAGCGCAGGAAATGCCGACCAAAAATGAGAGCGTGTCAAACTTGAACAAACACGCACATCCTTCGTCGGCTTAAACCGGCTTTGAATTCACGACGTTTGCACTTGAAACCAGACGCGAAAACTTTTTGATTTGCTTGCGAGCATGGACATTTTCTGTACGTTCATCTTCACAGAAATAACTGGATGCTGTATGAAGCCGTTATCTAGTCTTAGAATGTTGAGCAAAGCAATTCGAATGACTCGACGCCGCACTTTCGTATCCTCCCTATTCGGTATCACGTTCTTTGCCTCAGTGTTGACCGTTTCGGCCTCGAATATTCTACCCTGCCCTGCGCGGTCAGATAAGACACGGTTCGCTGACAGTGACGGAGATCACGCTACCAGAGGCTTGGTGAAAGTTGCGAAAAGACCCCATAGGTGGATAGAGGAGAGGCAACCGGATTAGATGGTTAGGTGCTTCTCACTTCAAAGCGGAACATGCACGATGTCCTCTTGAATAGACGGCACTACATGACTTTGATAGGGGAATGCCTTTATATATTTTACAGGCTTGCTTTTCTTCCTCGTCATTACAGTGTGCACAAATTATGAACTACTACAGCCAGTATCACGCCCATCAGCCTCTTGATCGCAGCGACGTTGGATCTGTTCTTGTGGTGGACTAATATATATGCAGTTAAGCAACCTACAGTCTGTAGCCATGTTACAAACTCACGACAGCGGATTCTCTTGAATTGGTAAACAGGCGATGAAAACTAGAATGTTAACAGCAATTTGCCAGATGAAGACTGCGCGTAAGGCGTCGGCGTAAGAACATATGGCCGCGCGGCGTAGAGAGGGCTCTAAAGATGGTATCACTTCTGTGTTATGCCTGAAGATATGCGAATGATTATTGAGTCTGAGAACTCGGACTGTGAAGTGTAGGCCTACAAGTTCACCTTATAATATAAATGACCTGCACGAAGCTTCTTGTTAGTCATTCGGGATGTTACTCTGCCGAATTGATGTCTTACCTCTGCTGCATCAGGCCCTTTGATCCGTTGTTGTAGTTTTTTAATCAAGACAGCTTGTAGGAGCGTTCCGCTTAAGCTGACACCGAGTACCTGTCCCGTAGTTCTGAATAGATACGTGACTGGAACCAGCTGTTCTGAGCACCGTAGCGTATACAGTATTGTCTAACACCTACTTCCCGTGGCCACGGCCATGTCTTCCTTGTATACGCCAGCAATCATGGCCTGTATGGTCTGACAATCAAACATGGGAATACAGGCAACGATGTGACACAGACAATGAGCGTGCTCGTGATTAGACTCGCCATTCCAAACCCTTGAGGCACGAGATCGAACCACAAATGAAATTGGGATGATTCGTCATTCCATAACGCGACAAGAACGGTCGATATTATCGTCAACGCTGATGATGCGAGCGTTAGTGTATATAATTTTCCCGTCCTACGCATCAGCCTGTCCCTGGTTCAGACAAGCAGGCGGTAATGATATTTGCACGAACCAGCCAGCGAACAGGCTTCCGGTGGAGATCGCAACCTGTCGTTCTACATCATGCAAGTTCAAGCTAAATTAATAGCATATACTGACTGAATGAGGTAGCAAATGTGATCCTGGAAGACTCTATGAGCGATCTTAAGTATCCAACGTGCTGATTTCCTCACCGGATCCAGCTGCACTCTCGAGCCGAACAGCAGAAAAATACTGCATGTATTTAAAATATGTTTCTTTCCGTAAACAAGCAGCTTTGAGAACATACCAGTGGTACGTTGTATATCTAGACGCAAGTCAGAAATATTTTGGGACCGACACGGAATACTTGCCATGGAAAAAGCGGAGATACTAGCAAGTAGATTGGACACTGATACAGCCAGAGGTGTTCTCTGTGTTATTAAGCGAATGGGCATAACAGGAAATGGTGCCCAGTAGGTTTCGACCAGAATAAATGAGGCAGTCGATGCGATGCTCGTGACGAGAAGACCCCATATTAGGGGATCAGACCATGGCATCTCTTCGGACGTTTTCAAGCTAAGCGCTAGTAGGGAACTTCCGACAGCCATGACCAAAGTAAGAGAACCAAGGAAATCAATGCGACGAAGTCTGTCGGCTAGTGATTGATTTTGCACTTCGTCAGGCAGGACAATGTTGACTTTTATTGCGACCAGGATAAAGCTGAATAATAAGATTGGGGTCTAATGACAATAAGTATATGTTGAAAGGCGGTACATAGAGGATACGACACCGACCTGCATCTTAAATGCTGCGCGCCTGATATACGATAAGTGATTATACTAGGCAAGCATGGGCGTGTAATCACAAACCATCCAAACGTGTCATTAACCCAACCACCAACAGGACCGCCTAGGCCGGCGCCTAAACCATACAATCTACTGTGAGTGTGAAAAAGCTCAATTCCATTCTTCCGATGCAAGAGTACTTACATGTTAGCCATACCTTGGTATAGACCACGTTGTTTCCTTGTTATGGCACAACCAAAGGTCAGTAGATGTTTAATCAAGGATTGGCTCACTTACAAAGGTATCAAGTCAGTCACCGCGATACTAGACACTGATTTCGATGTCAATTGCTAGACGTGATGTAGATCGCTGACGATGCTTACCTGTCATAACACTGTTGTTTGGTGCAATTAGATAGGTGATGGGAAGCAGCGAATGGTAACTTACCCGCCGCCTCCCATGCCTGCAACAGCCCTTGCCACTATCAGGGACTCCATGGAAGGAGCGAAACCACAAAAAACTGTTCCAGAACCTGGCAAGTATTGTTGACAAGAATGTTACGGAGAACAATGACGTCTTATCTACCAAAAAGAGATAATGCAAGTAGCATGGCACCTTTACGTCCAAGAATGTCAGCCAATCTACCTATCAGAAAGCAGGTCGATATGATAGTCGTAGGCAGAGAGAAGTATGATTCATCAAAGACCTACCGTATAGTGGGGTAAAACAACAGACGGACAGCAGATAAGCTGTCCCAATGTACGAGGATTGATGCGATGCTTGAAATTCGCTTCCAATGGGCGTTAGGAGAGTGGCCACGACCGTCCCTATCCCTCTGTATGAGATGCCTTTCAATACTAGACAGATCGCGACGTACCATCGAAAGCGCCCAGGAGGACGCCTGACCATAAACCGCCCAGAATCCAACAGATATCAGTTGTACTGAACTTGTTCAGGGGCGTGGCGTTGGTGGTCTGTTCGTCCAGAGTTAATGTGTCGTCGGCGTCATTAATGGAATTGTATGATGGGGGTGAATCCTCTAGTAATAAGGAATTTTCGGAGGGACTGTGCAGCGGAGTCGCCATTGTGAAGGAGCGAGAGCGGGACCCTGGCAATGAGCTAGAGCTTCTTCAGATTTCTGATGTTCAGTATGCGGTATCTTGGCCAGTGGTACTGGATGGAGTGAGAATGCGATGTCTTTTCCTTGTTCTGGTATATGTCCGTAAACATACGGGCGTCAAACCCGACGCAGACACAACGCCCATGGCCTGACTCTACAGCGTAATTTCCCGCTTTCATCGGCAAGAGTCCCGGTTTGGGGCAGGACCGACTCCGACTGGTTCGGGCGGGGGGTGAAGGAGATAAAAAATCTCGGACAGCGAAAGCAGAGTCTGGTCAGCCTTGCATCGTCTGCAGTATCTGAATCGGATAGTCTTTGAAAATTTTGACAAAATGACTGCTGCAAGGAAACGTCTCACTGGCAGCGTCTTTGCTCTTCGGGAGAACAAACGTTTTGTCCGACCTAAATCATTCCCCATGTGCGTGTTGATGGCCTCAGGCACACACACACACACACACAGTGGGCCAGTGAGCCCGTGAGCCCGTGCGAGGTCCTACAAGACGCTAGATGGACCAATTGACCTCATTTCCGGGTAATGTAATACACCCAAGACCAGCATAGCAAACAGCCTTCCCACCGTTTTCTCAGTCCACTGCGAGCAGGAGTGCTTACATAATATGGTGATTTTCTGTATGCGAACTCTGTTTACTGCTTACTTAATAAAATACCTCCAACCCTCCTCAATCCTCGTCCTCCTTAAACTCAACGTTTTCCGTCACTCTTTCCACTTATATTTCTTCTATTCAGCCCCAGTTATGCAATCGACATTTACAGAATCTCCTTCCTCTCATCACCGGTTGAATGTCAACGGACAACTAGAGTCTCAAAGTCCCAGTTCTCATCATTGGAAATCAGTTTTTCGTTTACCCAACTTATCCTCCAAGAAGTTGAATGTTCATAATACCGCTTTGGCTTTGGACACTACTCATTACAATCCTCCTAATGAGGGGAGTGGGTCGAATGCTCATTCTGCCCTTCCCTCCTTAACTCCTACTTCTTACATTTCTGATCAACGTTCTTCTTACAATTCTTCAAATACGCATTCTACCGATTCAAATAGCGCTACAACTTCACGGACTCCCTTCACCAGTACGTCTCACAATGATGCCTACCCTCCCCAGCACCGCCAGTCAACATTTTTCGATGCCCACGCTCCAATTTCGTTCAGTTCCAAATCCCTTCCAAAAGGTCATAGCAAGTCGGCTAAACAGCGTCCAGCGTTGTCGCGCGATGCAGCATCGTTTCTCCAGAACGGATCCCAAACAGCTGGTGCTTCTCGCAGCGTGTTCAATACCCACAAAGCTCCTTCTCGAGGCAAGACAAATGGCCCCCTCAGTCCCAAGGCCATGGGTGCTACAGCATCACGGTTCATTCGTCGAGTGGCCTCGGCACCCAACGCGAAAGGATTATTCACTCTCGGCTCACGATCTGGATCAACTACAAAGAATGGCCTTCTTGCACCTGCAGACGTCGTGCCTCCCGTACCACCACTCGTGTCAAACTCTATGGAGAATGGAACTGACTCTCTGGAGACACTATCTTCTGGCTCATCCAAGGGTCGGCTAAGACCTCCGCCTTCGGCTCCCTCGTCTCCTGTGCGGGGTATGGGCGTCCCGGAGAGTCCAGCGTTTCGTAGGACATATTCGAGTAATTCAATCAAGGTGCGGCAGGTAAGGTCCATTTTCGAAGAGCGTAACATCAGCCTTTTCATTGCAACGCGTTGTAGGTAGAAGTAGGACCATCCAGTTTTATGAAGGTCAAGATGCTTGGAAAAGGTGATGTGGGTAGAGTGTACCTAGTCAGAGAGAAGAAGACGGGCAAACTGTATGCAATGAAGGGTAAGATACGTGTGCAAAAGACGTGTTGTATTGTCCTTTGATGTGGTTCAACGCTCCAGTTTTATCCAAAAAGGAGATGATCGAGCGGAAGAAAATCAAACGTGCACTAACAGAGCAAGAAATTTTGGCGACAGCAAATCATCCTTTCATCGTGACCCTCTATCACTCGTTTCAGTCGGAAGGTTACCTGTACTTCTGCATGGAATATTGCATGGGAGGTGAATTCTTCCGGGCGTTGCAAACACGGCCAGGGAAATGCTTATCGGAGGACGGGTCACGATTCTATGCCGCGGAGGTCGTTGCCGCCTTGGAATATCTTCATCTCATGGGATTTATTTACCGCGATTTGAAGCCCGAGAGTAGGTGTTCATAGTCGAGGGGTCATTGATTAAAGATATGCTGACTTCTAGGCCTCAGATATATTATTGCACCAGTCCGGTCATATCATGTTGTCCGACTTTGACCTCGCTAAGCAGTCAAATGGTTCTGGAATGCTTCCTGCCATGGTACATTCTGAGCAGAACGGTGTTGGTGACCAGAAATGTCTGCGTTTTCGCCAATGATGCTTAGAACTTGATAGGTTCCGTTGGTGGATACCATGTCTTGTACTGGCAACTTCCGAACAAACTCATTCGTCGGGACAGAAGGTAAGGACCCTTAGTTGATCGAGGAAGGTTGACTTTGACAGATTTGGTGGCGGTGTAGAATACATCGCGCCAGAGGTAATCGCAGCTCAGGGTCACACGGCAGCTGTCGATTGGTGGACGCTTGGTATCCTTATACATGAGATGATTGTACGTGTTGCAAAAAAAGCTTCTTTGCTTTGTGAAGGGGCTCTGACGTACAGATGCTCATCGTGATGCAACTACGTTGCGGGATACGTAGTATGCAACAACGCCCTTCAAAGGCCAAGAACGAAATGACACATTTCATAATATCCGCATATCACCAGTGCAATTCCGTGATACCCCGAAGATATCACAGTAAGTGATTTAATAATGAATATGATGGGCGGGGATGGTGCGCTGACTGAGATGAACCATACAGGGCGGCAAAAGACTGCATCACGCGTCTGCTTGATAAGGACGAGCGGACGAGGCTGGGAAGCAGGAGCGGTGCAAGTGAGGTGAAGCAACACAAATGGTTTTCAAAAATCAACTGGGGGTTATTGCGAAATACGCGACCGCCGGTGCGTGGAGTATAATCTATTCATTTTTTTTCCTCTTCTGGACACCCAGACTACCGCCGTCGTGTGAGACTGGGGAGCCTCGTGGCGAATATGCCGTAAAGGGCAAGAGGGATAAACAAGTTTGGAGCTTACGACGGGATTATTTTGCAGATTGTTCCGACAGCGTCCAACGGGGCGGATGCGGTGAACTTTCGACAACTGAAAGAGTCGAACTCGCTTCATCTGGAGGAGCAGACTGTAGAGAGGGGGTGGAATGGGGAGGACCTGTTTGAGGCGTTCTCGAGCGTGACCTTGCATTACGACGGGGAGAGCTGAGGTAGACACCGGGGATGTCCGAGCTATTTTGAACGAGCAATGCGAATCTGCGGGACGTGAGTAAGAGAGCGAGCGGAGTGCGGATCGGGATGGCTAGGCTATCTTGGATCTGGCCGGTGAATTTTGGGTGTGGCTAGAAAAGGCAAGAGGAGCCATGTGGGGATGAGAAAGCGGAGGGACGGTGACCACAAGGCGGCCTCGGCGCCTCGGGTATGTTCCCAGCCTGTCCATCTGAGATCCAGCCAAAGGAGACAGCGCGTTTTACGTATCCCCGGAACAACGCCTTTCTCCACCGGGCCACTGAAATACAAAGCCCCTCCTCCTCCTCCTCCCCCAATCCACTCCTCCGTCCCAAATCCCAGATGGCTGACCTCTACAGACCCTCCTACCGCCACAACGACTTCTCCCCCTCCTCCTCCTCACCCTCCATCCTCTACTCCCCACAGCTCATGTCCTCCCAGCACTCCGCCTCCACCACCAGCTCAGACGACTCCCAGGACCAGCCACTCACTCCCCAAAAATCTAGCGAGCTTCAGCAGCAACAGCAACAGCAACAGCAACAGCAACAGCAACAACAGCAACAACAACAACAGACGCCCTCTGCTTCCACCCCACAAAAATCAGAATCCAAACCGCAGGCAACGTTCCTCACAAAATTATACGCGTAGGTGTTTTTATCCACGTTTTTTTTTGGGGCCTCTTTGCCACAACGCCGGTCTCGTAGTCTGCTCGAACGCCCCGAAAATCATCACATGATCCGATGGGATCCCGCCGGTGAACATATCATCGTCGAAAGACCAGAGCAGCTCGCTCTCCACGTCCTTCCAAGCATCTATCGCCAATCGAGATTTGCAAGCTTCTCCCGGCAACTAAATGTTCGTTTCTTCCCTGTGCCTTCCTTTCCTCTCCAACTCTTTGTCTTCCTTGTTTAGATCTATGGTTTCATGCGCAAGGTTAATCTGCGCAACGTCGACCCTGCAATCGACGACCCCGACGCAAGCACTTGGTGTAGGTACCATCTCCCCACCTCTTCCACCCTCTTGACCTCTTGACCTTTCTTTCTTAGCTCACCCCACCCTCAATCGACACTCTCCCCCAGAAGTGGTCGCCAACTTCAAACGTCGCGTTCCCCCTCGTCTGCCAAAACCCAGGAAGCGTGACAATCAAGAACAACCCCCCATTCCCCCCCCTCGCTCCGCTATCGGTATCGGTCCTGTGTCTCTCACCGTGCCTAGCGCCGTCGCCCAATCCACCCACAAGCTCGTAAATGCAGTCGGCAGAGCGCGTGGTTTCTCTGCACCTGGCTCTTTCACGCCCCTGACTCAAGGTAATGCCGCCGGCTGGAATCAATCCTACCCACGATCTGCCCTACCTCCGCTCACAGTGCCATCTGATCCGCCCCATGTCTCTCACAACAGCCTATACAGTCACTCCCCACACTCAACCCTTCATCCCATCTCTCCAAATCACGACGACTCGCCGGCGTCTCCGGTCTACAATTCCTTGCCATCCTATTCCAATTCAAACCGCGACATGATGCTGGCTCCATCACAGTATACCTACTCGGACCAGAATAGCTGGTCATTCGCACCCACAAACAACGGCAGCTCGTCAAGTCATGGTGGCAGCCTGTCATCGCTGTTGAACCCTAGCAGTTCTGGCTATTCTAGGCCCAATCCAACGATCAACACATCATATGCGTCCCCTTTCTCGTCCATGCCAATGCATGCCGAGCACAGTGCCTCATCACTTTCTCCAGACAGCCGGCCAGCGACGGGTTACTCAATAGCATCGGCGTCTTCAATGCCCTATCAGGACGACCATTTCCACAGCGACTATTCTCGTCCAAACTCGGGTCATCGACCAATCTCTCCTCTTCGCCCACCCTCCTCAAAATCGGCGTACGTCCCCAATTCTTTGAGTATCCGCCGGCCTCGACGCCATAGTCAAGCCATGAGTCCTTACCCGAGTCCGTATGAACAAGCAGACCCACAACGTCCCTCCTCGTCTCCGCAGCCTATAGACGATCACCATACTGCGGGAATACCGCGTGTGAGAAGCATGATTCAGCTACCCTCCGTTGATCCATATAATTTCAGTTCTTCGCAAGCTGACTTTGCTTATTCTACCATGCCGGCGGGAGCAGTTGGGCAACCGAGTCCGATGGATGCCATAAACGACGGTTGGAATCACAGGAATGTACGGCCATCGACGGCAACATCATCAATTTCTGCAGCTTCACATACTTCTTCGTCTCAGGCGAACACACCCCCTGTTCCTGAAAGTTATAATCATGATACAGATATCAATCGATGTGAGTCAATCCTTTGACTGGTAGCTTATTCATGAACCACGTGTTTTGCAATTCATCAGCAGCACTGTCTGTTGTAGCCCCGTCGTCTTTTCCTTTTTTTAAAAAAAAAACAAAAACAAATTGGGACTCGATTTACTAACCAACCTTGAACCAGTCTCGCCTGACTTTGGCTTTGTACCAATGAACGAACACATTACACATCATTACAACAAGGCTACTGGCGAGATGTAAAGCCGGAGCAGAAGGGAAAATTGCTTTGAAGATTTAGACACAAAGGGAATCGTTTGCCTCTGCCATTTCTTGTTCTGTCATCTTGCTGTTGTTGTCTGGCTTGGACAGTGGACCTTTTTTTTTTTTTTTTTGGCATGGTATTTTGTTGATGCCGACGTCGTTGCTCCCGGAGAAGTGTTCTTTTTTGCCACCAAAAAAAAATCTCCCGTTTTTGAATCTCGGTTAATGCGTGCGGTCATCATGTCTAACTAAGCATGGCTCTTGGGGATGTTTTCGTTCTTGCTGCAGCAGTCGTTTTGGACCTTTTTTTTTTTTTGGTGTCTCACGCTGGCTATATTCCCCTTGGTGCTGTATACCTCGAATCAAGTTGACAGCTTTTGTTGTTATTAAAGAAAAATACAACTGCTTCAATGGATGGATGACTGGGGCTGCGATATCAACAAAAGAAACAACAAGAATGATTTTTGATCTCGGAAGCAATTCTTCCAAAAGGGTGCAAAAAGCTCACGGTGACTCAAGGTAAAAAAGAAAACGTCGATTACTGTTTCTCTTTTATTGAGAATCAATTTATCCGTTCCCTGTGACCTCCGCCAGAATGCAGGGTCCCACCGATACTTTCAGGGTCCTTTCCAATTTTGGATGGCTGTCAGATTTGAATCCGTCCATTTATTCAAATAATAATAAAATTCCATTATCGGTGCGCTAAGCTAGAGTGCGAAGATCAGGCTCGTTCGCTCTGCCGAGGATGCTCACTTAATAAGCAAACCACGTGGAGCAAGGCCATTATTGCGATATCCAAAGTTGGGAAAGTGGATACCACGCATGCCAGTGTGTGGACCAACCTTATTTCTTTACGTGGACTGTTTCAAAATAGGCTAGTGATGTGAGAGGCATGAAGACGTTAATTGAGTGACGGATATGGATGAAGGCCATATATCACGACTGGGAGGGTGCCGGTATCAGAGATCGTGAAATCGAGGGTTTTGCAGCGCAGATGGATAGAATGGACGAGCTTTGGCTGGTGATTATGCGCCTGAATGAGTGAATGGCCTTTTTGTCTGGTCGCACGTCGCCCTCCCCTCGTCCACACAAGAGACAACAGGCCGAGTGCAGTGTCCGATCAGAAAGTTCTGTTGTGTCCTTGACAGCAGCGACAGCAATGTAATCAGCTCGATCGGGCACCCAACTGCCCACGCTTGGTCCTGCTTGTCCTTGTTGTGGTCCATTTTCGCCCATTCCAGCTCCGCGCCACTCTTTTTTTTGCTTCTGTCCCCCAGAATTCCTTATCTAGATTCGATCAGTCGCGGGACCATCTCGTCCAATCTAGATCTGCCCTCGTTTGTTATTCCACCTGCTTTTCTCTCACCGTTGCTCTCACCGTTCTCAAGTCTGTTTCTTTTTGTACACCGACCAGTAAGTACATGGATAATATGTTTAAGAAAACGGCAACAAGGTTCTTGCAAAGAGTCCGAGCAGCTAGTACGGCATGCATTGAATAACCAATAACAATATCTCTCGATCCATTCAAGTCAAGTCCTCACGCCATCGTTCACCAACATCTCGGTGCCCCGTCGACGCCGAAAACGGTACCATTTGATGTATCGATCTGAAGGGCGACTCCACCATACGCTGTTGCGTGCCAATGTCATCACCTGCGCTCTCACAATCATTCTGTCCACCCGGCGATAGGAAAGCGACGGTTTCTTCCCCATCGCCAGCCCCATCTTCATCTTCAAGTTCGTCTTCGACAGCTCTCCGCGCTATGACGGAGAGATAAAGGAAGATGAGAATACAGAGCAAGATGCCGATCGCAGCCCATATCCGTGCGATTGCATCTGCCCCACTCTCCTCCTCCTCGTCAGATTCATCCGCACTTGCATGGTGATGATAGTCTTTAAATGAATGGATGGATGCACCTAGGCTGGTATGGATGATCACTTTGAAAAGCGAAAGGGCAGTGCACACTGTGTAGGTATGCAAAGTCAATGTCGGCGACGCTGCCAGCAAGCAGTTCATCACGTTATACGGGTAGGGAGCTAATCGTATAAGAAACAACAGCTTTGGCCGCTTGTCTATGGCGCGGACTACGCGTTTTATGCTGGTATAAGAGGACAGCCAGCGAGAGATAGATGTACGAAGCAGTGAACGAGACAGAATGAATACGATGAGCGCACCACTGAGCGCTGCAAAATACGAGATGATAGCACCCATCCAGGGACCAAACGTATAGCCGGATAATATAATGAGCGTAGAGTACAAGGGAATAGGCGCTAAATCAGAATGAATGATGTCAGTGAAACGCATACATGGCCAATCAAAATAAAACCAACGAAAGGTGGTGATGAAAATGAGAAAAAACATGACAGCGTGCCCATATTGTTCATCGGCTCGTAGCCAATGGGATAGTTCATCAAGACCTGATCAAAACGTGAGCTTCAGCCCGATTGCTTGGACAAAAAGGACGGGCGAGCCTTCAACTCACGTGCAAATACCTCGTCTCTGTATAACGCGATTGCAACCAGAAAAGCGAGGCTTGTTATAGCATATGTGACTATGGGCAGCCACGATCGCAGCAGATTAAGTATTCGGAGGCCACGGGGACGTGTGTAAGGGGAGCGGTTGCGTACTTGATGTTGTTGTACGATCGAGCAAGACGATGATGGCAAATGGCGTGAATCCAGACGACACGGCGTCTGGGATGCTGTGGATGAGAGGGGAGTTTGCCGCGAGAGCGGTGACAGGTGGCGTGTGGGGAGTTGGGACGGAGAGGCTTGGTGCGAAGAGAGGTCGGTGAGCGGGGTAGTCTTTTCGTTGATGTCCTGGGGTAAAGGATGGTGTCGAATGGACTCCATTGGACCAGTCCAAGTAGAGGAGGGGTGGAGAGAGAGAGAGAGAGAGAGAGAGGACACTCGGGGAGTGTATCTGGTCCCACGTGTGCAGCGACAAAAGTTCTCCAGTACGACCCAATCCGTATTGCTCCCGCCCACCTTGGACCCCTCCTCCTCCCCCTTTTCTCCCCGTTTTTATACCCATTGACCCCAGGTTTCTTATCTCAGCACTCTTCCGCTCATCCACGGCTCCTGTGTCTCTTCCCAATCTCTTCCCAATCTCCCTCCCGCTGCACCCTATATCACGTGCCGCAGCAGTGCGCCAAACCCCGTCCAAAGCGCCTGACATGTTTGTACACTGTGTGGCTCTTGGACGAGGTCAGATGAGTCCTTTCAGCATGGACACCTTTCCATATCATCTCTCCACCTTAGGTCCTACCCCCGCACTCGACATATTCAGACATACACAATACTGATTTCACTACCCAACTGCGAACAAAAGTACAGGTGATCGTCCTCTGCCGCTCTAACACCTGGTCTTCACACATCCGATATCACATTCTCCCAGTCAGGCATGAGATCAGCGTCCTTTCGTACGCTCCAGTATATTGCCCTACATCCAACATCCCGGCCAAAGCTGCACCCATCCAGAAGGCCATTCAGCACTATACGAGAGCCTGCGAATGCAAAGTCTCGACATTCACTCTGGTACTCTGAAACCCTCCCAGCCATGATACCCATTTTTCTCCTTGGCTCAGCGATATACCTTGTATGCTTCTCTTCCCTCTCATGCCTTGGTGGCGATTTGACAGTCACCACAAGGGCCTTCAACTGGCACATTTGAGACTGTCTCATGAAAAATTCATGGATGAGGCAACCGAACACATCAAGCAGCTCGAGGCCGAGATACATGTTCTACAAGCAAGACATATGGAACAGACCGAAAAATCCTTGGCCCCAGAACCATCTGAAAAAAAGTCTCGTCGGTGGTGGTGATATGCTTACTCCCTCGGAAACATTAGGAAGCCTGGTCTATGATTTTTTTTCAAATAAAAAAAGAGAGAGATTATGCATGTAAAGATGAACTAGAATCAAAAAAGGAAAAAGAGCGACAACAAGAACACCCAAGAATACTGGTATGGGCAATTAATATAGCATAAAAGATCTGCAAGATAGTTGTTGATCAGGGGTAGCATAACGAAAGGTATCAAGACGTTATCATCTTCTTTAGAAGCAATGTTTTGTGACGATCATACAGCTTTGCGGAGCTGAAGAAGACACCATGAGAAACGAGAATTGATGCGTGATGAGAGTGCTTGACATACCTTAGGATAGCTGCTGCCAAGCCAACAACCGTTTTCATGGAGTCTCTAGCGCGCCTTATTTTGAACAAGTCGTATGCTTGGTACAATTCAGAAGACGTTCCGCTGCTCAGTAACTGCAGACTCACAGACAAAAATCAAGTCCATCAACAACTTCGCCCTTGTAATTTGCAGCCAGTAATCCTGGTACTGTAACCGTTTCGACTCCTTCTCATCGATTCTCGTTATTCTTGGATTTGACTTTGCGGTCGCGCCACTCATAGACTCTGCATACAATCGGCTTTCCACTGTAGTTGTAGTGAACTAACGAAGAAGATGTCGACAAATCATCATCTGCGCACCTTCCGATTGTAGTCTTCCTATCATCTGTCGTTCCACGCCATTCTCTACCAACCCAACCAGCGTTGAGAGTAACCAGCACCAATCTGAAAAACGTTCCGCTCGTTCACCGAATCGTTTGCCAAAGAGCCCAAGTTTGGAGTATATCACCGCATCATCTGCAATCGCATGCACAAACTCCAACAGCACCGGCGGTGACGCGTGTAACAACGAATGCAGGAATGGTCGCGATTTTGTTTTCGATACTTCCGAGTGTAGCTCTGTAGAGAATGGGACTGCTTGTTGGGCCATTATCGTTGTCAGAGGTGTTAGCCAGTTGAAAAGCAACAAGAGCTTTCTGCCGAGGATAATGAATTTGGAACCTCCGTCGAACGTCGGAGAGCGACAGACCTTGTGAATGACAAACCACTGGCAGTCGACTGGAGACGGTTTACTATATCAACCTCCCATGGTGGACGGACTCGTCGACTCAAGAGTCGACTCGCTGTGACGGATGTGTGCAGAAGCAGGTATATGCGTATGCTATACTGCATTATTTTCTGCGACAGTAAAACTGAGCCAATCTCAAGAAGCGATGGAAACCTACAAAACTCACAAAAGCTTTGTCTCTGCCATTGCTAGTCAAGAATATTTCCCTCCAGACATCTTCCTTGCGCATCCTACCTTCGAGATTCTTGACCTTGTCTTGCTGCTCATCCAACTCAACATCCTCCGGTATCACATTGCCTTCCGTCTCTTCACCACCTACTTCATCAAGGTCATTGTAAGAGAGTGGTGATGTGGGTAAAGTCGAGATACTTTGCGTTCGGGGAGGGTGTGACGACAGTGGATTCATTTGAAATGAGGAACTGGTATCAAATGAGGGAGGGTAAAAATGGCTTCCATGGCCATTTGAAGCTTGAGATGAGCCATGTTCGGTAGGGAATGTTATTGAGGCCATTCACGCCACTGCCAAACGGTGAGCGTCTCAACCGAACGCGCACCTGGAAGCACGTGGTCAAGACGCAGCCACCACATTCGCACAAACAAATGGTCCTCGTCGTATCAGACATGGCCCAGCCTTCCGGAATGCGCTCCCCCCAGTCCCCTCGCTCAGACGCTTCACCTTTCAAGCTGAAATTCGACAATGACGCCCTGAAAGCGTACATCAAAAAACTCTTGTCTTCGGCTCTTCAAAGTCAGGTTTGGCCAGAGCTGAAAGACCGCGATAAATCTCGACTGTGGATAAAAGAGATCTCGGAAAGAGTCAAGGAGAGGATGATTGAGATACAACCTAGAGGTTTGTAAGTATCCGACACGCCATTGTCGTCGTTCTCCGTCCGTGTGTTGAAGCGTCGTATATTTCAGTAAATATGTTGTTCTCACGCAGATCAATGAGAACTTGGGTCAAGGCGGCAGGTAAGGAGGTGTCAGTGCACCTGCACACAACGTGACGACAGAGTCATACAGAGCAGACATACTGTGCCATTGGCAAGACGGTGATTGCGTCGCGCAAGAGATGTTTGCCAATGTCTGTTCAGATTCATACATTCAAATCTCGCCTCATCTCATGGCTCGCTCTTGCTCAGGACTCTTTGATTTGTGTATGCATAGCTCTCGCCGTTTCCTGATTATTCCCATACACAACGTATACCCAACAGCATCACTCAGCTACTTACTGTATTTTGGTAATACCCAATATCAAAATGTCACGTCCCATGTGTCACACTGTCACAACCTTTTTGCCGCAGACTTGCCGCGGCTGTGTCCGCTTCTCGAAAATCAGAATTCAAGCACACTTTCCGATCCCGAGCTCTTCCCCGTATAACGGCCTCTAGTCAAGTTCTTCCAAGGTCACATCTCCCTTGAGCTAGGAATATACCTTGAAATCAACTAACCCCGATAATAACATGTATACAAATCACAAATCTCTCGTGTAATTGACAGACGGATATCACAGTCCAACCCTCTTCTCGACGGATCCATGTGAGCGCCCAGCGGATTAGATGTTCTGTGACTAATCGTGAAATTCATTTTAAATCACATCTTCCCCGCATGTTACGATCCAGGACGCGGTAAAGACATTCCTGAAAGACTTGGAATCTATTCATTCCGAATCGCCTCATGCATTGAAGCTCCGAGCCCATGTCATGGCTACCTGCCAAACAGAAAGTTGGCGGTAGGCATTCGCCGGATTAAGGTGATCATGCCAGATACATTACTCGGGCTGGCTTTCTCGGCTCGTTCAATGGGAGCAAAAGGACATTCGTTGCTCATGCTTCGTGTGAAATTGTCGCCTTACAGGAAAGCACTAAAACGGCCAAGAATATCCATCTATCTATCACAGATCCTACCACAGTGTGATCAGCATCAAGAGTCGGGCATCGGTCTGCGCTTGGCAGCACAATTCATTACTCAGGCCTTGGGCGTCAGAGCTTGTAAAGCATCCGGCGGTTGAGGAGCGTTCTTGTCAAATCCTGTCATAGATCCTCTTACCCACCTTCTGGCACAGCCATAAGCCTTGTGGCGCACCCTTCGGACTGATTGAAGTCTTCTCACGACGCCAAGTTTAGATCGGGAAAACCGGCACGCACGCCCTCGTCAGCGATGCATCAGTCCAGGATATTCGCACATTGACAATCAACGGACCCAAATATTGACAATGCAGCGTATCACCCGTCTCTCATGCATGAGCATTCACCCTCTGGAAATCGCCGCAACCACAAGCCATTCTTATTTTACTCGTCAACATTCCCCTGAACAGAGTCATCAGCCAACAATCAGCAAGTTCACGCGAGCATGCATGCATGGAGTAGTCTGTGAATTCTCTGCCTATCTCTCTAGATCGGAACCGAGATTTTCCCAGTGCAGCCTCAAAATGGCCTGTACTGAAATCCTTGGGCTACAGTCATCATGTCATTATTACTTGCCGCGGCCCTTGGTAGGAATGCAGAACCGCGTAGAACAATTATATACTGCCCAGTCGATTGAAAATCACCATTA
Organism: Amanita inopinata Kibby_2008; assembly: GCA_001691775.3. Taxonomy (NCBI): domain Eukaryota; kingdom Fungi; phylum Basidiomycota; class Agaricomycetes; order Agaricales; family Amanitaceae; genus Amanita; species Amanita inopinata. Next base: position 795,187 of record JNHW02000002.1, read on the forward strand.
TAGTGCTTCATGAGACCGGCGCCTCAAGAGATTAGTCTCTGCAGCGATCACCGATGAGTTCATCCAACAAGAAATTTGCAACTGACATTTCCTGCTATCTGTAATCGAGCGGAAACCGGTACTGTTGTCCATTAATTAACTGCATGTATTTGTGAGTTCGACATGGCCTATTGACAAGGCGTACAAAACGTGACATGAGATGAAGTTTGAAAGAAACAGTGAAATGTGCGGACAATGGCGAAATGGCGAATAGGAGAGGGGACCAATATGCGACGTGCACAGCAGATCGTCCGCCAGCTTTGGGAAATGGATGCGTCGAAGAAATGCCCGCCCATATAGCCAGTGCCACTCAACATTGGCACGGGGTGGTGCACATGGGTAAAAGCAAATGCATAGGATATCGGAGCTGTAGGTTTGGAATGCCTAGCTGCGCTTCAAATCCCCGGTTTGATAGTGGCTATCACCATTCTCTGATCTAGGATCTTCGACCCGCAATGTTTCTAGTTTTAGGCGACTGTTGGCACTTGGCTTGCCAGACAACGTGCTGACTCCTGCGCCTAGTCTGTGTCGCCGGCTAAGTAATGTGGCACGATCCAAATCTAATTCAAAATCCTTGGGCGAACCTCGTCTTCGGACTCCAACTGTATTGCGCGTCCTCGGTGGGATCTCATGTGGGTCGTGGCTTGCACCTCCAGCACCGACAGGATTATCCGTCAAATGCGCTACCTTGGCACTCGCAGAACTAGAGGCATCGCTGTCATTGTCTTCGTCGCTGGCTTCGCCCTCACCCTCTTCATCATCCTCATTTAATCCTCCGAGGAATTTACGCATACCCACACCATTACCTCGATATTTCCTTCTCCGTGCACCCTCTTCCTCCATTCGATGCACTGCATAAGTTATATCAAATGCTTCCTTCAGCGTGGCCAACCCAGGGCTTCGACCTTGTGCTCTGCCTCCTAAAGCCGCAGAAAGCAATGGCGAATCCAGTGGTCGTCCAGAGAGAACCGCCTTATAGCTATGAATAAGGGGTGTTGGCGGGGGCGCGGGAGCTGCATTGCACCAAGGATGTGACAGAAACTCGTCAATCGTATATCTTTGAACGGGGTCAACGCATAATAAATGGCTGATGAGATCCTTCGCTAGATGACAAGATTGAGTAAAACGTTGGTAAGGAAAACGTTGGCGTACCCAACGGATTGATGTCGTCCCACCAAGGACTTAGAAACGTATAATAACCCCTCGCCACCTTCTCAGTGAGGACACTGATACTCTCATCATAGAACGGTGGGAACCCACAGAGCAACGTGTACAATACACACCCCAAGGCCCACATGTCAACGCTTTTACTGTACCGCTCATCTTTAACGATCTCTGGAGCAGTGTAACCAACAGTGCCGCATGGAGTCATTGTCTGTTCATTCCAGACAACTTTGCTCAAACCAAAATCCGCAATTTTGACGCGGCCTATTCCTCCACCACCAACGCCAGGAATAAACTCGCCTTCATCTTCTTTCTCTTCATCATAGGGACGGTACAAAGGGGCTTTAGATGGCATAATTGGAATTCGTTCAAACAGCAGGTTTTCTGGCTTGATATCTCGATGGACCACACCACGCTCTTCATGCAGATAACGAATGCCTTGAGCAACCTGAAGGATTACGTGGCGAGCAAGATTTTCGCTGAAGTATGTCAGCTTGACGATCTGGTGAAAGAGTTCACCACCCTCCATAACTACGCAGAAGTTACGACCCGGTCAATAGAAACCAAAAATTGACTCACGCTCCAATACGAGAAAATAATGCTCAGGCGACTCAGAAAAGCAATACAACTTGACAATGGATGGATGATTAGTGCCTCGCATTATTTGAACCTCTGTAAGCAATAAGTTGACCGCTGGTTTGGATTCCACGTTATGTACCTTTGAGTATATTTGATCTCTGAAGAGAAGAATGTATCAGATATGTGCCGGTTTATAATGCAAGTGTGACAGAAAATGAATAGCACCTCTATTACGCGCGGTTTCTTCTTAAACTGTGGGTTGAGGTGCTTTTCTCCTGCCTACGAAGAACAGTATACACAGCAAGGCAAAGACCGCGCGCAAAAAGGTGTTACGGGTTAGCGTCGGTAACTGGAAAAAATGCAAGGGAGAAGATGCGGATATACCACCAACCTGAGATGCATTTAGCTCGTACTTTCGAACAACCTTTACTAAATTTCCAGTTTGAACGACAGAAAGACATGAAAGAAAACGAGAGCGTACCAGCAACTTTCGCGCCCGTCGTAATGTCAATCGCTTTATATACATTGGAGAATGCACCGCTGAACACATTATCGGTCGTGAGAGCTGGAAATAGGTATAACGCACGTACTCTCCCATCTTTTCTAGCAGTTTGAAATTCTCAAGGCCTTTGTATGATGGCATTCGATTCCGAGTTTCTCTTTCCTCATTGAAGATTGTTGTGGTAACCTCCTTTGTAGGAGGGGACATGGGGGCGGTACGTTTCGCCGTAGAAGACGTTGCTTGGGCTTGTTGATGAACGGCACGTGAAGTTGAATGAGATGATGGAATGGTTGCAGGCTGTACATCGTCGTGTTTCAGGTGGTCTTGGCAAGGTGGAGGAGAGTTGTTGTTATTGTTATTGAGGTGGTTTTTGCCATGCCTAATGAGATCTAGGAAAGATTTGAGAACAGGGAAGTTACGCATTTGGTCAGGTGAAAGACAGAAAGAGGACATTGAATACTTTTGAACGCGTCGACAACGCCGCCGCCAGTGGGCATGGCAATGAAAGAGGAAGAAATAGGCGAGAGGTGGGGCGCGGATGGGGGTGATGATTCTGCTAGACAGGGAACCTCGTGACGTCACGCCTGCGTCACTTTCAGGAGAGAGCCAATGCATACCAGAGCGCATACATTCAACCGCGCATACAGTCACCTTCCGTGGTTGTCCACTCCCATCGCACGCAAGCATGACGTCAGTTGATTGCTGTCCCAGAAACTTTCTTCGTCTGTCTAGCCAGCCACGGAGAAACGAGTCTCAACGCTCGCGCTCAGGGGCTACACATCGCTCGTCCCGCGGAACAAGACTCTGACGGCCATCATGAGATTGTCTTATGCGTCGGTTTCAAAGAATATGAGGAGGAATATGGCTGAATACATTCTGTCCACGTCCGATCTGCAACTAAAGTTGGGATGTCTCCTTGTCAGATTTCGGAGTGGGAATTATGGTAATTTGGAGTCTCCCAGGTTTGGTAAGCTTCTGACAGATGGGGCAGAGCTTATACAGTAACTTGAATCACCATTTGCCATCCGGTCCATTCCATCCTATGGAACTAGCCGCAAACAACCAAAGCTCATCGGTCATTTCTTCTTAATCAATCAGACTACTGTCATGACATAAGTACAATCTGTTACAAATGAGCCGCAACTACCATCCTACGTAACGTTAGGCTGTTGGTGTCTGTTGGGGAGAAACTAGAAACTGGATTACTAATATTTTTTTTAAATATATTATTACGTAACTTCCATTGTCAACATCTCACCACCACCATCCACTGCAATGACTGGCCTTGACGATGAACTGTTGGACCTTGATGGCTTGTCTGACGACGGCCATGAGGGCATGCAAGAATCTATCGCTGTTGATCCCTCCAATACTTCTAAACGAAAGGCCGACGTCCTCGAGTCAGACGAAGACATGTCAGAGGTAGGCGATGATGCTGACGAGGATCAGCAAGGCACGGGGATTCTAGTTCTTGAAGGTGGTATCAAGCCTGCAGACGAGCTGGATGCTGAAGACGTCCGGCAAATGGAACTTGGTGGAGTTGAGGACGTGTCCAACGTTGCCAAACTGGATGGAAGCAAGAGAATGACAGAAATATTGAAGGTAAAACCTCGTCGCAAGTTGATCATGCCATTTATACAACTCCTTCAATAGGACATAAAAAAATATCAGGAAAATCCCAGTTCTGCTGAATCCATGGCATTGCCATCACATATGAATCCCGAATACAACCTCATCGTACAAGCCAACAACCTGTCAGTCGACGTTGATAATGAAATCCTAGTCGTGCACAAGGCATTTCAACCTCAGCTGCATCGACCGTCTCCCAGGTATTGACTCTTCCCTCTTCTTGTATTCTGTCTAGTTCATCCGAGATCATTACGCATCCAAGTTTCCCGAACTCGAACAGTTGGTTACAGATGCCCCAATGTATATCCGGTCTGTCAGAGCTCTTGGAAACCATGAGGCAACGTATCTACCTTTTCTGTCATTTCACTGTAATTGAGAAAGTCTCTTTAATAGGATCCTACAAAAGTGGATTTGACCGGAATCCTCCCTCCAGCTGTCATCATGAGTGTCGTTGTTACGGCCACTACGACTTCAGGAAAACAACTATCTGATAAAGAATGGGAAGCAGTACAACGCGCTTGCGATCTAGCTGATAGACTGGAAGACGCTCGCAAAAAGGTCAGCAACAATATCCATGTGCATATAATGTCTGTTTAGATGGCATTTGCAGATTTTTGTTTACGTCAGTTCGAGAATGAATATGCTTGCTCCAAACTTGTCGGCCATTGTCGGCACAACGACAGCCGCCAAATTGCTTGGTGTCGCTGGTGGACTGAATGGCCTGGCCAGAATGCCTTCCTGCAATGCACATGTACGTTTTTCGGCTATTATTCACTTTGCATCTTCTTACTCCTCTTTCAGTTGTTAGGAGCACAAAAGAAGATAACGGCTGGGTTTTCCACAGCGACTCAACGACGACATACCGGCTTTATCTTTCAGTCAGATCTGGTGGTAGCAACGCCTTCAGAGTACCGTCTAAAGGTTCAGCGCACCGTTGGGGCAAAGTGTGTTCTGGCAGCTCGAATGGACCTTGAACGACAACGTCGAGATGGTTAGTTCCGTTTTCTTCGTGAAGGTTGCATCTTGGTCTGAATATTGCATTCCATAGGATTCTATGGAGAATCTTTGCGGGACCAGATAGAGAAACACGTTGATAGATTGACGGCTCCCCCACCATCCAAAGTTGTGAAGGCATTACCAATACCGAATGACGGGCCGAAGAAGCGGCGTGGTGGCAGAAGGTATAAACCTGGACATCTCCATATGCATCAATATTGAGTTTTATTGTAGAGCCAGAAAGGCCAAGGAGGCATATGCACAGACAGAGCTTCGGAAACTGCAAAATCGGATGGCATTTGGTGAAGCCGAGGAGGAGGTCGGTGCCTTTGACCAGACGAAGGGTTTGGGCATGATTGGTATCGGCACTGGAAAGGTTAGAGCGGGCATGGGCGAGGCTAAAAGTCGAGGTGGGATCGCTCCCGTCATTCTTATATCATGCTGTTAAGGTGGATTCTTGCAGCCAAGCTTTCCAAGGCCAATAAGCTCAGAACTGCTGCTATCACTCGTTCTGCGCAGGCAGCCTCTTCCGGAACTGCGACGTCTCTCAGTGTAACCCCTGCACAAGGTGAGTCTTTTTGCCAGGCATGAAGATTGATATACAGATGGGGTTTCAGGATTCGAATTGACCAACCGTGCTGTTGCCGCACAACGTGTGAAGGAGGCAAATGAACGATGGTTTGCTTCTGGCAGTTTTTCATTTGTCGGCAGTAAAGGGACAACTACATCCAAGTAGTTGGTAGTATATAAGTGATTTGAGCAGACGAGTAAAACTTATGATACATTCCAGCGGAAACTGACTACATGATTATAAAGAGTCTAGCAAAAGTAGGTAACCGGCTGAGTCCTGATTCCTAGGCCATGATTACGCAGATGATGCAGAAGAATCTGATTTTGGGGGCGATGTATTTTGAGATATGTCGATGAATCCTGCTTGTTGTTGCGGACGCTTGGAACGGTAATCACGTATAGCCGAACGGATGGCATCCTCTGCAAGCACTACGAGTTCTCTCAGTCAGTAGTGTTTGCCACCATAGATGCTGTGAACCTACTTGAACAATGCAGTTTGACCGGTGGCAAACAGAGTTCTTTCGCAATTTCCGTGTTCTTAATCTTTCCTGCTTCTTCCAACGTTAGACCTTTAACTCGCTCCGTCATGTAAGAACTCGAGGCTATGGCACTCCCGCAGCCAAAGGTCTTGAACTTGACGTCAGATATAATGCCTTTCTCATCGACACGTATCTGAAGCTTCATGACATCGCCACATCTGTGAGGGAAGAAGAGACCCGGTTAGTTCCGCGACGAAGTAAAGCAGCACAGGGAAGGGACAGCATGGCTGATGGGTTGGTCAACTTACGCAGGTGCTCCTACAAGACCTGTACCGACATCTACGTCGTTCTTCGGCAATGATCCAACCTAATGTATTATCAGATAAGAGGAGACGAGATCCGCGAGAGGAAAATAAAAGACATACGTTTCTGGGACTCTCATAATGTGAGATCACTCTTTCATGGTAGCCACGAGCTAAAATGGATGGTAGTGCTGCTCGAGATGTACCAGGCCGAGCAGCACAGAAAGCAACGCGCTGTACAGCTGAACGGAACATGTTCGTCGTGAACGTTGAACGCTTGTGAGGGAAGTCCCAATGTCTGTAGTTTGCTTTGTCATGCTCTGCGGGGTTTAAAAGAGCACCATAATCACGTGACCAGCGACGACTTGCAGTCATCGTCGTGTGACAACGGCCATCTAAAAAAACATATCCGTTTCAAAGCAATGTCGCGCACAACAGATAATCTGCCATCTACCGCTCGTGCGATTGCACTCCTTCTGGCATCAACCCCATCAGTGCAGGATGCCCAGCCTGGCGTCCTCCACCAGCTCTTAGAATTTGCACACCGGTACACTTCACAAGTGCTCACAGATGCGAGTGTGTATGCTGAGCATGCAGGTCGCGCCGGAAAGGTGGAAATTGACGATGTCGTTCTGGCCGTGCAGGCACGAGTAGGCTGGGAGTTTGGTGGTCGCGTCCCAAAAGAGGTCCGTGTCTGATTTTGAGACTGCGCAATTTTTACGATGCTGATGAATTCTCATAATAGTATGTGCTCTCTCTTGCAAATCAGATGAATGCAACACCGCTTCCAACTGTTCCTGAGGTTTTTGGTGTCCGTCTACCACCGTCATCAGAATGTTTGACAGCGGTCGACTTTGACCTTGTGCCGCACAAGCCTCCACCCGACGTTAAATTATATGACGAGGAGATTGAGGAAGTTGAGGAATCAGACGAAGATGAAGATGAAGATATGGAACTTGCTACGATGCCACCACCCCGTATGCCTGGGACTCCTTCGACCACTACTTCTGCTTCTCAAGACCACACCCTACGTGAAGAAGCTCCCTTCCCAATTAGCGCTATTCAAACCCCATCGGAGATGGACATGATTGGCACACCCGTTGTAGGGGGTCCCCCGGCCGATGAGGGGAGTGACGTGGGTGATGACGAGGATGGGTTATTTGCAGGGGGTGACGATGAAGAAGAGGAAAGTGACACGATGGAGGAAGTCCAGACAGCATTAGGTTCTACGAATGGCACAAAGCGTAAGCTGATAGAGGAGGATGACTATGATTGAGGGTGACCTCATTTTCCGACATAGTCATTCGCTCATTCTGTATTGATAGCAAATATGTAATATGTCACCTACAAATCTATAATAAATTACTAGGCAGCACCCTGTCCATGCAATAAAATTAATGCAGTGAGTGTTGTGCGGCGATTGCCAACAAAACAATCATCAAGGCGATGAGGATAAGAACGACGACACTCCAAGCTACTCAGTTATGTCAAGCAGGGTTCACAAGGTTCAACAGTAGACGTACGAGAGCCTCCTAATGTTTGCGGTACATTAACGATACGGACGGAGTTGTCAGCACTCCCGGTCACAAGTAGGGTCGACGTTGGGTTGAACTTGATGGTTGTTGGAGGAAACTCATGAGCTTTGAGGATGGACACAAGCGGCTGATCGGGTGAGAGTTAGTATTCACTGGTGTGTCCAAACGAAAATGGATTCCTTACTGTCAGTGTGCTTGCGTCCAGTAATCCAATTGATAAATCCGATGAACCGAACGCCAAGAAACGTCCATCAGTGCTAAAGGACAGGTTAATAACACGCAACATGTATCAAGTTTCTGATTTAATACCTGATGTCAAAACATGTTAGCCCCTTATCACCAATCTTTTTACTCTTGTCCATGGTCCAAGTTTCTGTATTCCATCTACAAATGAAAGATTGACGCGAAGGACCTTTTGTTCTCCGCGATCGCGGTGAAACACTATTCATTATTGTATATAGGTACTTCTCATGTGGGTGAAATCTGAGAATAATATCAGTAACATACAGAGAGCTCGAAACGTTCGTCTACCTGGCCGCTCTGAATGTGCAATTCCCTGCAGTCTTTACTGACTCTGGAATTCCAATAGTCCGCTCATTCTCTAGTGGAGTACGTTTCTCCTCTTCCCTGTGATTCCCCTTCTTCATTTTCCCTACGGCGTATACAAGCAGATTATGAGTTGTCACCACCACCAGCTGTTCCTGTTCTCCTATCAGTGGAGAGAAGTGGTACTGTTAAGGTGAAGCTTGCCATCGACTGGGAAAATGTAGCATCGTATATCTCTTTTTCAGTTTGAATTGGTTGGCAGATTGGTGTCAGTGAAGGAAACGACAAGAGGGACAGCTATCGAGATAAACCATCAGGAGAACACTCTAAAATGACCAAGAAAATAAACGCACGCTGTGGCTTCCCGCAGCAGCCAAAATAGCTCGATCAGGAGAAAGGACAGTAACTTTCTTATGGTGACTCAGCTGTTGTTCTTGTTGAATTTCCAAGAAACATACAGTACCTGATAGTCCTCCAAATCATCGGTCGCTAGGGTCCCTTGCGTGTTCTGTAGGGCTAGCCTAGCACACCGCTTAAATTAGCAATTTAGAGCATCATGTATGGCAGTCAATGCACCTGTTTTCTGTGACAATAAAAATGCGGCAGTTCTGATTTTCTCCTTTTTCGAGTTTTTCCAGAGTGCTGTTGACACCACAGACTATAGACTTTGTCTAAACGAAAATCTAAGGAAGGAGGTGACTGTCTGGTAGGCCGCGCTTACCTCAACGTCTGCAGCCATGCTCATGGGAGCATCTTCTCCCTTCTCTAGTTCATGCTCGCTGACAAGAGTAATAGATTTCTCGTCGCAGACATGATACAGTCTCTGCGCAACACAGTCAGTGAGAGTTGGTGCGGTGAGGTTGCAGACATGCTAGCTTATTTGTGATTCCGCTCCTTGATGCGCCGCCTCCACCGCCAAGAACGAGATGGTCGTCCGAGATGAAAGCAGCAGAATACACTGGAAAGGATGGTAGAGGATGTGTGGAATGGCGAGCGCGCATGGCTTTGCTGTCGTTGGACGTGTTGAGAGGACTGATCGAGTTACCTTTTATGGTCAATTCGCATACCGTATTTCATTTCGATTTGCCTTTCCTTTGGCTGCTCGCCTGTCCGTCTGCAGCCCGTCCACAGCCTGAAGCTATGAATGACGCCCCCAAGCTCACGAAAGCGACCCTGATTGGTATTCTTGTTGCTATCACGGGCAATGTCCTTATATCATTCGCTTTGAATCTTCAGAAACTCGCTCACAAGCGATTAAATTACGAGAGGCTTGGACGCAGTCATTCATCGGCAAGCGCAGGTCAGAGCACTAACCAGAGCTCTGCTCTTGACTCTGAACCCCTGCGTGCGGACGGGCATAGCGGAGCAGAAAACGGTTACGGCGAACACCCACACACAGGCCTCTCGACTCCACCAAGTGTCGTTACTTCTCCTCGTGCAGCCGGTATCGGGTTGGACTATGGAACCCTTCCTGGCATCCATTTACCCAGTTCTCCTAGGTCTTCTACCGACCCTTCATCACACGTTAAGGTGGTACCTCTGATAGCAGAAGACGTTGCACTAGTCCATTCGATATCCATAAAACATATCGCCAGTGCCCCCGAAGAGAATTGGAATGAGAGTCGTTACCTACGATCAAAAATTTGGTGCGTATATGCAAATACGCACCATATGCTGCTGCCAATGTAATCCACAACTTGCAGGTGGCTAGGTTTTCTACTTATGAACGTTGGTGAAGCCGGTAACTTCATCTCATATGCTTACGCCCCGGCTTCCGTCGTAGCGCCTCTTGGAACGGTGCATTTTCCATACACTCTTCTCAATTTAGGGTGTTAATTCTTACATCCTTGACAGTTCGCTTTGATATCAAATTGTATATTTGCTCCATGTATGCTCGGTGAACAGTTCAAAAAGGTAATTTCCGGTTTTTTTTCGCGATCCTTGCATGACTCGATCCTTCCAGCGTGATCTTTTGGGAATTTGTCTTGCTATTATTGGAGCAGTGACAGTCGTCCTCGCTTCCAGTGCTTCTGAGGTCAAGATGGACCCTAACAGACTCCGTCACGCCGTTATGCAGTATCCTTTCATCATCTACTCTAGCATTTACGCTCTAGGTGCGATGTTGCTGGCCACACTATCTCGTACAGAGCTTGGACAAAATTGGGTTATTATCGATGTCGGACTTTGCGCACTCTTCGGTGTGATATACTACTGGGGCTACATATTCTTTAGCTGACGTTATATCAGGAGGATTCACCGTGTTGTCCACCAAAGCACTATCTACGTTACTTACGACAGAGTGGATCGATGTTTTCAAGCAGTGGATTACGTACCCTATCCTAGCCGTAAGCATTGACAATCGAAACACGAATTGTGTTTGCCTCATCATTTATACCAGGTATTAATAGCGACCGGTATCGGGCAAATCAGATATCTCAACCGAGCACTAATGCGTTTTGACAGTAAAGTTTGCATGTTCGTCCTTTCTCCTCTGCGACAGTTTCTTAAGAAGAAGTTAACAGGTCGTGATACCGATTCAATTCGTTTTATTCACACTTTCTGCCATCGTTGGTTCAGCGATCCTGTACGGCGATTTTAAGAAAGCTGGTTTTCACCAGACCGTCACGTTCCTATACGGCGTTGCCGCCACATTCGCGGGTGTATTCACTATAGCTTGGGCACCTAACAATAATCAACAACCGAGTGTAGAGCGGATTGCAGGGGTGACCAATGCAACGCCCCCGAATGATGAATCTCGTGGCGGAATTGGTAGAAGAAGGCGCATGACGCTGGTCGGCAGCGGGGGTAGAGATGTCCCGAGCTTGCGACGCAGGAATAGTAATATGAATTTGGTGGGCCTGTCGCCTGCTAAGGTTTGGCTGTTTCTCTCACAACATTGAGTTGAACCACTTATGCGCCCTAAAATAGCATTTGCTTCTTGTCAACTCTCTTCCCCGTGAGCCAGTCAACGAAAATGAATGTGAATGCGATATCGAACGAAATGCTCCATCACCCAGTACCTCTAACCTACAACGGGTTTCTACCCCTTTTGAATATCGAGTCTTTAGCAGTAACAACGCTACTACTACTACACGCGAAAGTAGCCTTACCGGGAGGTACAGCAGCGTGGGTGGCGTGGACGCCATGGACATAACAGCATCAGTGTTATAACAATGCTCTCCCTGTATCTTGGTCTTGTCTAATAATCTACTATATATATGACGCATGGGAAACACATTGTTCTGATAGCATAGTGCTCTGGTTAAACACAGGCGTCCTCTCCGCTGAAGTGGCACATTTTGGCCTATAAAGGCGTGAAAGCAATCAGCAATGACATTCATTGAATCGGCTCTTGGGCAATTAAATGTCTTTCTTTCATTACGAAACTTCGAGGGTCCACATCCTTTAGCCATACAAGTTCGAGATCCCCTTGGAAATATCCACACACATTGCACATCCGGACGGTGGCAACTAATCCAATAATCTCTTCCAACAATTGAAAGGGGGGTTAAACACGCACATTTTTATTGACGAATACCATAAAGCACGTCCACATCTCTTTATATTAACAAATGTACATGTACACCAGAGCGCACGCACATTCCGTCACTCGATGTTCAGAGGCCTCGACGACTACTGGTAAGCTGTTTGCCCAACTCATCCTCTCTTGTCAAATTGCTAATTCCTGGGCGAAGCTATCTAATGTCTATACTCATGGAGCAACATGGGTACCAATAAACATAGGGGAACGGAATTTCGAAACCAGTGTGTTACATAACTGGCGGACGCCCCAAATTCAAATCAAGTTCAGCGGCAAGTCGCACGAGCTCTGTCTCAATGTCATTGATTCTCGCCCGCCTAGAAATAAAAGAAGGCTCTTCGTGGATGCGCTGAAGTCACGTTGCATTCACTTACTCATAGTTTGACTTTTCACCAAGTTCAAATGCTTGAGAGACGCCCAGGATTTTTGTGTGTTCTGTAAGCTTCTCCTTGCGAAGCCTATCTTTTTCAGCCAAAGCTTTCAGACTGGGCATGAGACGCGCGAATTCTCTCTCTAACTGTGGGATGCATTAATAATGGCGACACCCAGAGGACGTGCTGGCATACTAGTCTGGTTCTGGCGATAAGTGATCCTTCGTCATATCTACCCGAGCTGGAAATCTCATCTTTCATCCGTTTGAGCTCGTCAAACCATTTCATCTCATGTTCACTGAGTTCGGGGCATGCTTTTTGCATCAGGACCTGTAGGGTTCTATCCAGCCTGCTGAGCAAGGTCTTTTGCCTTTCTTGTATTAGATCAACTCTCTCCGCTGTCTCTGCGCACTCGCTTCTCATATTGTCAAATTGTTGATAAATCTCTCCGGATTTCTGAGCTTGCCGTTGTAGCTCTTCTTGCTGGAGCGACGCCCGCGCACTTACATTTCTGTATCCCAGTTGAATCTCATGGATCTGAGAACTCATGTTTGCGACCGTAGTTCCAATGAACCGAAGTGTGTCAGGTGTCAGTAGAAATTCTTTTGTTGATGATTTCCCGGCCGCAGGAAGCGTCAATCGAGGGTTTGAAGGAAGTCCAGAAGGGCGTGCGAGAGCGTCTGGTAGCTTATAAGACTCATTTTCCAATAAGGAAACATATGCAGCGGGTCCCTCGAGTGGGCCAAAAACCGAGTCTTGTGGACTATGACTGACAACTTCATGTGACAAAGATCCCTGCTGGCCACGCGGGGATTCGCCTTGTAATATAAGAGGAAAGGTCGTTATTCGCATGGCAGATGTCAGAACGAAGATCGTGTACGTCAGGTACACATCGTTTGGAATGGCAATGGCATTCACTGGATTGGAACATCTAGACTCTCTTGTTAGAACGCATTCAACGTCTTAAACACGTAACTAACTTTCTTTCCACTGAATACGTGGACAGTATGGGCCGTACGGTTGTGCAAATTGAAGCTTGAAGTGTCTTGTCGAGCAACTCTTCGTCAATTTCTCCTTCAATTCGCAAAGCAGACAATAGGTCGCTTAACATCTGTCCAAGATGAAGCGAATGCACACCAAAGGCGTGGTACACATATATCGTATCATCATGTATCGGATCTGAATAGAACACGGGATGATTGCCTTGTAAAAGGTCCAAAATCGAGGAACCTTTGGATGCGTTCGACGTTTGTTTTAACAACGATACAAGGCCAAGATCAATGGTTTCGTAAACAGCGAGCATCGGTAGACCCTGGCTCAGAACCTCGAAATACAAAATGAGTTCCTGTCTGAACCACTGAAGGAAAAACGAATGATTTACCTGCTTTTGCTCCCATCTGGCTTCAACCTTTTCGACATCAAGACAAACGTCTACCCTGCCGTCTTGATATGCAATCATAATTGCCCCTAAATGAGTTGCCTCTCCTTCGCCTTCTATCCCTTCTTGATTCAGACCAAAGGCAAGGTATGTGACGTCTGTAGCATCGCCTCCTTCACTTCCATCCAACATGCGTGGTGATGGTTGCAATAAAAATGGGCCTTGTTTTGCAGGTGGAGATTTTATAATGGTCGGAGGATGCATGAGGACAGACCGAGATATTGCAGGAAACAAGGTTCCGGGGGGCAGTTGCTTAAGCAAGGCCGATACATATTTATGTTGATAATCATAAAGCACAGAGAGATGTTTCAAAGAGGAGTCGTCTTGAGCCAGGAATTCTCGCTTTGCCGAAATGAAGCACTCAAGGGAATGGACATAGGATGACGGGACTGACCTACGGTGAATCGTCAACGCGTACATCTAGAATTTACACTGTGCGGCTCACGCATTTTGTGGCATATAAGGGCATATTGCATATATATCACCGGATCTTGTAAGCGCGTAAACTGACAAAGGACCCCAGTCTGCGACGCCTTTGCCCAACGTGAAGGAAACGACTTCCCGCTCAGAAGGGTCTTCGGCCTGGTATGACCTGGATTTTTTCTCCGACATGAAGGACAATGTTTGTTGCGGTTCTTCTGCATCGACTGATATGTCATACTCACTAATAGTAGCTTCAAGTTTGTTGTAGTGAAAACTGGTTCAGTCTGACCTACCGGAGCTTTCCGTCTATTGTCATGACAAGTAAAGTCGAGCCGGCCTCTCCCCATGGATGCCAATCGATCTTTGCAATAGGCGCGGAAGCAGTCGACGCATGGTAGTATTGCCCTACCTGCACGGACCTACCATAGATTAGGCGTTATAGTGTATAGTGGTACAGGCACCCTACTTGCAATCTATCGTGTCTGGCACTAGTCTTGTGAACGTCGAACGAGGAAGCACGATCACCGCAACCTGGAATGTGCCCGCTACAGCCAGTAATTTGCCGCTAGGATTAAGAGCTATCTGGCGGATTTCGAACTGGATATTAGGAGTATGCAGAGTCTCCAGGGAAGCATCAGCTTATGAAGGTACTCAGCGTGGTTCGACGAACGAATACCTTGTACGTCTTGCGGAGATTCTGGTGAAGCCGCGCGTCTCCAAGAGAGGCCATCCTTATATCCTTTCCAGAGGCGAGTATGAGGTCAGCGCCTTTGAGCAGCATGACCTGACGACGGCCCAAAGGAGTCGTACTGTCTTCATTGAGGTGGACAGAGGTGAAATCGGGAAGTGTGTCCTGTGAGAGTTCCAAGGAAGTTTGTGGCTTCGTAATCGGGCCATAGAAAGACTTTGGAAGAGAGAATATGGGATGATCCTTGAGGATGGTTGTCCAGTCGCTGTCGCTGTCCATGGCGTCGAGGACGAGAGACGGAGCGCGCAAGTTCCCACGGCAGAGTGACGCGTTCCTTGTTGCGCGTTCTTGCGCTATCTCTCTCTCTCTCTCTCTAACATGACTTCCATCGGAACAGGCTATGATCTCTCTGCCAGCACTTATTCTCCAGACGGCCGCATCTTTCAGGTACATACTCTCGCTTTTCCTGTTCACCCGCTCCATTGATCATGTTGCTAGGTAGAATATGCTAATAAAGCAGTAGAAAACTCGGGGTGGGTCCCTCACCATCGCGCGCGCTATCGTTATTCGCTCATAACGGATCTCTACACATCAGTACGGTGATCGGATTGCGGGTCAAAGATGGCGTCGTCCTAGCTGTGGAGAAATTAGTCCATTCCAAGCTGCTGGTCCCTGGTGCCAACAGAAGAATTCAGACCGTAGATCGACATATCGGCATGGTTAACATTTGCCATTTTTCTGCCTATCCTGGTGCTGTCTGCTGACACGAACATATAATCCTCTCTAGGCAACTTCAGGCCTTCTTGCTGATGGTCGTCACATAGCGAGCCGAGCCCGAGATGAGGCCTCGAATTACCGTGAATTGTACAATTCTCCTCCTACGTTGAAGGTATGTTGCCAACAGTATCCATGGAATCTTATCCTAATCCATATCAAGGCCGTCACAGATCGCTTGGGCCTATATGTACAAGCTTATACTCTGTACTCGTCTGTCCGTCCATTTGGTATCAGCACTATCCTCGCGGCCCTTGACAAAGATGGTCCATCCTTATATGTAATCGAACCAAGTGGAATCTTCTATGTCAGTGTCAGCGCCGATGCTGTGATTGCTACTTATAATGTATCACGGAAAGATAGGGATATAATGGTGCTGCCGTTGGCAAAGGCCGTCAGCTTGCAAAGACAGAGCTAGAAAAACTCCAACTAACAGAAATGACGACGCGGCAAGCGGTGAAAGAGGCGGCAAGAATGTACGTACATTATGCTCATATATCAAATTCAGCTAACCAAAGCTGCCTTAGTATTTACCTCGTACATGAAGACGCGAAGGAGAAAGAATTTGAACTAGAGATGTCTTGGATCGGACGTGAGACAGGTGGGCTGCACCTTCCGGTACCTAAGGATCTACAAGACGAGGCAGAGGCCGCGGCAAAGGCAGCCGTAGAAGTGTTTGAATGAGTACCTGGTGTCTGCAATGTACATGTACTTTATACAGATCTTCAAAGTCTGGACCTAAAACTCTATGGCATCTCTTGGTGGCATGAACTCATGAGTCTAAATGATCTGTTCTAATTCCCGTGCGTACGCTAAGGATGCAGATATAAGCTTTTCCTTTGGTATTTCCATCTTCTCTTCTGTCTTCTTTGCAAAAGTGATTGATGATGCTGCTAAATTGACTTGCCAGCCACGCTGTGAGGCCCGACTTTAAGGAATGGATTCGACTTCTGAAACGCAATACTCAACTTGCTCAGCAAATCTCAGCAGCTCGGACTGATTGGAAAAGAAGAGTAAGGTTGCTGCATCCTTCAATGGCAGACTCTCGTAGGCAGCCTCTTCGCAACTTGCAATCTCATTTCTGTCGTACACCATCCGCAATCAACAGACACTCTGGGTGAATAAAAAAAAAAAAAGAGAGGCATTACCTGATAGTACCCATCAAACTGTCAACGAAAAACTTGTATTCCTCTGCAGGGGCCTCCTCGCGCGCATTCCATACTTTGCTATAACTCCCTTCCATCAGCCACCGTTCAAGATTGACAGGATGACTGATATATGGGTTATCAGCAATGGCATCGGCGCGAATCGGCAAGCTCTCCAGTGTAGTATGAAATTCAGCAATACGGTTTTGCGTTAGTAGACGGATGAGGTTCAACCCACGAATCGGTAATTCACGTTGGGAAGGGGGCAGGACAGAGCTGAAGGAGTAGTTACGGTCACCATATCTGCACGGTTCTGAGAGAATGCTGACCTATAATCGATATAGAATGTTTGTAATTGGGAAAAGTATCGGTCAAAGGAAGGGACATCTTGTGCACGTATGCTCCAGAATGCGCCAATTTCGAGGATATCGCCTGCATGTAGATTACTCGACGTTTAAATGAGAATTAGAATGTAGAACGTACGAGCAATAACAAGGTCGTTCACATTCTTTTTTCCTTGTGGCAGAAGTAAGCCAGTCTCAATGAGAGCAATCTGGGTCTCCTATGAAGTGAAGGACGGAGAGGAGTTTAGTGCCATTACCTTGAGCTGCGCAAGCAAAGCACCGCATCGCTTTATATTGCATGTGGTTGCGTTAAAGGACCTCTGGAGGTCGTCGTAAAGGGCTTTGAGCTGGGCGGGAGACATGTCGAGGATTGAAATTGGATCACGGATTGACGCGTATGCTTTGGGAAGACGCGTCAGCTCTCTGCATCTCACACTTCAATCATGGACCACATCGACATCCAACAGCTCAAGAGCGGCGAAGTCAACTTGGGCGTACGTAGCTCACCTAAACTTATCGTGGCTCGTCAGACGTACACTCATCGTTATCCAGACTTCAATCATGGCCGTTCAGTTCGACGGCGGCGTTGTCATCGGTGCAGACAGTCGCACAACAACTGGAAGCTACATTGTCCGTCATCATCATAGCCAAGGACATACGATGTCATTGATTCTGAATACCATAGGCAAATCGTGTAACAGATAAATTGACTCATGTACATGACCGAATCTACTGCTGTCGCTCGGGTTCTGCTGCCGACACACAAGCAGTCACAGACATAGTACACTATTACTTGCAGATGTACAGGTATGCTTCATCTTTCTATGTGTGGCAATCTGTTCAATCTACGTTCTCAATTAGTCAGACCGCAGGAGAGCGACCATCTGTTCGGGTTGCTGCATCGTTGTTCCAAAAGCTCTGCTACGAGAACAAAGATGCATTGAGCGCAGGCATCATCGTCGCTGGCTGGGACAAGGAACTAGGTCCGAGCGTCTACAATATTCCCTTGGGTGGAGGCATGTTCCGACAGCCGTGGGCAATCGGAGGTCAGTTTTAGAGTTGTTCAATCGCACCAGATGGATGTTAATCGTACTCGGTTCCAGGCTCTGGCTCAACGTATGTGTACGGCTACTGCGATGCGACATATCAAGAGGGATGGGGAAGAACCGAGACGATTGAATTTGTAAAGAACAGTATGTGTCTCTCCCTTTTTTTTTATTGATGATATTGTCTCAATTGCTGGAAGCATTGGCGCTGGCTATGTCACGCGATGGATCATCTGGCGGCGTCATCCGCATGTGTGTAATAACAGAAGATGGTGTAGACCGACTGTTCGTGCCTGGCGATCAATTGCCCAGGTTCTGGGAGGGGCGGGAAGTGCTTGGCTCTTCCATGACAAAGAAAGTCTCCCCCGAAGGTGTAGCACCAATGGCTATAGAGGTGTAATCTAAGACCAGTTGTTTGACTATCAATAAGCAGCTGTATGTATGTCATAATGGACTAGTCCAGGCACTGTCACTTTCCATGCCACCACCTTCGAACATCCGCAGCCTCCACAAGGCAATGGCAGTTGCAGGAGCATCTGCACAACGTATCGCGCTGCTGTCCGAAGACAACAGAAAGGCATGACTGCCTTTTTCGAATCCTCTTGCTCGGCCTTTGGTCTTAACTATGTCCCTCACAGGTGCAATTGTATGCCGTATAAGCTCACGTCTCTTCTTCTCAGCCGAAATGATGCGAAGTAGTAGGTGATGCAAGGCAGCACGCTGATGTTTATTTGGAAACAGAGCCAATCCATTGTAAAGAGGGAGTTGATAGTGAGAAATGAGATCAGGAAATTCCTTAGCATCCAGTGACCCAAGTGAATCCTGCGATGGATACAGTAAAGACGCAGGTGGCAGAGGTTTTTGTCCTCGGATGTCATCCGGTAATGGCGAGGCAGACATGGAGGCATCTGGTCTTTGCTTGGTTATGGGATCCTTATTCGGCGGAGGAACTACGAGAACAGCAACGGCATCTTTAAATGGTATGATGCCCGTCTCTCTGATATTTGTCCATTCGTGGCGCGTCAGACGACGGAGAACGGACGAAGGGCCATTTTTAGTATTCGACAATGCGTGCGGTTGCTCCAACCGCTCAGCGAGCAACTCCAGTTCCTGTAGAATCCGCAGGCGGAGGAGATGAGCAACGTGTTCAGAAAGGTGAGGATGTTGGACCTGTCCACGGGTCAAGATTTGGCCTCTTTCTCCCACCAGTTTCAGAGCGTCTCGCGAGCAGAGTACATGCACTGCCCGTCCGACTCTTCGTGCGGTGAACTTGGCATGTTGCAAGCCATCGGGAATAAGCGCGGTCCTTTCACTTGCCGCGCAGCCAACTGAAGGAAGTTTCACTGGTCCAAGTCGTATGAGAAAATCTGCGTGACCGGTGAGACAGGTTTGACGCCACGCTGTTTCGAAGGAGGGTGCGTACCAGAGGGATAATATCGATTGGTGATCGTACAATGTCGGATTGGAGACGACAGCATGCGTACTGAATCTTTATTAACTGATGCAAACGGCGACTGAAGATGGGGGACAGCATACACACAGTAAGGGTTAGACCACCAGCGACGTTCAACTTCGTTCATCTCTCTGGGACGGTCGCACTCATTTTCCCTAGCTTTGGCGCGTTTTGGGATGTGTAGACGCGGCGGAAGTAACTTGTGGTGAACATAGTCTCGTGAATGCGTGATTGTATTCTCTGCAAGGAGGAGGGACTGTGAATGGTTGGCTGGGTTGAATGAGGGCTGAGAGGGTGGTGGTTTGACGAGCGACTTTGTGCGACGACGAAGTGGACGAATGTCAAAAGGGTACGTCTGCTGCCGGTGAGCCAGACGGGGGAGGAGACGAGGCATGAGGCATATCTCTCGACTCCATTCCGCCATGGGAATGTGCTTCCTGATGCATGATGCTGTACTTCCTGATGAGGGATGTCCTCCTTGTTTACCAGCATCTTCTCTTACAAGTCAAAGGTATCCGAGAGTATGTCAAATCGTGAACCGCTCACCCTTGCCATCATCGGCTGTGGCCAACGAGGAAAGGTCATCAGATAGCCTCATCATCATCACGTCTTCTGTTCTCACCAGCTCCACAGGCTTATGCTACCTATGCTCTACACAATCCAGAGCGATGCAAGGTGGTCGCTATAGCTGAACCACGCCCCAAGACTCGCAATCAGTTTGCAGACTTATTCAACGTCGATAAGACGCTTGTATTTGACACATGGCAGGATCTCCACACCGCATCCACCGAAACGATAAGCACCATAGGAAAACGCCTTGCAGACGCGGTCATTGTTGCTGTCCAAGATCATATGCATCTTGAGGTCACGCTGGCCTTTGCAAAGCAAGGGTACCACATCCTATGCGAGAAACCCATGGCCACCAGCCCGGAAGATTGTATCAGAATGGAACAAGCAGTGAAGGAAGCTGGCATTATCTTTGGCATGGGCCATGGTGCGTATCGTACAGTAGCCCTGGTCTGGCATACCGGCCTTGACAGTCCCTCAGTGTTGAGATACTCTCCTTACTTCAAAGATATTGATAAGATAATATGCTCTGGAGAGCTCGGTGAGCTCATAAATGTAGTACATGTTGAACCAGTGGGCTACTACCACTTTGCCCACTCGTTCGTCCGCGGAAACTGGAACCAAGAGAAAAATAGTTCATTTTCGTTGTTGACTAAAAGTTGCCAGTAAGCCTATCACTTTTTCAGATATTGTGGACATGCTCTGGATCGATATGATAATAGCGATATCGACCTGATCTGCCACTGGTTCGCGCACGTGCCGCTATCTCGAGTATCTTCCTTTGGCTCTCTTCAGCATTTTCGCAGGTCCGCCAAACCGAAGGAAGCAGGTCTAGCCAAACGTTGCTTAGATTGCCCCATAGAAAGAGATTGCCCCTACAGTGCCAAGAAAAGTATATATCTTCCCTTTTCACTATGTCAGCCAGCTCATCGCACATGCATCTAGTTTACCTCGATTCTCTTTCACGTGGAAATGTAAGTTGGCCAGTTAGCACTCTCGTGGATGGTATTCCGGATATAGAAAATATTACGGCTGCGCTGAAGAATGGCCAATACGGTCTGTGTGTTTACGAGAGTCCAAATGATGTGTGCGATCACCAAATTGTAAACTTGGAATTCGCGAACGGCGCAACTGCCTCATTTACCATGGTTGCCTATACATCTCGCATTTGTGAACGTCAGACCCGATGGCATTTTACTCATGGAGACATCGTGGGAGACATGACCAATTTCACTGTTACAGACTTTCGGAAGCCTGAGCAGCCGAGTCGGCGTTACCCCGGTATTGATGGTACTATCAATGGGCATGGAGGGGGAGACCTTGGCCTCATCGAGACCTTTGTCCATGCGGTCAGAGAAGGAAAACAGGAAATTATGGGGACCGACATCTCAGAAGTTGTCCGAAGCCACATCACTGTTTTTGCTGCAGAAGCCAGTCGGAGGGAAGGCAAGGTCATCGAGTATGCAGAATTTGAAAAGTTGGCGAGAGAGAGAGTCGGAGAGTTTGTAACGAACTGACGTGGTGCTTTCACGTTCTGGTTACCTTGAATTCATCGCAGACCATTTTGTAAACGTACACGCTGTACTATGCTGGAATACTTATTCCATATCCTCCGCATACCGTATCTCACAAAACTCTAGGCATTGGGCTTAAATTTAATGCAATTTTTATAGTCACAGGTTTTACCTTTGGAGAGTCTCAATACGAGAAACTGGCAGGGCAACTTTTCGTGGGCGTTTTTCAGCAGAATCACTTCTAAAAAGATTACAAATCGATTCCAAGGCACATGGAATGACAAGAATAATAGTTACATGACGAGAGAAATACTATGGTATAGTTAGATGAAGCAAATATGTTCCTAGTCCTGTAATTCAATCTCGCGTCGAATGATTTCACGGACTTCCCGAAGGCCACCCGTCTCTTTCTTCACAGACCTGGGACTCCTACGAAGAAGTTCCGCCGCACTATTCATGCCTCTAGTAGCACCTGGACTAGGAGGTGCCAGGAGCTTCTTTGCTGGGCTTAAGTCAGAAGGAGGCACGGTGCTTTGATTACCTGCGGGCATCTCCAACCAATCTTCTCCGTCAATCTCAAGCTTCCTAAGGAAGAAGGGACACAAGTCTGTTAATATGGCGACAGACTCGTCAGCGTCCGCTACCGAGATGGGGACAGAAGAGGATTTGATAATGGCAGCGGAAACTTCTGAGGCAGGTAATGTTCGTCTCTTTCGGGACGGGGTTGAAGAAGACGATATTCCAGGCATTGGGTTAGAGAATAGCCTATTTGCGTAGTTTTCAGAGAGCACAAAACAAACAAAACAAAAACAAGATATCGTACATCCATACACTCTCAGCAACACCGTTGAGGCGGCCTAACAAACATCGACGCCTCGTCTGTTCTTGACTTAACTTTAACAACTCGTCTTGCGTCATGTTGCCATGTCCTCCACCCGCGATTCGGCGACTTTTCGTTGGAGAGGCAGAAAGGGATCGTTGATGCACGCGCTCATATAGGGCTTGACGGCGAGATGTGGTTGGAGTCTGGGGAGCGGTAGACGCGCCCTTACCTCGTTGATGCACCGGAGTGGACGGAGAGGATGGCTCGGCATTGGATGCGGTAGAGGATGATGGGGTGCGGAGTGCCAGCGACCTTATTTCTGAGATTGTTGTATCACGCCGTGAAGGGGTTATGGGGAACGAAATGGAGTTCTTTGTGACTGTCCTCCTAGACGGTGTCCCTATGGAGGGCAAAGACTCTTTAGTCACAACCTTTATCGGAGATTTCATCGACACCTTGGAGGGGGATGATGGGGGGGCAGGGAGAGAAAAGTGGGATGAACAAGCCTTTGGAGAGGCAGAAACTAGAGTACGAGTTAGGGACGACATTTTGTGCGCCATAGGCAGTGATGGTATATCTGAGAGGGGTACGTTTGGTGCAGGTACCTGATCTTTGTGCAGCTGGAACCGATATGAGCGAGGCTTCGTCAATGGATGAATAACCTACCTCAACCCAACATTTCAACTTGTGCTGAAGATCGGTGCGACGTTTCTCAGCAGCTGCTGTCCAGCGTGCAACCGCAGCCATCCCTCCGCCCAAATCTTTGTCAATATCCATTTCAACCTCGACCCCTATCCCATAGGCTGGGACGCGCTTCCTGTTGGACTTGGAATAGTGCGTTGCGGGGCTGATGACGAAGCCCATTGCTCCGCGGATCCAGTCAGGAGTAGCGACAGGTGTTGTATCCAAGAATGGATTGTCATCTTCCAACATTTTGCTCTTTTTAGCGTCGTCTGGGAGTGACTTACCATCCCACTCCCAGATCCAGCAAAGTCTGCGAAGGTCGTCGATTGTAAGTTGTGTTGTGAAACCACTATAAGTCGCCAGCGACAAATGATTCAGCACATTGCGCACGATTCCCGTATCTTGACTAGGGGAAACAGCACATGTGGCAAGTGCATGTGAAAGAGCGTGTTGTAGTGATGTCTGGATAGCAAGCAGGCGAGAAAGGTGTACGGGGAGCTCCAATTTATCAGCATTCTTGACTTTGCGACGGTCTTTGCTTGCCGGGGGAGTTGGGGGCCTTCGTGATGAGAATAAGTCGAGGGTTTGCGAATCTTAACAGCAAACTCACGCGGTTCGTAGTTTTTTGGGAGTTAGCACAATGTGGTCGTCAGTCGGTGGACAACGTTTCTTTTTTGGAGAAACCCGAAGAGTCGCATAAATATCAGACATTGCTGACCTGTTCATGCCCCCTGATGTCAAGCAACCGTGGCCTCTGAGCCTTCAAGCTTCAAGCTTCAACTTCAACTTCAAAGTTCAAAGTGTCGCGCTTCCAACGACAACGCCGACGCGATAACGTGACTTTCGCTGACTAAGCCTAAGAGCAGTGCGCCACCAACTTTTGCAAAAACTGCACTCTGTATGGCGATCAATTAGCGTCTTAATCCTGTGTCCTGCCTCTCAATCGTCTGGTTCATGCGTAAAAATGCCTGTCAGGATCTACCATGGTATACATTGTTGCTTTACATGGTTCACCACCCAATGATAGCACAACCAACGTCATCTCCCTCGCTTTATTTCACAAAATTTCGGACACTCATTTTCTCCCTTGAATCTCAGAGTGAAGAGACTGCATAATATGCCCTTTACCATTCGTCATGCTTCTTTTCCATCAAGTTACAGGCCAACATCATCCTTGATGGCACAGTTGTTCTGATGATTGCATCATCGAACGAGACATACGCACATCATGGTAGGAAACACTGCACAGGTCCCAGGAGTCTTGTTCTAGATACATTAACTGAATACGGTGAGTCCATTGAACGCCCTGGCTGTATGGCAGGATTGTACTGAATGGGCATGATCAAAGAAGGAAGTGTGTACGATTACGGGAGGTACGTAAAGACAGAGAAAATTCCAGAGGATGGTACCGACTGACTGGCGGTGCGCAGCTGACACGGAGAAAACTCGAGAAACCATATGATTTCAGTAATCTAGGCACCCCCCATTCCAGCCATGGCTCACGCATTACAAATGAAAGATGGAGGTTTGCATTGAATACGCGCTTTTGAGTTTGGATCAGAAAGATTTCCTTTCCGCGGAGTTTGGAACAAACACCCGACAAGTGAATACTGTCACAATCAAGTCAAAAGCAAAGGACCTACATTCCCATTTGCAACATGATCCTGATGAAACTGACTTGAGTGTCATGGCTGGCATGCAACCTTCCCATAGGCTACAGAAATGCAAAACCTTGAAAATGTTTTACCCTTGTAATCTGGCGCCTCGTGTGACATCGAGAAGAATTGTATATTTGTCTTGTGTTGGTTGGCTTTGCTTTCCAGGTCTGGTAAAAGAACCGGGAGAAGCTTGTTTGCCCGTTAATTTGGACCAAAGCTGCAGGCAAGGGCATGGTTAAAAGCCACCTACACGTTGAATGAACGTTCCATTCCCGCCCTCACCATTCACTCCCTGTCCAGTCCACCAATATCTAGCCAATCATGGCTACTCAACCAAGGGTTGAGGTAAATCAACAGCTCTGGTATGTGTTCCTTGTCTTGCACTATCCCGATCTCAGCAACTATGCCCAAGGGATGAAACGCTCGCTAGACTTCTAAGTACGCATTTCCACCCTCTCCTTATCAGTTTTCCTAACTATCTCCGTGGTAGACCTCTCCAGCGCAACAGTCAGGCATAATTCTGACCTCCAAAATAGAGTCTCCGAGCTTGAAATGGAGCTGTCGGTGTGGAAGCAAGCACATACGGTCGCCTTAGAAGTATCTGAGCGCGAGGCCAAGGCACATAATGTGCAAATTGCTGCTCTTAATAGGCAGATCTCCAATTTAGATTGTTTCAGAGGAGTATGTACGACCTCTGGTACGAACACGGGTCTGACATATCCTAGACTCAAAATCCTCTCATTCTATGCATCATCAATGGCGATGAAAAATTATTTGTGAAAGATTTAATCCTCCAAGGCTTGCAGGGTGGCCACACAGCGGCTCAACGCCTGACGAAAGCTATTGCTGAATACCTCTCAAAAGAAGAGCTCCATATTTTCGGCCGCTTGTCTTTCTGGATCACTCTTTATATCAATAAGTCAGAGTTGCTCAACACCCTTGTTGCACATGATATATGTAGTGTGGAACAGGCAGATGCATTTTTTGCGGTTCGTCGAAGCACAAAAGGTTCGAAGACAAAAGCTAATTTCCGTTGCTCTGAATCAGGGATTCAGTTCTGCGTCACCTCGTTTCCTGGTCGTCGACACAGGGTTCGGAAATGATTCTGTTTTCTCCAAGATAAAAGGTTGTCGTCACCCGTTCCGATTCAAACGGCGCTTCTGACAGCACCAGAGTACCTCCAGACCTTCACTCGCTTTCCACAAACGTTGAGGGTTTTCATGGCTGGTATGTTCCATCGCGTATTATGTCTGCTGCTTGCGGTAAAGGCCCTCTACCAATAGCATGCGACTTGTCTCGATACATTCCCTTGTTGGAAGAGTTTGAGAAAGAGCAGTCTCTTGGCAAGATTATCAGGCTCTACACGCCTGGGGATCGTGATATCGGACAACAATTATTGTCGTTGCCGCGCCTACAATTAGACGACTTGTTCATAAACCAGCAGGTGCCTCGGATTCCACCTTCCATAAGTCCAAACGCTGCCGCAAATGGTGGTATCAGACCGCAGTCCCCCCTCCAGGGACGTGTGATAGACCCGTCGTTGGTGCGTCTTATGCTTCGTCTTCCAAGAGCAGCTGATACTCAATTGGTTTGTGTGACTTGATGAGCATAGCCTCTACACAAACGTGAGAAATACGGCGCTACACCTTTCAACGTCTTCACACCCTTTATACAGAGAATCCTCCACCTTGTAACGAATATTATTTGATGACCTGTTCCAAAGGCGTGAGTTTGTCGCTCGACCCCACGGATATTGCCTAATTTTCAATAGCCCGGAACTTGCAAGTATTCGCACGATTACAATCTGACGCCCGAGCAATTGGAGTTACTCGCGATCAATGCAAAAAAAGCTCCTTGTAATTGGCTCAAAAATGGTAATGACAGAGTTTTACTGCGTCAAGTATAAGGTCAATCTCCAGTCACAGGCGTGCCATGTCCCCACGGAGAGAAGTGCTGCTGGGGCCACATGTGTCCCAACGGGCCGAAATGCTTTCATCTAAGCAAAGGGAAGTGTTGGTTTAAAGGAGGTGAGGGTTACAACCTGTAAAAGAATCGAGGACTGATGAGCTACTTTAGAAGCAATGCATCCGCCATACTTGGCTGGGACGCCTTAAAAATATATATATGCCCCAATTGAGGGCAGAGTGGATGTAGTGGCGTGTGTTAATATGGAATTTATGTACGAGATTGCCAGCGGTTGAGGTTGGGATGGATTTGAGGATAACCTGTAATAACGATTGGAATATTGTTAATGCGATCATGTTCGGCAAATGGCGAACATAGCAGTCGTGCGAAATCGATCTACAGATAATAGCACGGCTCCAAGTCTTTTAACCTGCTTGTTACCTCGCGGTTACCAATATGTCTACTGTACGTCCCTTGCAAGTGCCTTTCATCCCTCTTTTAACCAGCTTTCACCTCGACAGAACGACGAACATGAAGACTTGAAACCTTCCTTCACCCCAGGTGATCCACTCGCATTCATCTTGTTTTAATTGGATCATTGATTGTGTAGGCTACAAGCCATCGGCTGCCAAGACCACTGCAGAGTACGCCAAACTCGACGCTGAGGACGAGAGTTTGGCCCGTTGGAAAGCCTCACTGGGAATCGTGCCTGGTGCTGCTGGGTCTGAGAATGGACCAAAGGTACTTTGACAATATAACTGGTACTATAACGCCATCTGATACGCTGCTTCAGCTTACGGCCCTGACGTTAGAACTTCATTCTCAGACCTTGCCGCCTGGTAAGA
The DNA here is from genome assembly GCA_001691775.3 of Amanita inopinata Kibby_2008. Classification (NCBI taxonomy): domain Eukaryota; kingdom Fungi; phylum Basidiomycota; class Agaricomycetes; order Agaricales; family Amanitaceae; genus Amanita; species Amanita inopinata. The sequence continues at coordinate 822,747 of JNHW02000002.1, forward strand.
ACATTATTTTGGACTTGCGAGACAAAAATGCCGTGGTCGATACCAAGAAAAACCCAATCGTCATCAAGGAAGGGGTGGAATACAAGTGGGTTTTCGACAAAATTATTTCGCTCTGGTGATCAAACTGCTTGTAGTGTCCGTATCACGTTTACTGTAAACCACTCGATCATCTCTGTAAGTTGTGTAATCACTTCTCCAAATGTTTGGCCTTATTAGGCTCTTACAGGGTCTGCGCTATATACAAGTCGTGAAACGCGCAAATCTGAAAGGTAACTTGGGTATCAATCTCTTATCGGTTGGTTGAGACTGATAGTCTGATTGCAGTTGATAAATTGGAACAAATGCTCGGATCTTATGGACCTTCTCCAGAAGGGCAGCCATACATAAAAAACTTTGACCCAGAAGAGTCACCTTCTGGCATGTTGGCACGCTATGGGGGCTACGACGTCAGAAGTCGAGTTGTAGATGATGATGGCGAAGTCTACGCAGGTGCGTTGATATATTTTTTTTCTAGCCGTAGACGGTAGGCTGGTTCTCAAATACGCGTACAGATTGGGAATGGTCCTTCAAACTGGCGAAGGAATGGTGAACATGGATTCTGCGTTGTCTTGGCTGTCGTGTACCTTTTGCATAACACACTTTCATTTGTTTTAAGTTGTACAACAATTATGGATTTTTCCTGATTTGACAACATTCTCATGCTCTTCCGTCCGGCACATGGATTGACTCTCGTCCGTCGAGTCACCCTCTGCTCAACCTTTGCTCGCTTCTCCAGTTCTATACGGACACAGAATACCACAGAACCGACGACATGGGTCGACCATCTTCCAGCAAAAGTTAGACCGTACCTGTACTTGACCCGCATAGACAAGCCCATTGGCACACTCCTCTTGTTTTATCCTTGTGGTCTGTTTCTTTTCCCCAAAAGACACCGCACCGCAAGGCGTCCTGATCAAGTAAAGTGCAGCCTGGTCGATAACAATGGCATCTTATGCCCACCAACTCCCCTACACAACGCCAATATCGTATCTTGGCCTTTTCGGCATCGGTGCACTGGTCATGCGTGGGGCGGGGTGCACAATCAATGATATGTGGGACAAAAATCTCGATAAATCTGTCGGTAAGTGTATCACTGGATAGCGATGACTAGAGTCAGCCTCAAGGACGCCAATAGCAAGAACAAAGAATAGGCCCTTGGCGAGAGGGGACCTCAACTATAGACAAGCTCTCGTTTTTCTCGGAACGCAACTCACGGTTGGTTTGGGTGTCCTGTTACAGCTGAACTGGTACAGGTAGGCTAGCTGCTTACATTCCCTCCCATCCATATCACAACAGTTTCCAGCATTCTGTTGGGTGCCTCGTCTTTGTCTGTGGTGACCATCTACCCTTTAATGAAACGAGTCACGCATTGGCCCCAGGCTGTTCTTGGTTTGTTGACACCTCTCTTGTCCAACTGTCTTACTGATCGATTTTCTAATTACCAAGGCCTTGCATTCAACTGGGGTGCTTTATTGGGCTGGTCTGCCGTCTCGGGGGCAGTCGACTGGATGGTCTGCTTGCCCCTCTATGCTGGGGGTATCTGTTGGACGCTTGTCTATGACAGTATCTATGCACATCAGGTTGCGTAACCCACCCGTTCATCGCACAGACTTGGATATCAGTATTGAACTGATACTATAGGATAAGCGCGATGACGTTATGGCGGGAATTCGCTCAACAGCGCTGCTATTCGGTGCAGAGTCAAGACGTATCTTGACTGGTTTGTCACTTTCCTCACTTTCACTCATCTCATATGCAGGCTATCTCAACGCCCAAGGCGTTCCTTTTTACTGTGGCGTAGGCCTAGCGTCTGTCCAGCTAGCCCGAGTATTGTATAGAACAAACCTTGAGAACCGCGCGAGTTGTTGGAAGGGCTTTGTTGGATGTGGCTGGGCAGGTTTCTGGGTTTGGATTGGAGCATTGGTAGATTTCGCGTCGTTAACGTGAAAATTGAATTCGGTTCACTGCTTGCAGCAGGTTTACTATCAATACGTAACAAATCATCAGAGATCATGAACAGGTATTAGTATGGCAACAGATATGTCAACAACAGGTTAATCAAGCGGTAGGAAGGGTTTAAGTGATGGCCCGAGTCAAGCCAGCTAATGTAATAAAGCACAGAACGGGATACAACTATCGGACAAGCAACAAACTAATCTTGAATTTTCATGCCAGGTAAGCCACGGAGGGACGTGCGCGCATTTTGAGCCAGCCTTTGAAGGCAACAACACAAAGGGTCCAGCAGAAAGCAAAACAGGTGATGGCAACCGCAACGTTAAGGAACATCATGACATCTGCAGATGAATAATTAGAAATGCCGAATTGGCAACTTTTCAATAGCATACCGTCTCGACCTCGACGCATTGCAGCGACGGTCACCTCCTCCGTTGAAAACATGAAGACAAGACCTCCACAAGCCAAGAAGAAACTTCCCAGGGCTTCTGTTGGGGGACGGGAAGGAAGAATAGATCGTGGGGGTCCCAACCATAGGAAGAAATAGGTGAAGCATCTCAGTACTGCAAAAGCCACAAGGAGATTTCCCCATAATGCGTGTATTTGCACCTTTGATATTGTCAGCCATCAATCACGAACGAAGGGAATCGTTACCTACTTGGAAAAGATACATCTGGAAATGCGCCGACATGGCGGCACCTGTAACGCCGATCACTAGAGCCGGAAATGGATTAAAACTAGCGGAATAGCTCGGAGGTTCATCCGTGGCATCCTTGGACACTTTGGGTGATTTGGATGACGCGAAGGTCGATGATGCGAGCCATTTGCGGATACGTTTAGATTCGATTCCCATGCCTGCAACGTTACAGCGTCAGCATGATGACACAAGCATGAGGTTCAAGCACCTACCGACCAGACCGGCAAAACAGAACATTACCTGAGCGCGGCATTTTAGTGTTGAGTCATCAATGGGAGAGGCCGACATACTGCAATACTGATGTGTTGGATTTGCTTCGTGGTGAAAGGATCTCCGGGCCGTGCTCCAAATCTTTCCATCCATGTATTTGTCGCACCATAGGTGAATATGACAAGCGACTCGACGAATTCAGCAGAATATGGATTTCCGAAAGGGGCCTTATTCCATGCCCAGCCGTATTCCGCAAAGGAACCAAGGAAGCGTGCGAACGATGCAAGACCGTAACACCAGAAAATACCGCCCTCTAGAATAAAATCATTTTCAGCACATAGACATCAGTCAGACAAACGAAATACATACTGATGAGATGCGCTAGACACCCATTCACGTAATTCTCTCGGCATCCCCCTGCCAAAGTTTTCAGTTGGACATTCAGCTTCCCCAGGTTATACCACCCACCTGTGTATATGGCGATCCCAGTCAACAGCTGAAGGAGACCAGCAAACACGAGTATCCTCTCTGTCACAGAGAAAGCAAGATTTCCAACTCGTGCCAACAGGCTGGCTTTCGAATGAGGATGATTGCGTGTTTTAATGGGATGAATAACATCTTCCGACTTGTTAGGCGAATGAGAGTCAAAAATTGTGCCATCGGAAGCGGTTGAAGATTGTCTATTGTGTCGAGGCACATCAATAGACCATTGAGCACGGTCATTGAATCTGCTCGTCTCGTGCGTCTAGGGGCCGAATGGTCACGTATAGCACCACGGGTCAAGCCAGTAGTCATACCTCGTACTCTTCGGGCTCCTGGACGACAAGATTGGTATATTCAGCCTCGACAGCTTTTGCATCCACGTCCTTGTTCAGAACGACCGCTTGCCAGAAAGTTTTCAGATGGAGTTTCTCCTCACTCCTGAAGTAAGCGATGCAACGCCGGAGGCCAGCAAATACGTCGATTACGGTTAAAAACACGGCAAGGCATAGAACTAGCCAACCATGAGGAGCATGCTTGGCACCTGTACGATGTACCGCGGTTCACTGATGCTCGGCGAGAACGGGGTCATATACTTACCCTCGTACCTTTACAGCATTAATGCAAAGTAAGATGGTCGTCGTGAGCTCAATGTTGCGCAGAGTGGAGGAGGAGGATACCTACATGTTTGGGGTCAGCTTGGAATACAAAGCGCTAGTTGCGCATCCCAAAGCACATAATCCATAGAACGAAAATATGGCGAGGCCGTGAGCGGGGTGTTTGACAGATCGCATGGCAATTCCTGGATAGTGAGCGAATCATATCAGTGGACCGCACACGTTCCGGGCGCTCAAAGTTCACCAATGGGCAAGGCACCGAAGAAAGCTAGAGACATGAAAAGAGCGTGTGCCATGATCAGACCCGGATGACGAGCCGTAGATGGTTCATGCTCTTCCCAGTCAATGGTGTAATACGAAGGTGGCGTCGGGGCATGATGCATGAGCACCTCGGTTTCGTTCAGTTCTACGAGTGGAGTAGCATGATGATTGTGATGGCCATGGTCGCCATCCCTCCGCGCGATACGAAATTGCTCTGTCGCGCGTGCGAGGAGATCTATGGAGGGTGAATGACGTGTAAGAGCAGGGCTTGCGGTGGTGGGGTGAGCGGAGTAGAGGACGGAGAGTGCGGTGAGGAGAAGAGGACCGACGGCGCACCAGGAGGAACGCATTGGGAAGACGCGCATGGGTTGGGGAGAGGAGAAGGGAGCGCTGGGAAAAGAGGAAATATAAGGACTTGGGGTAGGGAACAAGAGGATACATACGACGCTTAACGGATATCGGCTGAGTAATGGATGCGTCCATTGTGCACTAGGACCCTTGAAACGAGAATCTTGACAAATTCTGAGCTTGGCCGCGGTCTTTTTTCTGTCTTCCAAAGCTTCTTCCTCGTTCTCGCTCCCCCCTCTGCCGGACCACCGGCGCGACCGAGTCAGACAGCTCTCGATCTCTCCCGGAGGCCCAGCATGATTCGCTGACAAATGAGCACTTCGCTTACCGCCTCTTCGGCTCCGCACACGCGCTCCCACGTCCTCGGTTGTTTGGTTTGGTTTATCCCGAACCCATTCAATTCCTCCTTCCTGCCACTCAACGATAACCATGTCCTCAGCCGTGCGAATGGCCAGGTCCATCACGCATATAGTCTGCGGCAAGGGCCATTCCTCCAAGCAGGAGGCAAGGCTCCTTCTCAAAATCGACTGGTTCATTCTCTCTTATTGTTGCCTCATGGTATCCCTTATCCTTTATCTGATCGCTAGTCGCTGACAAGATCCCAGTATTTTACAAATTGTAGGAAATTGCCAAACAACCTGTTTCATAAACTGTTACATATCCCCTTTTCTGATAGACCTGGACCGGTCAAACGTGTTGAATGCTTACGTCTCAGGTATGAGAGAAGAGCTGAATATGAAGGGTACTGAATTCAATGTACATTTCGTCTATGCCTGTTGGCTGGCCATCAGTTTGCTGAAAATAATTCCCATAAGAAAATCAACACAATCTTTACCTGTGGCTACATTGTTGGAATGATACCGAGTGCATCTGATGCTCATCTACCCGTCACATCAGAGTCTGATTGATTCAATGTCCCAGACAACCTAATGCTGATGGTCGTGTCGCCACGCCTATGGTTCCCTTTAATGCAGATTGTCTGGGGTACACTAACATTCTGGTACGAAGAACTCTTGTCATTCATTGACCCGTTCTGGCTAACCGCATTAGTCTAGCACGTCCACAGTGCATAACGTGCATCAGGTTGTGCAACTCTCCCGTTTTATTTCGGCTTCTTATAGAACTTGTTGCGCAGATCTATGCCATCCGCTTCTTCCAAGGGATGGTAGAGTCATCTACCTTTGTTGGTACACACTATATATTGGGATCGTAAGTTGTTAAAGTGACAACAGGACGTCACATAATCAGACTTGACAGTTGGTACAAGACCGAAGAACTTGGAAAGCGTTCTGCGTTATTCACCAGTTCGGGTTTGGTGGGAACCCTGTGAGGAAATCCCCGTTCTCGTGGGACTTGTACTAACAAACAACAGCTTCTCCGGAGTTCTCCAGGCTGGCATCTACAAGTAGGTTCTTCCCTCAATCGGGCAAAGATTTACAAAAAGACTTGTTAAATGAAGAAATTTGAACGGCATCAATGGACGTAGTGGCTGGCGCTGGCTGTGCGTTCAAGTTTTCAAATTCTGTCCCTCCTCCATGGATGGCTAACGACTGCTTAGTTTCATCATTGATGGCGTCATCACCCTTCCCATTGCTTTGTATGGCTTTCTTGTGTTTCCAAACCTGCCGGCCACAACGAAAGCCTTCTACTTGTCAGAAGAGGTGTGACGGAATGTTAACATGTTTCGAAATATGTATCCACCACCGTATCTAGGAACGGTCAATTGCATGTACACGGTTGGCGGGAAGGGTGGAAGTCAATCCCGGGTCTCTCTCTTGGAGACTTGTTCGTCGTGTTCTGGGACGCTGGAGGTGGTATGCCTGTAGCTTATTGGTATGTTTTCGACATTGAAAATATAATACCTCTCTCCCCTGACCATCGACAGTTCGCGATATCCGGAGAAACTGAAAGCTTTGGCTCCAACAATCTTATGGGACAATGGCTCAAGTCCATAGGTGGCTACACAGTCGAACAAATAGGCGAGTGGCTTGCTCATCCGCAGAGTGCAGGAACTCATTACTCCCGGATTGCAGATTATTATCCATCGGGAGTGACGGCAGTTGCTATCGTTTCGACATTAGTATGTGCATCTCTGACCGACCATTCCGGTGTTCGTTGGCCTGTGCTGGTCTACATGTCTGTTGCCTGCATCATAGCCTCTATTTGCATCCTCATCTGGAGTAGTCCGACGGGACTCAAATTCTTTGCCTATTGTGAGTGTGGATGCTGATACGGCTGTGTTGCAATGACAAACACTTTCAAGACATTGCCGGAGCTTCCTATGCTGGCCAAGCTGCCACCTTTGCGTACGTACGAAACTTATTCAATTGGAAAATATGTTTGTAATATCACAGGCAAAAAGGTGGGCAAACCAGATATGCGCTGATGATGCACATGAACGCGCGGTTGTACTTGCATCGATGAAGCAAGTGATTTCATGTGATCTCGGACCCTGTTCAGGAAACTGATGCACGTCTGTGCATCTTGCAAACAGCATGTGGAATAACGTTGTCAATGCTTGGTGGTCGATTGTGTTTTACCCGGCAACGGATGCGCCAAAGTTTCAAAAGGGCATGATTGCAATGATCTGTGTCTGTGTTGCAACATTAGGTGCAACGTGGCTGGTACGGTATTTAGAGATCCGGGACAGGCGACAGCGTTTCCGGCAATACGCTAAACAATCTCGTGAAAATGGGGTTGACATGGATCCCGACAAGATCCCACAGGGTGAATCTGCTTAGCGGATATACAACCTCAGCAAAGTAACAATTATACTGCGATACAAGAGTACATGTTTGTTCAGCTTACAAGCAGCTTGTGGTGGACAAGCACAGAAATAACATTATTTTATCGCAAAGGTATCATCACAAAGCTCTAGACTTCGCCATTGCCATGCCCAGGATCCTGCCGAGGCAACTGAAAATAATGACTTATTTTCAAGCGAAAGTGCTTACAAGCTTGAGACAGGATCATTGAATAAAGTTGAAAAAAAAAAAAGAGGAAGTGTCAAATGGATACAAGGGTGAAATAATGGAGCTTTCAAAGTTGTCAACATCCTACCAATGAGGTACGGGTAGAGCGTAGAACACCGCTCTAAATTCTGCGATTAGCAAGGTCCCTTTCAGACGCCTGAGTTGGGCACCCGAGAAGATGGTGATGGACTTCTTGAGTTCGAGTTCCATGCTTGCGCATGACCAGGATAACCTGGGATGTTCTGCGGCTGGATAGCGGGTTGGTTGTATTGGACTTGCTGACCATAATAACCATGAGACCTGCTAATTGGATCACTGCCTGCGCTTGTGCGAATCGAGATTTTTTCCGTGGAACCTCGCTCGGCAGCAGTTAATGTAGCCGGATCGAAGGATATCGCGTCCTGGACAAGTTTGCGTTGCCTCCGCCGGCGGATAGCAAAGGTGACAATAGTGAAGATGATGACCAAAGCGACTATGCCGACGAGAGAAAAAACGACGCCTTCAGCACCTTTGTTCTGGAGGAAGGAGTTCGTCTTGGGCATGGGTGTGGAGGTCACCGATGGATCAACCATGACGGTGACGGTACGTCCCCCCGACGTCGTCTCATAGGCGGATTGGGAAGCAATCGAGGGGGTAGCAGTTATAGAAGGCGTGGGTGAAGTGGAGGTAATAACCGAGGATGTGGTAGACGATACGGAGGAAGAAGTGCTGGAGGCGGACGATCTATTAGACCGACAAAAATCAGTGGAAAGAGCATGATAAACAATGGCGACGCACGCGGATGAGGCTGGCGAGGAAAAGAGCCCAAGTGAAGTTGGCCTAGATGTTCACAGTTAGGAATCGGGAAACAAGAGATATGTTACAGAACGAACAAGGGCAAGTCAGAAATTACGGGTGGGAGTGACAGGGCGGTAATAGGAGACCTGTGCATCCGACTCTGTTAGCGACTAAAGAGAGCAAGCAAGGATGCGGTAAGCGTGCTCACGGAGCGTCAGATAAGACTAGGATCAAATTCAGCCTTGTTCCGCCGCTCGAGAGGAGTGGGACGTACTGGGTAACAGTTGTCTCTGCTGGAGAGCACTCAAGTTGAGGAGGTGCATAAGCCTAAAGGAATGTGTCGGTCACGAGTCGACCTCTGTGTGTGTGTTGGTAGAGAGAAAGGGAAGAAAGAAGAAGGCGGAGAGACCCAAGTTAAGGCGGACAACACATCTGATAATTCCCACTCCAAAAGTATCCACAAAGGCAGTCCGTTCGTGGTTACGGTGTGCATGATGAACTATCCTCTGTTGGCAACGCAACAAAGATTCAGAATACGAGGATGCAATGCAGAAGAGGAGCACGCTCGTCAAGAAAACCTGTCTGCACCACATCCACCGTTCTCTTAAAGCCACACTTCTCATATTTGATTATGTAATCAACATATCCAGACCCTGCTATGATGGGTAAGTCCCCGCTCTGCGCTCCATGAGGTCGCGTAATGGTCCAAGTAGTCGTGTGAATGCATGCGCATCCAGTGCAGCTACCTTTAATTTTGGCCGAGCGCTATCCCGTCGGTGCACCGCGCTCACTGTTGCAGCGCGTGGCGCAAGGCGTAAAAGTGAGAGTTCTGATCCAGTACATTCAGCAATAAAGACACGCTGTCTCTAACGCATCGCTCACCTCCAAAGTAATCTCCCTTGCTCAGCACACCGACATTTATCTCTCTTATTGTCCCCTCGTCTTCATGCATTTTCGTCACCGATGCTTCCCCCTCTTCTATAAAGAAGAACGTATCTCCCATGTCGCCCTGCCTGACCACCACTTGGCCATCGTCATAAACTTTGCTGACGAGGGCGTCTGCGATTTTGCTTCTCTCTTGCCCATCCAGCGGCGTCAACAGTGTCACCGTACTCAGAAATTGCTCATACATCGTCCTTCGCCGATGCGCAACCGACAGAATGATCGTCCGGAATGTAATGCGATCCAAGGACCATAGAGTCGATGGTTCAATGGCCATCACTGTCGCTTTCCGGTCGTGGCCATACATGAGCGCCAACTCACCAAATGAGTTCCCGGGTTTGCACACCGCCACCTTTTGCCCAAATTCTACATGGTAGTCCAGATGAGCCATGTCCTCTTCGGGGCTCTGTACTCCCCGAGTCGGGCCATAGCTCCGCGATTCCGGAAGCGGCTCTGGTCTCTTGTAGCAATATAGTAGCCCGGCTTCGACAACATAAAAGTACTCTCCAACATCGCCTTGTCTAATTACCACTTCATTCTTTTTTACTTGCAGCTCGCGCATTGCGTTAAGCACTCCTCTCTCTTGCTCCTCATCTAAATCCCGAAAAATAAAGTTGTTCTTTATAGATGCCCGGATACGCCGAAGCTGATCAGCAGATTTGGGGAACACCGGCAATAATGGTGTAGGCGCGCTATCAACCGGAATAGACTCTGCTGACACGGATGTACGACGTTCAAAGATGCTTGACGTCGGTGGATGCAAGAAATCCCCAGGGCTCACATTCGTCATCGTGGGCGTTGTCTGCGTGTGATACCCAAATGGGTTTGGAGGAGGCATAGCCATCGGAGGTACACTTGGGCTAGTCATTGGCGATGTTCTTGATACAGTTGGCGGGTGATGTCCAATGGAGAACAGGGGTGGGGTCGAACGGTCAGCATTTGTCAGTAACGCGTTCCCTGGTACGTTGAGTGTGCCGAAGGGACTTGCGGCAATACTCTCCTTGTGAGGCGAGCGTTGTAAAGGGTTAGGTCCTGCAAAGGGCGATACGCTTCTCTGTATACTACTCGCACCGATACCGCCAGTGTGAGGGACGTCAGCGAAAAGTTCGGAAGGTATATCATGCAGAAGCGAATAGGCATTCTGAGCGAGAGCATCGCGCATCCGTGCCCTTTGTTCTTCCAGTCTCGACTGGAACCAAGTTGCGCAGTACTGTAGAACATCCCTGGGCTGAACACGATTGACGTCGCGCGTCAACTCCACGACGAGCGAGTCGAATGTCGACGTAGACATTGGCCTATCTGTGTTAGAGTACGCAGTTACGGCACGTTGATGCGGGAGAGAGAAAGAGGTGTGGATGCGCCAATGGAAGTCTTGCGGGCAACCATATCATCACGTGTATCATATTGGAAGGTCTACTTAGTGACTCGTACGCCAGAATAAAATCCTCAAAACACTTTCAGTCGGACTCGTCTACCCAGTCGGGAGACGCTACACGTTCAATGTACTTTCGCACCCATTCTGGCCGACGCGCATGCTCAGCGCGGGCATGTTCTCTCATCTGTCTCGTTCGCATCTCCCCTTCACTCGGTTCATTCCTTGCACCGCCTTCTCCCTCCTCTATAGCTGCCGCAGTATCAGCTACTTGATCAGGTCCATTCCTCATGTTAGCCTCTGTCCGCAGTTGCCCCTCCCTCCGCCGTAGTGCCGCTCGACGTCTGTTCCACACGGCTGGGTGCGTTGTCGTTACCAGCAATATCACAAACGTAATCAACTTCTGCCCAACAGTCGGGACATCCAGTGATACACCCGGATTCAAACGTAATGTTTGCTGCTCCATATTAAGATTCACGTTCGCCAATGTATCAAGCAACGAGTTTCCATGATTCAATGCTGCCGCACGTGGAGGCATGACATTGCCCGGTCGTGGAGCTGGTTGTGGTTGGGCATGCGGCTGTGGCTGGGGTTGCCTCTGTTGTTGCCGCTCGCCACCTGCATTGTTAATTTCACCATTGTCACCCGCTCGAGCCCCGTTTTGTTGACGTTGATCGTCTACGGCAGCCGCTCGTTGCAAGTTGCGGTGGAATGCATTTCTGATCGGTTGCCAGATTTCGTACAGCATCCACGCCAAGATGAGCATGCCAAACACGGGTTTTCTGGCAGGGGCTACAAAGTATAAAAGTAGGCAGGTGCGGAATATAAGAAATGCCATCGGAGCTAGCAATGGCCGTAGCGGCAACTCGGGAAGAACGCGATTGTTGAGATTGTTTGCCAGTTGATCTTGCTGCAGTCGTAATGGAGGAAGACCAAGCTGTTGAAGTAAAACATTGACATCTGGTGCGCCATTGGCTTGGATAGAATTAGAAGGCATAGGCCTTGTTGTAGGAGGAAGTGTGAGATTGAGAGAAAGTAACGAAAATGTGTATGAGAGAACATTGATCGCATGTAGCTGGATTGGTGTTGCAGCTTCAGCAGTTGGGTTGAGCAGTGAAAGATATGGAAAGCCGCTTCATTATATGTTAATACACCGTAACTGGAATGTATTCAGAGCAAGACTTACTCGACCACTTTTTGTTCATACCTGACTCCACCTTCTATTGCGGGAGGAAACTCTTCATCCAATACAGTGGGCCACTCATACCCATGAGACTGGACAAGTAAAAGAGCCCATGAACGGGAGAGCTGTACGCTATCGGTGCCGCGCCAAGGAATAGTCCGACCAGTTAGGAGTGCTGATATCGCACTGTCATGCTTCCATTGAATGTAGTCCGTGGGACATGCCCGAGTTGGAGGTGGGCCATTTAGACGATCAAAGAAGGTTTGTACATTCGGCCTTGAATGAGGGTATGGGAACGACGGTCCAGGGAGAGGCATTGTCTCTAAATTGGCGAGCTGCGTCGAATTGGAGGAATCGGCAGGGGTGGTGTTTGGGGGTGGGTTGGACCAGCCAGAAGGATGGACAGCAAGGTGTACGATGCGTGGCTCATCGGAAGACTAGACACAGCAAGGTTATGCTCACATCACCATAGCATCAAGAATCACAAACCTTCCACAGGTCGCACACCCGCTCGTCGTCTGTGAGATAGCGGCCTCTCCAGACGAGTCGCTGTCCTTCTATGTGAGGATTTCCTGGACATACACAAGAGATCTCCTGTTTTACACGGAGAATTGTGCTATCACAGGGTATTTGTACATTGAAAGAGCGAGAGTAAGCTGGGAGCTCAACACGCAGCTCGACGAGCGACATCAGAGGCGAAACCTCTGCAGCAAACTCTGCAACGTGTTATTATCTCAAGTCACGTGGCTTTGGGTACTTGCACCGTCACTCCCGAACGAGAGCTCCTGTGCGCCAGCTCAATCATTTCTACCACCCACGTCGCTTCATCCCATTTTACAGCGAGCTCTGCACCCTCTTGAATAGCCGCTCCGAGATTCTTGAATAGCTCTATGTAGCTCCCAGCATTCACCGAAGGCCACCTGTCAATGACAGATATCTAAGTGGACGTGCATGACCCCCTTGCGATGGCAACATACGTAGTCTTTGTTATCGTGGATCCATCAGCAGTGCAGTTCTCCAGCATTCCACAGATTGATTCTGGCTCCTTTCCGTATGTATGACCCAAAATTGCGCTTGGGGTGGGAATGGCTTTCAGCTGATCTTCCTGCACGTCTAATCCATACTTTGTGAATGTGCCCCGCGTTCCTCGAATGACATAGCGTAGTTGAGGGGAACGAGCTGACAGTACATGCGCGCGGAGAATCACGGTCAGCGGGTGTGCACGAACCTCGGTTGGATCATAGTGCATGTAAATGGTGAACTAGAGGGTATATCAGATCCACTCCAATGACCAGTCAAATTGGCACCGCTTACCGAATCATCAACCAAGGGATTACCGATACCCCGGATGTTCTGAATAAAAGCAGTCAACCTGTCTGGCCGACCAAAGAGAAGTAACGCTTGATCAATGAGGTGGGGTCCCAAATCGTAAGTTTGACCGGCGGCAGGGAGGGGCTCGTCCTTCCAAGTGCCTTTTAGACTTGTCCGGTACCGATCAAAACTTGACAGTGGAGAGTTTTCAAAACAAGCAGAGTATGTATGCGGCATGAGCGGAATGCTTACTGTGATTCGAACTCGATGACATCACCCAATGTTTGTGGGGATGAGGGAGGAAGAGAGAGAAGGCGTTTCAAAGCCAGAAAGTCTGAATCCCATCTTCTATTCTGGAAGGCATAAAGAACGCGACCTTTTTCTCGTGCAAGGTGGCCAAGCTCCTGAGCCTCGGTAACAGTAGCTGTGACGGGCTTATCGACGAGGACTAAAGATAAAGGATCCGGCGATCACATTACACATGGAAGACAAGACGGATCGAAAAGGGATACAGACCATGTTTACCAGCCAGGAGGGCCGCCCTGGCCAGGGAATAGTGGGTATCATTTGGAGTGGCGATGATGACGAGTTCGATCTGGTCATCGAGCAGGACGTGGTCAAAGGAAGGATGGATCTTCACTGAAACGCCGAAACGCGCGTGTACTTTTCCGGTTGAGGACTGTGGATTGCGTTCGAGGACGGCATGCAGCCTGAAGAGATGTGGGAGTGCGAGGATAAACGGGACATGGAACGTTAGCCCTGCCAGCCCAACGCCAACCACGCAGACGTTGATCAGTTTGTCCATCGCTCTGTCACATGTCACCCATGTCACAATTACGTCACATATCACCTCCAATTGGGGATCACCTTCAGCTTTCCATGTTCATGTCTTCCCTCTTCTTCCTCCTCCTCCTACCCTTCCTCTCCCTCGTCTCTGCCCAGCTACCTCTTCCACAGCCCCCTTTTACCCCTCCAGACCCCTCTGCTGGCGCGCTTCCCTCTTCTGGAACACCAAACCATCAGTGGACAACCCTCCTCGGCAACCTTTTGTACTTTTATGAGGCCCAGCGCAGTGGAAAGTTACCAGATACCAATAGAGTCGCGTGGCGCAATGATAGCTCGCTCAATGATGGAAAGGATTTGGGAATAGACCTCTCCGGTAAACTTGTGCCTTCAGCATTGGAACCTGTCCTCATGCTCACTCGACCCTCCGCAGGCGGTTACTACGATGCTGGAGGCAAGCTATTACATGAATATATGCGCCAATAACTTCCTGACCCGGCTCTACAGATTATATTAAGGCTACTTTTCCTCTGGTCAGTTTGCAAAGTTTGGTAGTTCCCATTGTGCCTCTCATGCCATGCGCAGAGTTTTACGCTCATGTCCATATGCTGGGGAGCGACAGATTTTGGAAAAGGTTTGTTAGATCATACATTCTTTCCTTCATCCCTCAAAGCCGGGCAGGCTATGATCTTGCAAGTCAAACCGCCTATCTCGACGACATGCTACGATGGGGCCTTGATTGGCTGATCAAGGTCAGTGACTCACGTTAGGGTAGACATACATATAGTTTAAACAGAAGTCTTCAAGGCTCACCCAAATGATGCGACGCTCTATGTCCTTGTGGGATCTAGTGAGCCCCAATTCTTGGTTCTGTAGCTAGCACTAAATCTAGAACGTAGATGACGTTTATTGGGGTGGCGATAAAAACATACCTGAACCACGTCCCGCATACCAGATTAATGATACTTACCCAGGCACGGATGCTGCAGCGGGCGCTTCGGCCGCCTTTGCAGCATGCTCTAACCTATATGCCAATCGTCTTTTCAACCCTTCTATATACTCCTCTGCAACTCTACAAAATTCCTCCTACGCACAAACACTCCTAACCCATGCGCAGTCTCTCTACAAATTTGCAACGGGCGCATCCGCTGGACAGCGAACATACCAAACATCTGTCCCTGCCGTAAAAAGCAGTTATGGCTCATCGTCCTTTGGCGACGAACTTGCAATCGCCGCGCTATTTTTGTCTCGTGCCACCGAATCTAATGACCTGTACCAACAAGCTGAAGAATATTATACCCAGTATGATCTCTCCAAAAGTAATCGCATTTTCAACTGGGATTCGAAAACGCTCGGACTTCCTGTGCTCTTCACTCAGGTTGCTCAATCCTCTGCGAAGATTAATGGCAATTTTTCTAAATGGCAAAGTGTGGCGGAAGAATACTTTGACCAGATTATCGATGACAAAGGCCCAAGCTACCTAACCAGAGGTGATTCGTATACAGGGTCGTATTCCAGATACTAACAGCGATCACAGATGGATTGCTGTACTATGATGGCGATTCCGATTCTGCCAGTCTCAATCCTGCCCTGAATGCTGCTATGCTGATGTCAAGATATGCGCCTATGACATCCACAGCTGACAAGAAAGCTTCATACCTCGTACGTGCTTATGAATTTTGTACCATATATAAATGACGCTGTCTATAGAGCTTTGCACAATCACAAATGGACTATGCTCTGGGAAAAAATTCTATGTCAGGTTTGTTGCGCTAGATTCTTACTGAAATTAATTTTGACATGATCAGTGCCTTATGTCGTCGGTGCTAACCCGAATTCACCAAGAAATCCGCACTCCGCAATGGCAAGTGGCGGAAATAATCTATCCGCAATTAATACTTCTCCTGAGCAAGAAGCTCATATTCTGTATGGTGCCCTGGTTGGTGGTCCTGACAAGTACGGACGCTTTTTCGATTTGCGAAATGATTGGCCAGAGACAGAGGTGAAGTGTCTTTCCTCTTGAAGTGACAATATATTGAACATTAGTCCCCATAGGTCGCGCTGGATTACAATGCACCTATGCTGACACTGACAGCGATGCATGTTCTGAGCGATTCAAAAGACCCGTTTTTCACAACGTTACAGGAGGGAGCATACGAAAAAGTGAAGCCAGACGGTATTCCCTGTGATGCCGCATTTCCTGAGGGTTGCGGCGGACCACACCTCAGCAAGGGAAGTAAAATAGCGATGGGAGTAGTTATCAGCGCCGTGGGATTGACCATCGTCGGATTAATTGCATATTACGTCCATCTAGTCTCGACGCGCAAGCAGAGGGCATTTCCGACGGTATGACATGAAATGGACTGTTTATATTACTGTATTTGCTAGTTTCTTATGCCAGATCTTGATGCGGCTGTCCGCTCCATCCAGAATCTGTATTCCTCCTTGCCCTATCAGCCTCCCGATGGCCAGTACACCGTATTGGCAGCATTTTTTCTCTCATCAACGCAGTCCCTGGTTGACACTAAAATCATTAGCGTAGCCACCGGCACAAAGTGCCTGCCTACTGCCCGACTGCCTACCAAAGGCGAGGCCCTACATGATTGCCATGCAGAAGTTGTTGCCCGAAGAGCTGCATTGCGGTGGTCCCTCGAGGAGATTATGCGCTGCCGAGGTTCATCGTACCAATCCCAATGGATATGTCGCAATCTAGAAGACGGTAAATATGGTCTCCGCCCTGGTATTCAGTTAAACCTTTATGTTTCCACACTTCCATGTAAGCCAATGAAAAGATGTAGTTGACATTCACTGACTGAATCATACGGTCAGGTGGGGACGCATCAATGCGCTACCTTGCGGCTACGCAGGATGAGGGCATGGCACGGCTGAAGGATTCCTCGCCTTTACCCAATCCATCTCAATCTCGCTCCACGTCTGTCCTTCTCGGCGATTCGAACGCAGCATCCCGTGGGAGAGATGGCTATGGGCGTCTAGGGGTGCTACGCACAAAGCCTGGTCGTGCCGACTCGCCGCCGACGACATGCATGTCATGCAGTGACAAGATTGCATCCTGGAATGTACTCGGCATACAGGGTGCCCTGGGTTCCCTGGTTATGAGGCCACTCTATATAAGCGCCATCATTGTTGGTGGAGTTCTTGGGCATGAACCTGAAAACGGATATATGCTACGAATGATTACTGAGGATTGCGAGCGGGCTTTCTGGACTCGGATTGCTACCATCAATGGTTAGATGACAACTTTTCATGTCAGTGGTTTCCGATGCTCACATCTTCATCACAACCATGCAGACCTTCCGGAGGGTTTTGATGTACACAAACCTACTATCTACTTTACTACTCTATCATTCATACATTCGAGAACGGCACTGGAAAAACTTGTCCCAAATACCATTCCTTCCAATGAATGTCAGTCCGTCTTTCTACACGCTTACCTCTTCCATGTTAATCCATGACGCTGCAACAGCTCTATGTTGGATTGCCAACAGACCATCATTTGAAGTTTTAATAAACGGATTGAAGCGAGGTGTCTCGCCCAAGCACCGCTTCCGAGACAAATCCAGGTTGGTTGGTCCTCCCGCCGTTTCTTTGTTATTCACGAACCTGTGCCCCGTCCTTAGACCATTGGTATGTAAGCACTCGCTCCATCAATTGCTGAACGAGATCAAAACGCGTTTCCCTTCCCATCTGGCTTCTGCTGCGTATGTCCAAGTCAATGGTTACTCTATGATTTAACATAGTTATTAGTGCGATGACTTATTGCAAATTGAAAAGAACCTCTATACAGTATCAACATGCAAAAGAAGCACTAAAGGGTGATCATGCTCCATTCTCTGCTTGGATTAAGAGTGGTGCTCCCTGGGAGAGCTTCTGTCTAGACGGGTGTATATGCGACGAGGGTATAATACAAGTATCATCATAGTGTGGGTGCAGTTAACAAGCGGAGTTTTATGCAGAGGATAGCATACGAAGTACATTATCGAAAGACCGGAATACATGTAAGGGGATCAGAGCAGACAATGTTCATCACTTTTCGTACAAATCGTCGTAAACGGGTCTGTCAGTATCACTGGACCTTCTTCGATGCTGAGCTCGAGAACAAGTTCATTTCCGTTTGATAAGGACCAATAGACGCGTCGACTAGGAGGTCCTGATTGATTATGATTGGAGATGATCTTGCAGAGTCTGCCGGAAGCGATTGGTCATTATTGCTGGGACTAGACCGGCCAGATTCAACGCGGGCAGCAGTTTCAGCTAATTCTTTTCTGAGTGCTTCCAACTCGCGTTCAAACCTGTGCAACCACATTTAATAAGCACATTGGGTTCTTTTTGGGATACAACATACTTTCGTCCAAAAACTTCGATATAGAATCCTCCACCATTCCACACACTCACAGCAAATATAAAGATGAGGAATGCGCCGCTGCATGAAGAACTGTCGTAAAGGCAGAATACCGCCGGAAGCTCAGTCAATATTGCATAAACTAAAAGAACTGCATTTAGACAAAATCAAGCGAAGCAAACTAGACTTACTAAGTTGCCCTCCCATGAACGTGATCTCGCGACGGGTCGGTGGAATCGCAGACAGTGCTTTTCCAATGAAACCCCGCTTGTCGTTCAGCAACCAGGAGAACGATGTAGTACGCTGGCCAGATTCAATTTTGTCTCGCCGATCAATAGAGACAAACTAAAGAAGAAAGGAGATGGGGACTTGATCTATAGTCAATGATGGCTTGCTCACCTTCCAGTAAAGTAACTGCCAGACGACATCTAAAACACGTTGAAAATGGCTATTTATACAGATGTTGAGTACGTACATATGGCTCCACTGAGGAGGAGGGCCCGAGCTGGTTGAAGGTGTGGTAATTCGCGCAAAGCTGGAAATCGTGCCTGTGCATCAGGATAAAAATGTCTGACGCGCATCAATATTAACCGATTTGGACAGGAAGTAGGACTCGATACAAACCTTATGACGGTGAAAGTGAAAGGCGGATAGATGTGCACGAAGAGTGACGTCACTTTATCCGTGTCATGAAAAACAAGACTATTTCGCCAGGTGATTACGGCGCTCGCAAGCGCCCCATGTGAAAGGCAATAGCAGGCAATGAACAAGGCAGGACTCGATGGGAATAACCAGATGAATATGAAGTCGAGGATGTTGACAAAGTAGCACAGGTCAAATAGAAAGTAATGCCATGCGCGTTTCTTGTAGAGATAGACGCGCAGAGGTAACAGATAGCAACCTTGCAGGGTGTAGGCTATGTGCACCCATCTAAGGCATAGAGTCAAGATTGACGTTGAGGTGGCAGATACACGCGACTCACTGAGGGGCCATGCCAAAAATCAGAGCAGAAATCAAGACCGACATGACGCCGAAAAAGAAGGAGACTTTCTCGCGCGTCCGCACAACTTTAGCAGACTGCCATGATGCGGCGAGTTTGGTCATGCGGGTGGAGAGCTGTTCATGGTCGTTTTACTCGGACGGATGAATGATATATCATAAAGCCGCACCCTCAGCTTGAAATTCTTGAATTCGCGCTCGAGATTCTCGGCAAACAAATCACCGGACAAGTCTCGTATCTTGAAAGTCTCTTCTGCCTTCATTCTCAGTCTGTCGCCATGTTTCTGGAGCTTGCGTTGCAAAAGATCGACATGGGAGTCAAAGTACGTTTCGAGGGTATCTGATGCGTAAAAAGTCAATGACAACATTGAGACGCGAGTCAACTGTCCGAGGTGGATGTACCAAGCAAGGTGAAAGCGCTAGCCCAGTCAGAGCTCTCGTCGCGTACAAATCGCTCGAATGAAGCAGAGAAGTAGTTTTTATTCAGAGGGGGGGTGGGTGGCCTTGAGCCCATTGTTCGGTCCAAGCAGGATGATGGTCAAGAACAGAAAAGGCAGGCGCGATGGAACGTGGCACGTGTATGAGGTTGCCCAATGTTGCTTACGTAACAGTACTGCATCTGTCTGTCCCGCCTCCATCAGCGCAAGCGCCATGCTCGGAAAGCTTGGTAGGCCCACTTTCACCGTGCTGCAAAAGTCTCAACCCATCCTCATCTTACAGTGCATCTCGGTATTGATGCTCTTCTTATAAGCGCATTTCTTGCTGGCGTGAAGCGGACGACCGGCCTCACGTATGTTTCACCCCCTGAACCATTTCGCCTTCCTGACTCGTGGAACAGACCAGCGTTATCTCAGGTATCGAACAAGGATGTTCGCCGTATGTACAGTAAACAACCATCTGACAGCAATGATGACTAAATAATCATTGACTAGAATTACTACGTTCTTATCTTGAAATTGGTATGTCATTGATCTCAGAGAACCTCATGTAGCGACCTCAGCTCTCACAGGGGAGTATGTCTTTGACTTTGCCATCGTCATCTTTGGTGTATGTTCCCTATTCTCATCAATGCCTTGACGTTCTGATGCACATTCTCCAGCGCTCGTCCTCTTTCGAACGAAGGCGGTAACTGCTGTATGCTCTGAAGTCACTCTGTTATTTGTCACACCTACATTGCCGTTTCGCTGGTCTTCCGATTACCCCTCCTGTCTACACGTTTATTGGTTCTAGAATACATGGACTGAATGACAGCACCATTACTCTGACTCATGGGTGTGGAATGTTGGGCGATTGCAAACACTCCGAGGGTAGGTGATGTCATCCCAAGAAGTTATATACGAAAAAGTGCAACACAATGGAGCCCAACACAAAGTCCGCAAATGCCCTATGAATACGCTATCAGAGTTTGTTACGAACCGTGTCTTGGGACACACCTCTCTGGGGAAACATCCTTGAACTCGTCTTTGTTCCCTGGGTTGACTTGTGATCGTAAGGAAGCCGTTAATACGAACTGACCGACTGTACTTGCAAATCTGGCAAATAACGTTCAGTCATCAAGTTGGTACGAAACGGTGGCACGTACCCGGCCAGGAAAGCATTAAAAGGGAAATTAGTGACGAGGACGCAATAAACGAATTGAATGATTCCAGAAAGCATGAGGAAGAAGAGAAAAGAATCGATGAACTTTAGACGATCCGTTGTGTGTTCGCTGTAAGCTTTCCAGAGGGTGTGGAGGGCATTTGAGGATGGAAGCTGCGATGCCGACTTTTGTGCCATGCTGGCGTGGTCAAGAGCATAGACGCGACGTGGAAGCGGAGAAGGCAATGTCAAACATGTCCAAATAAAGAAGGCCGAACATAATTCCTCGACAACTCTTTGGAAAAATTCGCTTGGGAGGCGTCGGTCTGCGCGTGCGCCGGTCTGCAGCTCGCCTTGTTCTTACTCTGAAGCCATGCAAAGTCTTCGCCTTGCTTCTGCTTCCACCAAAAAGGCGCTGATAGCGTCGGTCATCACACGTGCATATCCGCCGTCACGGTTGTCCGTCCGTGGCTTGCACCAGCGGAGAGCTTTGCTCTATAAACTTGAGGATGGACTTGGGGAGTTTTTACCCCCACCGGCGCTGAGGACCATCGCAGTGGACTGGCAGCAGGGTCTACTGGACAGATTGAACGAGGAAGTCAAAGGTCTGTTGCATTCCGCATTCCTGCCTATCTGGCCTTCCTTCCTGAACACATTCATAGACACGGAAGATGAAGGACTGAATCTAGCAAAGGCTGTTATAAACACGGCTGCGCGTGAAGATAGAACGTTAGCCTTCAACTATGCTAGCCTTGCATTGAACAATAGTTTCTTTCTTGACCATCTGGTATGCAGCATGACGCCAGTTTATCATCTGACAAATTATTATGCTCAATCACGCAGAAACCTCCGCCCTCACCTCCTGCACGAGATCATCAAGATCAAATTTCCGTGACTCTAGCTGACGCAATTCGACAACAACACCGTAGTCTCGCGCAACTGAAATCGGAATTCTCAGCTGCAGCTCTAGGGTTGTTCACGTCAGGCTGGGTGTGGTTTGTGAGTGATAGGAATGGGAACACGGGTGTCCTCCCTACGTATGGCCCTGGCACCCTTCTTATCCGATCAAGGACCTACATGGCTCACGCCAGAGGGCCATCACTCGGTGATATCATTGCAAAGGCAGAAGCTGACGGCTTAGCAGTAGAACAAGCAATCGAGTACGCATCAGGAGAAAGGTTGAATCTTTCCCATCCGTCATCCCCTTCGCAGTCTCCCACACCTCAACCCCCACCACCTGGCGTCTCGCCCTCGTCGCCAACATCAGGAATAGCTGGCTCAAGCACCCCCCTAAATCCCAATTCATTACATCCACGCTTTTACTCTACCTCGACAATTGGAACACCTGCCTCTATTTTCGGTTCGCTGGGCGTAGCTGAGCCGAGAACTAAAGTCGATATGTTGAACATTGGGGAAGTTCTATATCCTTTGTTCTGTATATCCGTGCATGAACATGCATGGATTGCCGCAGGATACGGCGTCTGGGGTAAGGAGGAGTGGCTGAAGAAGTTCTGGACAGTACTGGATTGGGAAAAGGTCAGCAGAGCATACGAGGCAGTGGTGCAAAAGAGGAGGTGAAATACGGTCGAGGCATGCAATCTATTCATCATTTATGTCATTGTTTTACCTAGCCATAGTGCACTCCCCATAATGATAAGAGCATTACAATTTCAGTCGACAGGTTATATGGATAGAATAACATTAATGGTCTACCGCCTGCAACAGTTGGAACACCACAATTTCTTTCCGGCACGTACTTCAGGTCCGCCTCGGAGCACGCCGTTGTTTAATGGCTTGAAGCGCACATAACGCCGCTGAGTGGAAAGTAAGGGACAGCCATGAAAAGGGTGATTGCCTCTCACCACCAACGCCGCTTCCATCTTTTGCAAGACCTATATCAACTCTCCTCTCAACTTCTTTGCCGACCAGGTCTCTTAACGATTCCCGGAGCATGTTCTCAAAGTTTGGGTAATGTTGAATCAGACTGTCATTCTGTCGGCTGACAGGCCACTCTCCGAGTACAAGACACCTCACCTGCCATCTACTCCAATTATGATCTTCTCTTCGCCCCCGATCGGAGAACCTTGTTCGCCTCGTAGGATTGCCCTGTTTGTCTGTATTAAGACAGCTGCAATAGCCACGCCACTCAACAATGCCGCACGTCGAGCCACCAATGAGCTCACCCAGCGGACGATCTATAGTTCATGAAGAGACGCAGTTAAACTGAAATGAAACAGCTCACCGCCGCGTCTCCCAGGGACACGTCTTCATTACGGAACTCAAGTTGCTGCACAATAATCTTCCGAATATTCTCGAGCCTTTTCTGGATAGACGGCTCCAATTTAAGGGGGTCGAACCCGGACAATTGTGGAATGTCGTGTTCACCAGCGGGCCCCCAAGCCTCTTCAAGACTGCTCATCAAGCTGGTGTCTAGTCCGTAATGTCCGTTGACAGTTGCGGTAGATTTACCACCGAACAACAGCGGTTTCGGTGCAGCATCAATGAGTGCGGTCAAAATATTTCGGGTGATTTCACCCAAATACATGCCCGAAACAAATTTCTCAAATGCTTGAAAAGAGGGGTTAATGCTGAGACGATCTAGCGTTTTGTCAAAAGGAGTGGATGGCAGATGCGATCTCTGATATCCCGTAGATATTAGACCGCTCAACGTTGAGATTCAATTTATCCCGTACCGAGTTATTAAACGCGCCCCATTCTGTGTTCACCACCATGTGATTGTCGTGTTTAACTGCCGGAGTGCCTGATAACTTCTTAATCTTGGCTATCTACCAGTCAGTCTTGCTCCATGCCTCAAGGCGTTTTTCTGACTCACATATCTTCTCAATGTATGCGCCATTTGTTCCTGTGCCGAAGATAGCACCCACCACGCAGCCACCAGCAGTATATGCCCGGGATAGAAGAGCACCTACTGTCTGTAATATCGTGCTCATTCGTCGACCTACTTGCCATGCGAACGGCCTGCACGTACATCATTCACGAGCGCTACACACTTGACGTGCATGTGCTTCCGATCAAAAGCATCCTGCAACAGTTTGACAACGTCATTCCCTATCGCATTCTTCGCAGAGAAACCTTTGGTCCAAGTCAAAATCTTTCCTGAATCAAGAGCTGTCTGCTCTACGGGGAAAGAAAAGGTTAGGCCCAGTAAAACGTCATCGTAGTCTGCTGCTGGCGATGCATGAGAGGGGGACTGGTAATCAATAGATGCTTCCGTCATCAGGAATGCATCTACCGAATCGGCAAGATAATCTTTAAAAGACAGTACCGAATTTCAGCACCACAGGAAGCGGGTAGAGTGGCAGATTCATAATACGAACCAAAGAGTGCAACTGCGTCTCCAGTCTTGAGGACTTCTGATACTTTATATTTTTGCTGCCGCAGATCAAATGTCTTATCGCCATTCAAGACCACTTCGCAAACTCGGCTTATAAATGGGAGGGGGGATATTGCGGACGCGTTACAAGTATTGGCAGGAGAGAAGATCAAAGAGACGTACAGGTTTGTTCCTCCAAGGTCCAACGCAAGAAATGTGCTGTTATCAGACTGTATTAGATGCCGTTATTGGGACCACTTGGCTCACCCTTTTTCTGTTCCATCTGGCACGCCAGTAACGAATGTAGGTCTGGAGCGAGCAGTATGTTAGTGCAGCAAGGACAGATCTGCCGGACACGGACATCATTGCCATGGGATGATTGTAACTCGCGAGACCATCGTTGAACTCATCCAGGAATGCCTTTGTAAGATCGACAAGGGTATCTGTGGAGAGATGGAATTGGCGATCAATGTCAGACAATATGCGCTGCTCATCGTCGCTGAAGGAGGTTGGGGAGACAGTCATTGGGATGATGGGAGAGGTAAACCCCGGAATTAGTCCACTGGGGTAGAAATGCATACGTCACTTCCTTAAATGGACTAATCAGTATCCTGCTCTAGTCCCACCGTCGACTGCCTGGGTCCTAGCATATATTCGCTCATGTAAAGGAGGGCTGTGATATATGTATTCTATACGAACAAAACGCGGGACAGGGATTACATGAGATTGAGGTCACCAAACTTCTCTTTGTAACCTGGCACCAGAATTGTTGAGTCCCAAACAAGGTGAAATATACAGAGGCCACACCTGGTACTGTCCATTTGCCCTTCTTGAGCATCGTCTCAACAGCCTCCACAATGCGAGGGTGCGCTTGGCCGACCTCTTCAGCCTAGTGGCAGCACTCTCATGTTATTCAAGCAACTAATCAGATCAGGAACATGACGCACGGTGAGCTGTTCAAATGGACGGGCCTCCTCAATGTCGGCCAGCGTCCTTTGGAGTTGCTTGAGTTCGACGTCAATCTTTTGCTCGGTTTCCTTGGCTTGAGCAATCTAGGCAGGCAGTTACCCTCTTAAGCATACTCGCATCACGGGTCCGACAACAATCACTTACAGCCTTGGCCTCAAAGGTTTCAATGGCTTTGATATGTGCGTTCACATCATACGTCGCAGGCTTGAAATCGTTGAGGAGTTTCTCTGCCTCATCCACAATGGCCTTGTTCTTTAGTACAGAACGGTAATGGGAAAAGTCGACGGTTGTGGGCTGTGACGCGTACTGGCTGTTCAAGCGTGCAGCATCAGTATGACGTTTCCGGAAGGCTTGCAGCGCGGCAATGGTTTCTAATTGTACGGTTGTGAATGAGTTTCCTGCTTCCGATTTCCCAAAGAGAACAATAACGCGAACCTTTCCCCAGGCCAAGAGACGTGTAGATGCGGGCGAAATCCTGGTCAAGAGTTCCTGAGTTTATGCTAAAAAATATTGCAGAGAAAGATACTGACGACGGCCACAACCGCTGCTTTTGAGGCCATAATCTGATTAAATACTGCCTTGAGTCTGACACAAGTGACGAAAGTGGATTAGAGTGACTTGCCGTTCGAGTAGCAAGGAAGGAGAGTGTGTAGAGTTTTGTGAACGTAGAAAGTGGATGGGTTGGGTCGGCAAATCCCGGCCAGACCTCCTGCGTACCCCGATATGATATTCAGGATCATGTAGTGGATCAGAAATTACTACTGTAGTCCTTGTCTTGCTGACCGTGGACCAAACCCCAGCTGGCAGCGGCAGTGTTCATTTGCTCATTTTTACATATGACTGCTTGTCGAGCTTTTCGACCAGTAAGAGTGCAGAATTTGATTATGCGCATTGGCCATGAGGCCTGAGGCGTGCAACTCTTCGCGTGACTCACCGATAAATCGTTTTGTTCCGGTATCTGCTTATCTGTCTTATGCTAACTATGTTCTTCGCAGAACTGCACGCCTGGACCAGGACGGCATATGAACATTGTGGCGGCAATGTTGCTGCTACAAGAATTTTCCTTGGGATCAGAAGCCATTGCTATGCATCGCTTGTCCTCGTTGCCGCCATAGTAGCTGCATCTATCCTTATTGTGAGACAAAGGTCCTTCAACCTTGACACAACTATGCTCTCGTTAAAAGGAGGGTCGAATGATTCTACACACAAGATGAATAAAGACAGGCCATTTGGTAGTAAGATATTTTTAATCCTTTATGCTTCAAGGGCAATAAAACCCGCAACTTACAGAGTGGAAGCCCGTTCAGTTTACGTACCCCGCCATCACGCCGCGTCTGGAAAAAATGGCCGAGATCAAGCCTATACCGTACAGACCATTTCGCTGGGGCCCATATCAGTGTGTTTAACATTCTCCCTCCGTTATTCCAATAGATTAATCTTAGTTTAGTATAACTATGGGCATTCGCAATATGAAATGGGACGACTGGATCGAGGTATTATTATCTGAATCAAGCTTTAGGAGTTTATTCATCTCACTGGATGCAACGCGTAGCTCGATAACGAGTATGAACGTTATCAGCGGATCCGTGCTCACCGGATAAGAACTCGTGGACGGGCTGTTGTCTGTGTACTTGATGATCAGCCGGGGTTGGTGCGTGGCGGCGGCGAAGCTGGTGAGTTTCGTTGCAGCAGCTGCGTCTAGAAGATGGACCTGGCATCGCTTCACAGCTATTGAGTTGGTTCACGAACTCGCGGAATACCTCTCAAGGCGTTATCCCTCTGCCTTCCGCGTCACGCGCCATCCTCCAAACATTCGAAACAACTATCAGTTTGGATGGGATGGTGCACCTCCAATCAAGGATATCACAATCATATCACTGAACAAGACGCATTCGTTACCGCTCGACATGTGCGACGGAGAACGTGCAGCCGAGAAAGCAGTGGAAATTTCAGCCTTGTTGTAACTGTGCAACGTTTTATATCTGTGCAACCCTGTACTGACCTGCGTCGATAGAGTTCAGGATGATTTAGCAGTAATGGTTGAAGGTTGGTCT
The DNA here is from genome assembly GCA_001691775.3 of Amanita inopinata Kibby_2008. Classification (NCBI taxonomy): domain Eukaryota; kingdom Fungi; phylum Basidiomycota; class Agaricomycetes; order Agaricales; family Amanitaceae; genus Amanita; species Amanita inopinata. Next base: position 849,986 of record JNHW02000002.1, read on the forward strand.
TGTTGCGTCCACTAGTTTTAAATCCACCAAAGTCTACTGTAGGCAAAGATGGTCGGTATTACTTCCAGGCTGGTGCAGTATGTATGGCAGGTAATTTCAAAAGTGGCTCGTAACCCAACTCTTCAATTAACCGTCATAAATTCCAGGAACCTGGCGCATGCAAGATAAAATTGGTATGTCGTTGGAGGATATTCATACTTCTGGCAATGTCCCACGGTGTGAGTTCGCCCGATTTTTTCTTTTCTACTGTACAGACCTTCAGGTTCCGAACCGTGGAACAAGTGGCGTTGTTCGGCCTGCAACGCCTCATGTTATCCTTGCCTACCTGAATGAAGTTGACACAGTCCGAGCTGCAAGGTTAACCACAGGCAATAGATTACAGTGACGTGATCTATTTGACCATGCGGATCGATCGACAGGCCATTTACTTACCATTCAAAGTTTTTCGAGGGGCAAAAAGTTGACAATGAAGTTGTATGCTAATATATTATTCAGACCAGGAAAAATTACAGACAAGCCTAGAAAGATACTTTCGTCGGCTATCTGTTGATAAGCCCGTCGTACGGAATAATTACTTTGTGCAACTTGTCCAAAGTCAAAGGGATCAAGGGACGGATGATGAAGAAATTGACCCGGAAGAGCTCGCATGGTCAAAAACGACCAATGGACTGGAGGACGAGTTTAGGCAAGAACACCCAAAGTCGGGGCCGGAGATTAGGACAGTCACACCAGAAATGCTTCGGCTGCGCACAGAGCGGCAGACGTTGCGGCGATTGCCCAAGAGTGGAGCCATAATATTCACAATCCGAACGTATGTAGTACCGGTAGCAGAGTTGGCGCGAGAGCGAGGGGTCCCCGGACGGATGGCGAGCGCGCTTAAAAGCTGGCCCGAAGACGTGGTGGAGTACAAGGGGAGCAAAAAGGCAGGATGGGGTGAGATTTTAGTAGAGTACATGGAACGCTGCCATGCTGAACAGATAGAACGGGGAGAGGTGGGGGAAGATGAGAAGGAAAATCCGTACTGAAGAGGGGGGAAGAAAGGTGGAGAGAAGGAGGGTGTATATATGACGAAAGAATGACGAGAAAGGCAAGAGAATATGGGAAGATCAAACAGCAACAAACATGGGGAGGTGGAATATAACGTGGCTACGTCAGCAGTCGTCATTCTGTTTAGCAACCCCCAACGTCGTCACTGGTGTGATTGGGACGACGATCCCCTGTGCAAGCAGCAGACGCAGCGTCCGATCGCTATCGTCATGTCCCCAAACAGCCAATCGCCCACTTGCCATTCGCCGCCTCCCCGCCCTCGCCTGCCCACCTCCCGACAGACACGGTCAGATTTTGACCTGGAGCCAAATCCATTCGAGCAGTCGTTTGCCCCATCCAGATCTGCCTCGTCCAACGTTCGCAACTCATCGCCCCAAAGAGATTCTATTGGTTCATCCTCCTCCAACGACTCTGTCCCCAACGAAGAAGACAGACCCCGTTCCCGTGACTCGCCTTCCCGCCCCTCTGCCTCCAATCAGCGCAGCTCCTCTCCCCGCCCCGTCCTCCCTCCCCTCTCTTCCATATCCTCCCCCTCGGATCCCTCCACCTATGCCTGGTACACAAACAACTCGCTGCAAAACTCCCTCCGCGCCGGCCCGCTCTCCCCCGCCATGCTCACCGCTCCCCAGTCAAACAGTGACCAACCTCCTCCTCTCCCCTTTGATCCGGCCTCCTTTCGCACCGGCCTCACCCCGAGAACCGGTCTTACTCCACGTACCGGCCTCACTCCGGGTAGCGGTCTTACTCCCCTCGTCGGCAGCTCCGTCGCTTTCCCACCCTCCCCCGGCACTGCTGCCTTTCTGGCCTTGATGAATAATTCTCAAGCCGCCCCTCCTCCTGCTTCTGCTCAGACCATCACTCCAAATACGCTCAATGCTATCAGTGGCGTCCTCAATTCTGCCAATGCTAATCAAAATAGTTACTCTTCAAATCAGAATTCAACAACCCAGGATAGCATCACCTCTACCTATGCTTCTGCCTCAACGGCTGCCAGCACTGCTGCAAATGGTCTCTTTCTGCTATCCCAGGCTCATCAGGAGCTTACCAAACGCGAGGAGCAAGCTCGCGCTGGCATTGTCAATACAAACGGAGTAATCGGTCCAGCCGCTACGCAGAATAATGGCAAGCGAGGCACGAAACGCAAATCATTAGACGCAGCTTCGCCGCCGCCTCCGCCCAGTTCTAGTGTTACTCAGACCCGGCCGGGAGGTAAGCGCACCAGGTCAACTGCTGTCAATGGCAGAGGCCGCAAGGCTAGCCCGCGTTGTCAAAGTGAAGAAAATCTGGAGGACGAGGACGATGATCTTGGAGATGAGGATGAGCACGGTGAAGGCGATGAGCAGTATCACCAACAGCGGCAACCACTGGACGCCACTACATCAACAAATAGTGGGGGCGCCAGAAGAACAGCAAAGAAACCGGAGACTGAAGAAGAAAAGCGGAGAAATTTCCTAGAGAGGAATCGCCAAGGTGAGCATACATTCAAGTCTGCGCCGAGGTTGCCATCAACACGTTCACAGCTGCTCTCAAATGTCGTCAACGCAAAAAAGCGTGGCTTGCGCAGTTGCAAGCCAAGGTTGAATATCTCTCAAACGAAAATGAACGTCTCACGTCAGCACTCGTCTCATCCCGTGAAGAGATTTCTCGTCTATCTGCGCTTGTGGGAGGTGCCGGTGTTGTCGGCGCAGTCCCGATCGGTGTCAGTGGGGTTGGAGTCGCTGGTCCAGGGGTGCAGCCTGTGAGCATGAACGTCAGTCTACCCGGCAAGGGAGGAGGCCCCACGGCTGTTGCCTCTGGTCAAAGCGGACGAGGCAACAGTGGATATGGATATTGAGCGCTCGTGGTGCTGTCTAGCATCATTATTACGGAACCACCGATTGCATTCACGATGTTCTGGTCCAACATCAACTGACTATTAATCTGCCCACTGTGTGGCATGCATGACCTTTTCTCTCCTTTCCACCTTCTCTTCCGGCTTTGGAGGCGTGGACTTTGAATCGTTGAACGCCACCGTTTATCGACCTGTCGACAGCTGTCTCTAACTCTATCCTTGGTGTCTCGTACATGGCATACAACAATCAAAAAAAAAAGAAACGACGACCGCTGTTCATCGCACTTCATGACATGCTTCACTTCCAGTCATGTTCCTTCCATGGTGTGGCATGTACAGCTATATGCGCAACGTTTCTCACGGCTGGTCGATGTAGATCGATGGTCGTTCAACGTGGACCTTCAGGTCTTCATGACCCTTGCCTTGCCTTGCTCCGGTTTATCGATTGCGTCACATACGTAATCCCATTCACGCCGTTTTACTGGGGCTGAACGAGGACGAGTCTTCGCCACGTAACCATGAACATGCCAGTGCGATACGCGGCTACGCCTGTGGACTGACATCTGGCTTCATATATTTCCTTTTTTTTTATTGTACGTTTGTCTTTGGAATCAATTTGGGTTTGTCTCCGAGTATTCTGGAGCTACTTCTTGTTCGGCTACTCTGGCATTGGAACAGTGGAGCCATGAAGAGGTGGTTCTTGGAAGGCTGTGGGAGAAGTCGTAGTGAAAAAAGAACCTCAATCATTGTACTATACTGGTGATTTTCGTGCTGCTGTATCATTGTAAATGACATCATGGGCCTGTAACGCTTCCAAGTTTGATAAAGAGGAAACGCATTCAAAATAGGTCAAAACAGCTCAAAGTAACAAACTCGCTTCGAGCTCAACCCTTTCCTGCGTAGTAACCGCCATGTAGGCCCATGTACTGTACCTACACCAGTTGACCGCTTCCCCTGAACCTATGCGTTGACCGGCTTTGTCATAATTTCTGGCTCCTCTCGGTTATGCAGTACACTCGTTCACTCCCTCGAATGTGTCTTATTGGTCGGCAGCGACCACTCAGACAACCATAACCTCGTTGATGCGATTGCACTGGCCTGAACTGCGCCAATGGTAGAATCTAGTGCACCAGACGCAGTCCCAAGGTCCGAGCAATGGAAGCCATCTCCGACCTTGATTGGTTGGTCTACAGTGCTTTTCACCGTTACAGGCTCGGCGGACATGATCGCCTCCCTCCAAGGGTCACCTATATGTTGGTTACAAGCAGTATAGCATAGTTTGAATGCGTAACACATACGAATACCATCGGCGAAGAAAAGGCGTTTAACTTGAATATTACATCCGTCATACGCTGAGTTTGTGCAGTCCACTTGGACGTCCGGTAGTCCGGGGAACGCAATTGGAAACATTTGATGGTATTGACGCTGTACTCCGTCAGCATGAATCACGAACCAAACCAACGAAGAACTCGCATAAATACCAGGTCGTATACAAGTTGGACTAGCCGTGTAACAAGCGTGGGACGATCATCTACCTGCTCACACTTTCCAAAACCAAGATCGACTCGCATTGTCGATAGCCGTGTTAGTCCACCATGGTTGTGAAGCGTCATATGTGCCCACGCAATATCTGATCAATGCGGTCACCATCCGGACTAATCCCCGGCATGGCACCTTACTCGGGAGACATATTTCCACATACTATCGTTATCTTAGTGTTAGATGGTTTCGTCGCCAGTGTCGCGCCTACTCACGGATAGAAAGGTATGTTCCCTTGAAATATGAACCCCATGCATTGAAGGCGTGTTCGAGACCCCATCCCGACTCTGAAGCAGTTGCACCATCCTTTGCTTCGAGAGCATCGCAAAATTTGTAGAATTATGCTCCCGGTCTAGACGTCGCTGTAACGATTGCCAGTCCCAGAGATTATTATGCACTGTGTTATCGGTGGGACACTGTCCCAAGCTGCACCAAGGCTGTGTTGAAAACCACTTACAAGCACCCGCCGCGTCGTCTAAATGTTTGACGTCACTCATACTAAAGAGATCTTTGATTTCCTGGATGCTTGCTATATTTTGAGAAGTGAGGACTTGATCGATGTGTTATATCACACCTTGAACGTCAGCTGAACAATTCCTTGGAAAAGTCCCTAATCAAGAATGGTCAACTGATCAATCATCCTGTAAGTAGTTTGGGACATCTTACAGGATCGCCTCAACGACAGCTGATGGAGCATATCCAGCCCAGAAGACGTCCGGTTTTGAGAATGTTTAACATCAGAAGAAACGTATAGAAGCATACTTCAACATAGTCCAACTTGTCAGGGAACCTGTAATCTATTTCGTTGCGGGACGAATGCCTCACCAGTGAGGATCCAGGGTACGTTGGAGGTTGATATTGTTGGCAAAGTAAACCAAATCCTCAATGGCTTGTTGAATCGTGTGCAATCGTAAGCTATCGACACTTAGGTCTGGTTTTGGGTTACTCAAGCCATAGAATCGGTGTTCTAGGTCAATGACGCTGCCATTCTGTTGCTGTGCTATACAATTATAAGCTACCTCAAAATAAGACAAAGAAAAAAGTCCGACCAATTAAGCCGTTGATGGTTCTATTTGTAAGGTATCCGTTGAAACCTTCAAAGCGTAAGGAGTCAGAAATTCTGATCAAGAAGCACAGAAATGCAGACCATCTGCGTTAAATTCTCCAGGCGTAGTCAGAATTATTGGTCCTCCTGTAAGGCAAGTAAGCGCTTCGACAGACGGAGGCAAGTGGTTAGTGATGCTTTCTAGGTTCGTAAAATTCATATGTATGCCAATAACCGTTCCTATTGAAATTTGTTGTGATCGATAAGCTGATCAAAGGAAAAGAAATAAACCGTCTTGTAGGGGGTAATTCCGTGCCGTTGTGACTAATGACTGCCCATCAAGTCCTGAAGTACTAATCCTGGGCATCGCAGGCGTGGGCCTCATATTTGCATGCTACGTCCATCCGGGAGGTATGCTCGAACAAATTGATTGAAAGCTGCAAGTGTCACTATTTAAAGCAATGTCCTGAGGATAACAGAGGGGGACATTGTGAAGTTGTCAAACTTTTTCAACCTACGATCTGAAAGCGCAGCAATCAAACGGTTGAGCAGCCAATGACAAGCCTGGTATTCCGTTTTTTTTTGATGAACAGTTTCATTGCATGTCTGATGGTAGCGGTCTGGTAAAGAGCATGCTGCATCCTCGAAGGCATATGGAGTCCGGCGTATTGTGATTTGCGTGAATCTAGTGAATAGCTGCCGGACCAAAATACACGTTGTATTTGGGAAGCTTGACGATGCGCGAAATCACGAGTGATGCTGTTTGGCTGTGGCGAGTGAATAAGTCCTTCACGTTGGAAAATCCATGCAATACGTCCAAATGGCAGTAGTTGATGGCATAATCATACTCTTATGAGGTAGCTGCACTGTCCTTACGCGTTGAAGGATGGCGCTGTAATGGTCAAGAATGGTTAGCACTGTACAAACGTTGTCACTGACATATCTGCCAGAATTTTCCAGCGGGATGTTTTATGCACTGGTCAGTTACGGGTTAGCGGTCAAGAACATAGACAGTGGCTGTCTTCACTTTCTGGCCGACATGATGTGGAAATGGAATGCATATCGCCTAGACGGGACGTACTTCTGTTGTTAATCGCAGATTACTTCTTTCAAATCTACACTGACGCAGTATACGTTATAAGGCCTGGATAGTGGCACACTTACATCGCACTTCTGGCAAGGCTTCTCTTACCCTCACTGTCCAGCCTCTCTTGACCATTCCAACCATGGTTATTTGTACGTGGTATCAAAGTCTCGCCTGCTAATTTTGTGCTCTCCTTTTCCTCTTTTACCATGCGACTGAAAGCTTTGAATTCAGGTATTCCTGCGTCACCGACCAGTTGGAATGCAAGGCTCTCGCTAGTAGTAATGATTGCCCCTTCTTCCCGCATTCGAGCGATGGCTACGGGCACCTCAAAGTGATTGCAAGATGAAACGCCGTCAGCGATTACATATATGGCATACGACTCGGGCAGTGAAGCAAGTGACAACATTGTTTGGAGTACACATACGTGTGACTATGGTTCAGACGTTAGGGCCAGCCAAACTTGAAAGTAATATACGGACCTCAATACCAAGTAGGACAATAGACTTTATATGCGGTCGCGCATGTAGCAAATCCTCGACAGCAGGAATCAACATTGAAAAAAGTGTTTTGTCATGAGCTCCGATGAGCAAAGATCCGAGAGAGGAAATGTCTATTGCAGGATCTATAGGGCCGAGGGCTAGAGAGATGAAGTTCTAGTGCAATTTTAGATCCAACAGCCAAAAGGTGCAACCTCTCGCGTTCTGTGTTGTACACACAACTTCGCATGAGAGAATCTATTCGAGATTAGGCTCCTCAAAAGACTCAATTAAAGTGGCTGCTGACCTTGGCCAGCTTTATCATCTTACTCGCCGTGGCCACGACTTGATCATAGCCAAAGATTACGGGCTCTGCAAGGCTCGCCGACTTGAAATTGCGATATGTAATGCGATTGACACTGCTCACTAAATTTCGGCTGAATATCACATATGAAGAACAAGGTGTTCTGCGGTTCAGGAACTGCAACCATGATGATGGACTCTGAACAACAAATCGATACCTATCCTGTGCCCAGAAATTCAAACGGGTTAACATTTCTCACACTCATGTTGAACCCCTCTTATATTTGCACCGTCCGTCGAATGCTAAGTATCGTAAACCGTGTATATGAGATGCTGTAAAGGCATGAATTTTCGGCCTTTAATAGTGCCCATTGTGAGATATTACTGTTGCACAAATTAACACTGACCGAATATATGCATATATGCGCTGAATTGTACATGCACGGTGAGAGTGCAGAGGATCGGAGTTTGAAAAGTGGGGATGGGTTCGGTTTGAGGTTCAAGTTTTGTATTCCTCCCGCCAACTTCCTCCTCTACTGGACCTCGGTAGTCTTTCTTCTCTCGTCGCGCTTACAATAACGTCTGCACGACGTAATTCGTCCTTGTGACACGCCTCTCCTTTATATTTCCGTTCCCTGTATCATTTTCGTTCCTTTTTTTCCCGCACAGTTGTCAGAACATGGAAAACACCCTTGTGGTTATTGACAGAGCAAATGAGGATCTCGAAGTAAGGCAAAGAGTATGTATCCATCGCTTGCGATCGGTGAGGTACTGACGTCGTGATTTAGTTCGAGTCATTCAAGCTTGGAAAAGGTCTACCATCTGCTATCATCGGCCATAGACCTGTGCATTCACGTTCTCACTCTCGTAACATGTCCATATCTTCTCTTTCTGTACCCAATCCCGTAGCGGATGACGCCTCTAGTGAAAGTCTTCTGGGAACTAATGTGGTATCAACCACCAAAAGGAATTCTCATCACAGGCGTCGCTCATCTGTTTCCACTCGCCATGAGTCTGCAGAAATGATGGGTGTATCACTTCCTGATCTTCCCCCGTCTCTCACAGAGGATAATGTCAACCTTGGTGAAAAGGATTCAATTCGACGCCGTGCACTCTGGGCACTTGAGGGCAAGCCAGATGTTTCTTATTCCAAGGTTGAAATACCTGAGCTATCAACACCTCAGATGGAAAAGCTCAAGTTTGAATTTCGTGAGTTTCCGTATGTTAGAATGGAGTTTACGATTTATTGGTGATATAGCTTCTAAACCCTCGTTTCCTCCCGGTCCTGGGATGAACAATCTCATAGGAAGTAAAAGGGATTCGTTCAAGCTTTTATCTTCCTCGTCGTCTGCGAAAGATCAACTTCAAACTCTCGTGGAAGAGGAAGAGGAAGAAGAAGATGCCGCCAATTCGGGTTTGATACCTGTTGCGAAGCCGGAGTCTATTGTAGCATCTGTTCGATCCTCCAGACACTCCGTAGGTGTTAAGCATGCAGCAATCCGCCCTCGACCGGCATCTTTGCATCTTCGCCCTCTCTCACTCACCCCAGAAAGTCTTGCTGCTGCTTCTCAGGCTTCCAGTTCCCCTTCACCTGCGGTAACATCAGGTTTTAGCGGGGGATTGAAGTCACTTTCTCTTTTTTCCTCCGTGTCCCTCGATGAGTCCGTGGATTTGCACTCAAAACTGGAATATAAACGACGTTCGGTCATTTTCCCTTCGCCTGCTCATGTCAGTTGTGACAGTACATCGTCTTTCACCTCCAGCGACGAGGCCAAGCCATTAAGGCGGAGCAGTATTTCATACAAGTCCTCCCAGGGCGTCACGACCAATTATGCTGGGCTCCCAACTCCAGAGATGACGCCTAAGGATCGTCGATTCTCTTTAGCAGAGTCTATAAAAAATGTTGCCTCTGAGGATGAATATTTTCCGAACCTCCCGGCGCGAGCAAGGCCTCTCAGCGTGAGCGAACAACATTTTCTTGTCAAATCGCATAACGCACTTCTTGCACGGATAACGGATCTAGAACGCATTCTCTCCATGAGATTATCGTCGAGGAGTTCCTATTTACTCACGAATTCAAGACCCGCCTCTCTTGCCTCGGATTTCTCTACCTCCAGCGAGCAATCAAGCAGCGCTCTTGGGGAACCGAGCGATGAAATGTTACAGCTCATAGCTGATCTTAAAGCTGAGAGAGATGAGTACAAGAGGGATGTCGATGCTTGGAGAGGCAGGGTTAATGAACTGGACAGCAAGCTCGCTATGATGGCGAAGAGAGTGGAAGCTGAGAGGCGTGAGGCATGGATTGCTCGATCGAGGGTTGGTCTGTTGGAGGTTGAGAAAGCGTCTCTGGAAAAGAGGTTAGAGAGTTGCGAGACGTCTCTAGCCTCATTAGGGAATGAGAAGAGGTTTCTGGAGGTCGAGAAGAGGAAATTACAGCAAGAAGTCTCACAGATCAATACAGAATTGACTGAGGTCAGGCGGCAATTACAGGGAACACAACAAGATCTCGAGGAGCAAAAGCGGTTGAAGGCTACGAGCTTGCCGCAATTTGATCTCACTCGGTCTGCTCCAGAGCTGTCGGATGAAGAGGACTGTCGCCTTCTAGGATACGAAGATGAAGGCGATTCTGATATTAGCTTCCAGACCTCATCAAGTGACTCATCGGATGACCTGTGCCCATCAGGAACGCTCCCCCGGTTCGATATCGTTAACCCTCCTTTTTCGCAGTCTAATCAAGACCCCTCCATGAAGGCTCATGGGTCAAGGCATTCGTTGTCAAAAACTTGGACTTTCCCAACTGGTGTCCGAGCAGTCGTTGACTCGAGTCATAATGAATCTGATATCGATAGGTTCTTTGGTTGTCTGGGTGACATTGAAGACGAATCGAGTGTGGTGTCCGCTGCCTCTGAACCGTTGGAATATAGTTACGAAAAAAGCAAAGGATTGTTTTCTGAAGCTCTGAGAGCCTATGACGGAGATGAAGAAACACCTTTAATGTTCCCGGGAGGTCCTGGTGCTGGAACAGAAGCCACTGAGTTTATCCAGAATTCAAGGAAACTCGAATCTGTTTCGGAGGAAGAAGGGGAAGAAGAGTTTTCTGAAATGGATGAAGACATGTTTGGAGAGGCTGGTGGTATTTGTATCACCTTAACGCCAGCGCAAGATGATGACGAAGCTGTTTCTTTCCACATCTCGACATCTGATCCCCCTGTTCTCCCCCCTTTGAACTTTGAACCGGAAGAAGATGGGGTCTCGGGCGCCATTTCTTTTGACTTTAGTTATAGTGAGCCCTCGGAAAGCCCTACTGCGGATAGCAGGTCTCCTACACCCAAGGCCGTATCTCCTTCATCGATACCTCGCCTAAAGTCCTCGTTTTCATCCAAGATGTCGCCAATCAACATTTCCTTATCTGAGGAAACTTCCCAACGCGATTGCGATCCCTATTCCACCCCACCAGCAAAACGTGGAGGTGTATTGCCATCTTTGATACCCCAAGCAATCGTGTCACCGTCCCCTATCCGAGCTGTCACAGTTCAACAGCGACCAAAGTTGCCCTCCACTTCAACCTTCATCCGACCACCTCAACGCAAACAGCCTGTACCTACCTCTTTGGCTGCGGACAGGAAACCATCAAGTGATACAAATGGTTCGACATATATACCTCAGCCATTGTATCGCGTTGGTGTAGCTGATTCTCTTTATAGAGAGGGTTTCACTGAACAGCCATCAGCTTATTAAACCTTCTGGTTTCAATATTACATCCCCCACGGCTAGTTTGGAGTCTTCAGCATTCAAGTACGAGGGTGCTGTAGCAGTTCCTTCTCCATTGAGCCCATCTTACCATCTGACACTGCCTTCAGATTACACATACCCCGCCATTGACACCTGCCGAGGTTCCTCACTATCTATGCGTACGACTTCTTCTAGCTCTACCTCTGCTTCAACACGACTCTCCTTTCAAAACCTTACGAACCTCATCCCTTCATGGACACCCCGGATATTTGGTGCCGACGGAATTCTGGTTGGATCTGGCTCACCTTTCTCTCGTACTCCCAGGCACTGCCCAAGACAGCCATCCGCCACATCTTCTACGGGTGTTTTGACGACTCGCAGCTATGTTTCCAAAGAAGTCCAACTCGAGAAACTTAGATTGCGGCTCGAGAGGGAGGGTCTCAAGAAAAGGAAGAAAAGTCTTGATCTACATTGCAGGAAGTGCGACGGCAGGCCCATCTTTCTCTAGGGTCTGTGTCCAAAATAGTTTTATTTTTTATTCACGAATTGAAGCATAACCCTGAGCTTGGTCTGGAACTCTCGTGACTTTGGACAGCTATATTACATTTCCAGGACTCGGTTTATACCCAGACTTGCACATGACCTGATGACTTATGTTTATGGTCACCATATCCACATGCCTTATGCCACCTCCATTCTACATTTTTTTCAGCAGTGACAACTGATTATACTCGTATACTTGTGCTTGTTCTCTTCTTTGACCTGACATTCTACGTGCATGTCTGCTAACACCGAGTTTCTGTAAAGGCTTGATGCCCATTCCTTCTTGTATTTGTAGATGGTTTTGGCGCTTTCTGAAATACTAGCTGTGCTCGTCTCTGCTGTAAACTCGCTGTGAAGTTGAGGCGAGAGGCAGCCCGAAAAGCTCCGGATCGTGGGAAACAACGGTTGACACCAACGCAAAGAACAGTAATTAATCGTCAATTAATCGTTCCTTTTTACCAACACAATGTCGCCGTTACGCCGAAGTCTTATGAAGAACTGGTTTGCCGTTGAGGTATGTGGTGACCTATCATCGAAATGTGTGGCTGCATCTGACGTTGGCATCCATAGGCCATCCCAATGTGAGTTTCCAAACGATTACTACTTTTGGGACGCAGGTTGAGAAACATGCATGTACAACGAAGTTATGTCATTATTGGTGGTGTCTTGACTGGTGCTACCTGGTACCTGGGTCGTCTCGCTCTTGGTCCATCAAGTGAGTAACACTGGAGCCGTCCGCTGTTTTTTTTTTTTACATTAATACCACCATCAGTCATTTGGACCAAGAGTAACCCAACTCCGTGGAACACAGTTAAACCTGAAGAGAATACGAAAATGCTGGCCGTTAATCAGAAATTTGACAAGCAGTTCGTCCGTTTGAATGTCACTTCTTGTCTTTGGCTAAACCCAGGTTTTCCAGCTGGTCGCGGGACAAACTGTAGGGATGGAGGTCTACCTAACAGAATCCAAGTCATGAAGACAGTCATAATTTTCTTCTGTAAAACGACCTAAATCCAGCCAATTTTCACACCTTTAGACCGTGTCACGAAGCGTGACTTACGAATCGGGTTGCGACTTAATCCGATTTGCATTTGATTTCTCTTTCTTCGTCTTCCTCGTCTTCTTCCAGCTTGTCATGTCCTACATATTTGACATTGGCTATCATGTCCCAATCCCTCCAGAAGTGGCTGAAGATTCCCCTTTACCAGGAAAGCCATTGGTTCGCGATACTTACCACTCTTTGTAGTACATCTAACGTTCCGCCAAAAGACCATTTTGCAAGGACACCTGAATCTGCCATGCCTTGTATATGGTGCAGCCGCTTTTTCCAATCAATACAACTCCGATGACGTCTTGTTGAGTTCTACACCTCTTCGAACTGTTCGACTTGCCTTGCGGTCTGTCAAACAATTTTGCCATTCCAGCCCCTGAACACTGTTCTACTCACAGATATGGCATTCGCGCCTTTGACACGTCTGTTTATTACGGTAACTCGGAAATAGTGCTTGGAAACATCCTCAAGACTTTGGAACCAGAGTTTCCACGCTCGACATATCAGCTTGTAATTATCTTTTGCACGAACTTATGCCCAGTTTGATCACTGTGAGGCATAGATGACCAAGTGCGGTAGATACGGTCAATCCGATTTTGACTACACGCCTAGCGCGATACGAGAAACTGTCAAGCGCAGCTTACAACGTCTGCAAACTGACTACCTGGACACTGTTTATCTCCACGATGTGGAATTCGTCTGCACACTGGTATTGCCTGTAAGATCGGGAAACCACATTTCAGCATTGTCCGAGGATGCCGAAAAGTATGGCTTAGCCAAAGGGGATGAAGATAAGATCAGGGGTGAAGGAGATCAAAAGATTCTGGATGCCATTGCGGAGCTCAGAAAATTACAGGATGAAGGCTTGGTGAGGAACATTGGCATCACAGGTACCCTTATACGCTGTGGAATGGAAAGCAGACTAACGTCCTCGAAGGCTATCCTCTTCCCACTCTCCTTCGCCTCGCCATCCTCGTATTACATCGCCCGCCCTACAAACCCTTAGATGTGCTCCTGTCCTACTCCCATCTTTCTCTACAGAATTCCACGTTCAACGAGTTCGCCCCCCATTTTTTGCAACGCGCACACGTCCGGCAGCTCGTTGCGGCGTCACCATTAAGCATGGGACTGCTGACTTCTTCGCCACCTGCATGGCACCCTGCACCTCCTGAACTTCGTAAAGTGGTTGAGAACGCCCGTATCCGCTGTGCCAGGAGCCTGCCAAGTTTAGCGCTCGGATTCTCGGTCAGAAACACGGGAAGCAGTCATCATAACATGCCACTGGTCATTGGCTTGAGTACACCTCATGAAGTGCATGAATGTGTGAAGGCCTGGAGAGAGATACAGGAGGAAGAGGATGTTGCGGAGAGAAGACGGGGGGAAGAGTGTGTTGTGAGTGTGCTGCGGGATGCAGGATACAAGGACTGGTCATGGTCGTCGCCGTAGAAATAGAGAGTGATTATTGATTTTGTCGGATGTAACCGATTTCGATGTTGCTCCAGAATTTGATTGCAGTGGCTCAGATATGCCTCTCGACGGGTTGATTATCCTCGACAACTCCGGGTTTGTTCTCCTTCATACTTGCATGCCCTGAGACCCTGACACATCCCCTTAGTCGTGCAATAATACAGTCTGGATTCAGGTCAAAATCTCCTGCATATCCCCTGTTACATATCGATGCTCTTAACAACGTCCTTGCAAAGGCACCTCGTCCAGACGACGTAGACCCTGTGCTATATGTTCAGCCCTACAACTCCACAGGCTTCCCCAGCGCGTGCTGCCACATTCGTTGCAGTGACATCAAGATACTGTGCCCCGTTAGCGGCGACGGTATGCTCTCGGCTGTATATGCACTCCTCTCGGTGATTAAGCCAGTCAATCAGTTGATCCACTGTTGGCATTCTCCTTCCTCCAAACTTTTGTCGATATTCTGCGAGAGTATTTCGGTGTAGTGAATGCTGCGACAATGAAGGACAACTTTGATGTTGTGTATCAGGTCATTGCTTCGTTGTTCATGACTACTTCGCACTGAATAAGATTAGCTCCTGGAAGAAACACTGGATGCCGGAGGGCATCCACTAACAACTTCTCCGAATGCCTTGCGCGAGATTGTGCTACCTCCCTCATTACTTTCAAAGTTACTCAGTGTCACCGGCGCGAACATCACGTCGACCATCAATTCAGGACACGGTCTCAGCCCGGTTGGCGGTCCATTCTCTTCTTCAATACCTTGGAGAAGAGCTGCTGTTCGATACACCAACAGCGAGATTTATATTGACGTAGTAGAGGTGCTAAAAGCTACTGTTAATAAGTAGGCCACGCTTCCAGGAACACTTTGTTACATGCGGGGGCGACTCTGACTCTTATACCCAGAAGCGGAACAACAATATTGGGCCATGCTTGGGGAAAACTGGAGACCAATGCGAAGCTCTCAGGTACGCACACTCCCCTCTTCTGAAGCATCATATGGTCCAATTGAAAGTAAAGTCGTTCAGGCACCCCTGACTGCACAATGACGTTTGCAAATCCACAGGTTTTGACAGATTGCTCATTTCACCCATGCGTTCGGTGTGTCTCTAAAGTAGTACCCTCCTAGTTTCCTCCTGATATTCAGTCAAGGCTTCAACGATGGAATCGTGACAAAGCGTTGTCATTTATTCCACCTGACGGTCGTTTCATACTCGCGGAATATAGGTACCTCCCACCTGCAGCAGTGCTCCCTGCCAGTATGAGTACGGACACATCCGCCTTGGCAAAGGACGTTGTTCCCATTCCTCTCTCCCTAAAGCCTGTCATAGAGCTCGAGGAGAATGGTGGTAAGTTACTTCTTCGTTCTGCTAGATCATACATCGCAACGTGTGCCATGACCCTAGGATCATTTGATATCACGTTGACTTCCCGCCTGACCACCCGAGCTATTGAGAATCTTGTTGCAGAACTTCATCTCGGTGAAAGTGCAGGTGGCATAAAATGTATAGCAGGCCGCGGCAGTGGTGGCTTTGGGCGGGGCCTCAGCAGCCTCGAATCGGGGATGACTGCCTCCATCGGTGCATCATGGGCATTTGATACAAAAAAGCGGGTGTGTACCAATTAACAGGATTCATATCTGCATAAATCGACCGCTGCATTAGACCTTACGTTGGGAAATTCCTACTGTGCCGCCAGCCAGCAGTTGGACTTTGAAAGGATCATTTGCAACACTGTCAGCCTGCTCCGAGTGCACTTGACTAAAGTTGACTGATTTTTGACAGCAATATCCCGCGTCCCTCACGTGCAATTCGGTTGAATTTCGAAATCGCTTCGTATACATTCTCTGCTCTGAAGATTGATCAATTAAAGGTATCGGGGGAGTCATACAAGCCGTACAAAGGCGTCCGAGGCCGTTCACTGGGAGATGTCGAGTGGAGATGGTAGCAAACTATATTTATTGTCAAATAGACTCAGCAGGAATCAGCAGTTACGAGTATAGTTGTAGCTAGGAGCGAGTATCCATGAGGAGTTACATCTTACACTGACCGTGAGCGAAGGCAAGAAGTGGTTAAACTAATCTGCTGATCACCGTGTACTGATAATGCCAGCATTAATTAGTTTCTGGACGTTTTGGCGAACACGAGGATTCTTCATGTGATCCTGCAATGCCTTGGGATCATTTTGAGCTTGTTGGAGAATTTGTTGCATCACAGGATCATTCATAATGCTCTTTTGAATCATGATGAGACTGTGTGGTAAACCTGTTGACATTCAACTTACCGCAACTTCAGGATCACGCATCGCACGTTCGAGAGTCTGCTCCTGAGTTTCTTCTCCCCGCTGAGTAAACAGAGCCTCCTGACACTTCAAATTCTGTTGTGCGATCTCCTTTGCGTGCTGGCGTTCAGTATCATGCTCCGTTGCTTCCTGGATAGCTTCGAGAGCTTTGGTGTATTCGCGCATTCCAAAAAGGATACTCGATCTGCGAATATATGCCTTGACTACATGCCACGTTTTGTAAAAAACGATGGCAAGTTGATGGCTTGCGACACTCACTAAACTGAGAATCGACTCTGATCGCTTCATTCACATCCTTCAGTGCCTCCGGCAATGCCGCCAATTTCATGTACGCCGCAGCGCGGTTGTTGTAACCCCGTGCATCGGAAGGGTCACGTTTGATGCTTTCGGTGTACGATTTAACAGCTGCCGCAAAGTCTCCAGCCTTGAACTGGACATTCCCCTCTTCACGGGAAACAGCGCTTTTCTCCGAGTCGATGTATGCCTTGTGATCCTGCTCTGACTTGATTTTTTCGGCATCGCGGAGCTTGTTCAATACATCAGGTGTGCGGTGCTCAGTCAGTGATTTTTGGTAAAAGAAGATAGCTTGCGCTAGATCATCCTTCTTCTGATACGCTGAGCCAATGCGGCTATATGCCTTTGCAATGAGTTTGAAATCTGCACGGATCTGGATGATGGTTCCGTTCATTATCGTCAGCCGTTTTTTCACTGCTCATTTAAACTCACAGAACGTCCTTCTTCAACAGCCTTTTGACAGGCTTCAATAGCCTTGTCGTAATCCCCTTTCTCGAAGTATGCGGCTGAATCGCAGAAGACGCGTGGAAGTCATGTGCGATTGCTACAGTCTGTGTTTGACTCACCACCTAGATTGGTCAAGAATGTCACATCCTTGGGCCAGACGTCCCAAGCTCGTTGGAACTGCTCAATAGCCTCTTCGAAGTCTCTCTTCTTGTACGCCTCCCCACCTGCCTTCTTGGCCGCTTCCGCCTCTTCCTTTGCCTTGGCTTCTTCTTTATCCACCTCTTCCATCTCGACGTCCTCTGGGGCAGCCGACGGTTCTGGAGCCCGCTCAGGTCTTGATGAACTGGCGGCACGAGGGGGCGATTGTGGGGTTGCCGGCTCCGCCTGCAGGTCAGGCGGCAATTCGTCCGAACCTTCGGGCCGGGAGAAACCTTGCATGTCAATTCCCATAAGGGCACCCAAAACGTCAATCATTCTTGGGTCCTGTAATGCCCTGGAAAGGTGGCATAAGGGCCGAGATACATCATTCATGGTTCAGGCCTACTGACCCTTGAGCAAGAGACGGATTTCGTTGGAGCATTTGGAGCTGAGTTGGAGCATCAGACATGTACCGCAAGCATTGCATTGAACATACTTTTTGGACGAAAGACGGATCAGAAAGATGTTTTTGTGTTCGGGGGTTGGTAGCGAGTTTGCCGAGTAGGTTTGGGTCTGAGAACATCTTCCCAATGCCAAATCCCCCATCCTCAGAGCTTTGTGCTGCATATTGAAGGGTGAGCAGAAGGTGGAAGATATTCAAAACTGCTGAGGCCAACCTTTTGCGTCGCGCACCTCCTGTAGACCTTTTCTCAAGGCCGGACTGTCTTCATATTTCAGACCATCCTCATAGGCCACGATTGCCTCATCGTAACGGCGTGCGCCGTGTAGCGCAGCACCTTTACGCGCATAGCCTTTGGCCCATGAAGGGTTGACCTTGATACACTGATAAGCGTATGTGTGAGTTATCGCATCGACGGTAATCATGATTGCACAACCTCTTCAGCATCCGCGAGCGACTCTTGCCACTGCTTTTTCCCAGCTCTCGCAGCGCTTCGATTTGACCAAAGAACATGGTTTTGGGGATCAATTGCCAGAGCCTGTGAAAAAAGATCGATCGCTTTGTCGTAGTCCTTGGCGGCAAAGGCCTTGTTGCCCTGATCTTTGAGCGCGCTTGCCTGGTAATATAGGGGTGATAAGATGCGTTATGAAGAGGGAAAAGCAGAGGAACGCACGTCAGGCATGTCCACTGAAACTCGAATACTTGAAGTCTCTGGTGAAACAAATGAAATAGATTGATATACCGCTTTCTACACGCAAACGTTCTAGAAAGTGCCATGCTGCACCAGGCTCTTTTCCTCTCCAGTTCTTGCTCTTTCCTCGACATTGCGCATCCGCAGCATTGTTCATTTAGCGAACTCAGCTCAATTAACCTGATCACAACGCGCGGGTTGAAAGTGTCTGTGGTCCTCACTTCACTCCATGTCCTCGGACTCATCAAATGTCTCTTTCCCATCCTCGCTATCGATATCTGAAACGTTCTCCCGCCTGCTTCGCGCATCCTGGCGCATGTCCACCAGCGATGCTGCCATGTCACTCGGATAACGAGTCAGACCTTGCAAAATAATCCGGGTCGCTGGTTTGTGGCTTGCTGCCTTTTGCTGCGAGTTTTTTTTTCGTCGATGGCACTCGTAGCATGTATCTGCCTAGCTGAGTTCTCATCACATTGCGACCCTGCACTCTCGAGATTCATATGCTTGAGAGAGTACGCAGCCGTATCCGCATCTACCTCTCTCAATCAAGTCGGTCCAAAATAGTTAACGTGTCCACCTAGGTCTCCAGGAGTAAAACCATTAATTCAGTCGACGGGACTCTCCGACACTCAGAAAGATCAGGAACTCGGGTAAGGTACTCATTGCAGAGGGCGCAACCAGAATCAGTTGTGACCACGGTTACTTCGACTGCATCTGTATGCCTGCTCTGATGCAGCATGGTATCCATGCTTCCACAGACGTTATAGGAGACGAACACTTATGCTTTCAGCATCAATTCCGATTCAATTAACTATTGGTGCACACCCATTTACAACACCTTCCTCCTATGCCAGTCCTTACCTCAACAGCACACGGAATCGAGGCAGTGGCGATCACGTTCGTGCGTGACTGCCGGCTAGCCCGGGACTTGCCTCACCTTCTTTGATGTTTTGAGTAAAATGCGAGTCTTTCTGCCTCACAGTTTTTAAAACCTGAAGATGACTAAAATGAGTAAACTGATGGGAGGTGTAGTTATTTTGGCAAAACGTGTATTTCTCTGGGTACCTGCGACCCTGACCTTTTGTCATGTCATCCGCCGTTGTGTCATCACCTGATGCTCATGTACACCTACCCTTTTGCGCCCTCGATAATCCTGATTGCATTGTCCCAGCAGTAACCATCATATATGGTCAGATAACCGGCATGAAGGACGAGAAATAAAAAAAACAGTGCGGGAACCTGTAGTGGAACGTACCAATGAGTATAGCTAAAATTAGCTCGTAAAGACTTGACAAGACTGTGGCATCAACTCGGCGTCACACTGCAAGGATGCTAGATCACAAATCCGTGTTTTTATGAGATTTAGTGAATGGGTTACAACCTGGTGACGTCCTAGGTAAGGAAGCCTGGTAGTAACTTGCAAGCAAAGCAATGGCATCGCGGCAGGTTTGGAACCGCCTCCATCGCTTATGATTTGCAGTTGCATTTCTAGAGGCTGGCTAGGAGATTCGGCCAGATCCTGGAGGGAAGTACGTGAGAAAAATCGAGTGATGTAGGTGACAAGTCGCTAAGTCCGTTTCCGACTATAGACATCCGACTCGGGACATCATACAGTGGGAAGACAAGAAAATTGAATATCAAGTTGTGAAGGGAGACAAATAGGAAGAGTCAAAGGGAGAGACGGATAGCAGTGGATGAAAAGACGCGCATATAGTTAGGGATCGGGGTGTCGAGAGCTGCGAGGAGGCTGGCGAAGCAAGAGGGAAGGGCGGCGGCGGTGAAGCGGGAGTAGAATGATGAACAGGGAAGAGACCCCGGACAGCGTCGAGGAGGATTAATTTCTCGATGGACGTTGGCAGAGGAGCATGATGGATTTGCGCACTTGGCCATTCTCCCTTTATATTCTTTCCTATTTCCTTTCTGTTCCCGCCCTCCATCCTCCTCCCCCCCATCCTCTCTCTCAACATGGCCGATGATTCAAATCCCTCCAGTTCCCCCTCTGCTCCGCGGCCTAAAGCTGCGAGGTCAACTGGAACCGTTCGTGGAAGAACTTCTCCTGCCCCAGGCTCTGCCAATGACTCACCCACGGACGGTCGCCCTCCCACTAAGCGTGCTCGCAAAGCGATAAACTGTGAGCCATGTAGAAACAGCAAGCTGAAATGTGATCGGTACGTAGATCCGCAAAGGTATGCTCGTTTCTTCCGCTCAACATCCAAACATCGCAGAAATCGTCCTTGCTCGTCTTGTGTACTTCGAGGTGCGCGCATACAGTCTGTATATCCTTGTCATACGTCTTTGATCATTTTATAGGCACGTCTGCAATGTGCTACCAGGATGCCCGAGGCCCTGAAGGCGGCGATGCTTACTCCCGCGGAGATGATTTCCAGTCTGTGCTGCTGGTTCATCCTCGCGCTGTATACCATATTTCTGACAGTCCATTTTCCTTTAGTTACACTCGCATCGATCCAGCTCAAGAGATCGCTCGTCTACGCCATTCAATCTCTCTGTTAGAAGCCTATGTTTTCCCACATCATCGAAACAACAACTCCAGCCTTAATCGACGTCCAAGCGAGGCTCCTTCTCTCGTTACTCCTAAGAAAGAAGTCTTTGATTCCGATATCACTGACAAAAATAACGCAGCACCTGGTATGCTTGGTGATCAGGTGCAAGGCGGATTATATGCTGGTCCTACTAGTGCCGCAACACATCTGTTAATGGTGATCATTTCGTTGACACCCCCTTGAGTTTCTCTAATCGTTTCTCAGAGCGAGCCCCGTGCAGACGAGCCAGATGCGCGCCATGGTCAGGATCATGAAGAATTTCCAGCCACATATGACCACGATTTACTCACGATGTTTCCACCCCTCAACGTTGCTGATGGCTTGATCAGATACTATTTTGATTATTGCAATTGGATATACCGACATGTCAATGAACAATCATTCACACAACAATGGGAACGATTCAAAACCGGTGCTTCAGGAGATCGCATAGTGCTGGCAACAGCATTCATCATCATGGCAGTCGCAACATATTATCTTCCTGCTCGACATCCACTACTTGAAACATTTGTTTCGCAGTCGCATGAGGAAATCAGCCAAAAGTTCTACGAACTTTCAGGCACCGCTCTTCAAAGACGAAAAGCTGAGACCAGGTCCTACACTCTAGAGCTTGTAGAGCTGCTACTCATCAGATGTCATTATTTGACCCTTTCAAAACGAGATAGTGAAGAAATTTGGCATATCAAAGGAGAATTGATTTCAGTCGGGTCAGCAATGGGACTTCATCGTGATCCAGGTAAATGGAAAATGCCCAGAGAAGTGGCAGAGCGCCGCCGTTGGGTATGGTGGCATATTGTCTTGCTTGAGAGGTATGGCGGTTACTTTCCTGACCGATGTCTTTGTTGATGTCATCGTACCAGATGGCAAGCTTTCATGTTCGGTAGACCGATCAGTATCGCTTCACATCATTTTGACACGCATCTTCCTTCATACTGTGACCCTGCAATCGATAAAACGGGTCGACTTTACCTACCTAACATTGCTCTCCTACGTCTAGCCTACATACTCGGGGATATCATGGATGATGCAGTCTCCGTCCGCCCGGTTCCATATGAAAATGTCCAAGCTAACGACCGAGCACTGACGCAGTGGATGGAAAATCTTCCCCAAGAACTGGATCTCGATGATTTTCGAGTTGCGCGAAGCCTGGCCTCGCCCAATCTCAATGTCCAACGGCTTGGAGTGCAAAGCGTTATCATCCGCACGTCTTATCACCACATCCGCTTCACTCTTCACAGACCGTATGCTAGCATTGCCAGCAACCCGAACCACGTCGCCGCGGCTTCCAAAAATTCGTCAACGGATCCTTCCAAATACGCCCAGAGCTTAGAGATCGCTGTCAGTGCTGCTGAGAAATTAATTGCGATGGTTGGTCATATTCGTCCGGACCATTTAGCGAATACTTCTCTTGCGGTTCCAGCCCATATGAATTGGGCCCCTTTCCATGCCTTCTCTGCTGCTATGTTCTTCTCTTTCCAGTTAATTGCAAATCCTGACCAACCTGGTGCAAGTCTATTCCGCGACAGTATACGAAAAGCGATCATGACACTGGAAAACTCGAAAGGCAATGCAGTCGCTGACAAAGCTTATACCATTCTGCAGGTCCTAGCTCCTCTCTATTCAATGGAATTCCCCCAGGAGAGCGTCGAAGAACGAGACAAGCTACGAGCACAAGTCCTCGGCACTGTGCGGAAACTTGCCTTCCCATATCATGACTCGCGAGACAAGTCTGGTGAATCGCCAGGTCGTTCCATGGGCTCTCCTGCCTCTGGGGGGACATCAAGCCCACCCAACAATATCATTACAAGTCTACCTCAATCATACGATCCCTTACCTGTGCGGACAGGTGTAAACGTATATCCGCAAGCCTCTGGTCTTGTTCCGTCACCACAACCTCAGCCACAAACAACTGTTGCGCAAAGTCTCGGGAGTCCTTATTCACAGGCATATGTCTCGCCTCAGCAGGCAATATATACTGATGCGACTCGTTATCAGTATGTAAGTCCTGTGGATGACCCAGCTATGTGGGGCGCAGCAGTCGGCTTTAATCAAGGAGAATGGTGTCAATTTTTGGATGGCCTAAGGACAGAACAGCCTTCACAAAGCCGCCATATGCAAAATACATAGCCAACTGTTTTTTTTGTTACCGTGCTGTGTCCCCTTCTTGTCATGTTATATATGGTCTATACGTCTATAACCCTGTGGATTTGTATTACTTGCTTTTCATGTCTTGCTTTGATCTCTTTCACTTTTCCTTGGCTATGCATCATGTAGCGGTATAGAGACTGTATATATATCTACCTCAAGAGGTCGCGTGACAGCTGACGAGGATTGTCCGTTAGGTGAGACTGCAAACAGCTCTGATAAATTACTGGAGCCAGCAACTAAGAGGTGCGATGGCAATTTATCAACTTATGTACTCGCTTGACATGATTTAAAAGCTCCCTCTCAAACTTGAGAACTGAAGGCGGCGGTTGTTCCAGTGATTTAGATGCAGCAAGAACTTGATCTAATAGCGTGTAAGGCAGCCATGTTGAGGAAGCATTTTGTGGGGTCTCTCGGATCAGTTTCGTGTTAATCTATACCAAAAGAATCATCTCAGCGAAAGGAACATCAGTAACACCAGAAATCGCACTTTTCGTAATAGCGACAACGAGTATTCGATTGCATCCCCATGATTTTCATAACGCATGCTAGTCCGGATGAGGAACTCAGGGTTATATTCCTATTGCAATAAACATGTTAGTCAGATCCATTTCCTCCGAAGATGCAAACCAACCTCCAGGACATGGATGATCCACGGAGGCGGGGAGCGCTTTCTGTCATGTCCTAACAAGGTTTCGAGTGTTGCTTTCGTGTATTTGTAATCTGTTTCCGGGCCATCATACAGTTGAAGAGCTTGCCGAAGATATCTCCAACCCCTGTTGGCGGGTGAACCAGACGAGGACGAGCTTTTCTCTGAGAATAACCAGTCGGTAGCATCCTCCTGACTATAGACCTTGTCAGGCATATAAAGTGATTCGATCAGGAAAAGCAACCCACATCACGGCGTCGGCTCTTTGGGAAAGCCTTAAACATTGCCTTGTTAGATGGGTAAAGAGGTCTGTCATATCAATCTTGAGGTTACGAGCATAGGTCATGGCTTGGTTGAAACGATTCATTTGAGCCAACTTGAGAATAACGAGAGATGATGGAGAGAAAAGTCCTGAATGTCATTGGTGAGAAGGCAGTCAATTCTCCACCAAAAGTAAAGTCAAACCTTCGGAGGTTAGTGACGCTGGATCAGCACGGACTAGATCAACTTGTGCAGATAACGAGGAGTGATCGTATTGTATATCGCTCAACTGCACAACCTCTGCCTCATGTCTGCCAGCTGCATACTTTGCTTCGGGTATGTACTCAGTCAGCCTCCTCCGCTTCCGGGGCTGGTCGGTTTTTTTCTGAGTCTTCAGTAAACATCGCCTGTAATGCATACTCACCTCGCTATCACCTTTGCTTGCGGCTGGTAATACAATCCAAGCATTATGTTGCTCCACCAATGAGAGTGAATTTATAGCAACTGCATATGCTTGCAACTGTTCTTCCGCTAACGCCGCAAAGGACTGAGCGTCAACAATCAAATCACGTAACTTGTGGGCTCGATGATACATGGCAAGCGCAGCTACAAAACCTATGTCAATCATCGTATCGTAGAAAAATGTACTGTTTTACCATTGCGATGGTTTCCGCGACCTGTGTACCATGCATATAATATCTTGGCATAACATGGTTTTACACGTGGGTCAACATTGCGAGCCTTGAACGATAATGCGCCTTCCACTTCGTCAGATATACCGGCAAAGTTGAAGGTCAGAAGTTTTTCCACTGCATTATCCTCGCACATTCTGTACGTCAAGTGACTAACGCATTCACGCTTTCTAGTATGGCGTTAAACCATCGAATCGATCACTTTGAATGCGACGTACAATTTGTCATAAGGCGAGCTCATGAGGGATGTGTATGCACTCTCGTACATCCCCAGTTCAGTGTAACCTTTGATAACGTTCAACCACAATGAAGAAGTGTCCGTATTACCTGGAGCGGCGGAGATTGCTAAACGTGCAAACCGTACCTCATGGTTCACCAAGTTGTTTTGTCTGAAAAGCTCTGCTGCATGCGAGTAGAAAGTAAATTCAGAATTGAAACATTCGGCAGCTGGAAGAACCGCTGCCAATGCTTCCTGATCCTCTGGCGATACGCCCGCGTCCGGGCCTGAAGTGGGTTATCAACGAATTCTCACTCATTTGTAGTTTACTTACCAAAACATCCCGCAAGTCTCCGTAACAGTTCAGAGGCATCCTCAACTCGCCCAGTATCAAGCCAGAGGCGTGCTTGAGCATACGACACTCCAGGTGTCTTGGGTAGCCATGAAAGCATCTCCCGCGTCAAGCCATAGCAACGGCATAGTCTCAATCGCTCGCAGAATAGAACTTCAAACTTGGTGGCATGCGCAGGTGACACTGATTGCAACAACCCTGAAGAGTCGAGAAATCGATGAGCAGCACCAGGCAAGGCCAAAACATGATCCGATTGAGCAAGTAGATGGTGGATCAGTGAGTAGCTTGGATTTGCCTGTAGCTTGTGAGGGGATACATTCATGTTTCGCATTTTCACCACAACATCCTCCGAAGACAGGTCGTCACCATTAGCCCTTGAACTGCCAGGCCCTAGCTGTTTTTCCGCGAGTCTGAGCATAGCAACGCCCCTGAAGACGGCTAGTACTTCTCCCAATAGAGATGGGTCCCATTCTATGAGGTCACTTGCAAGGAAATAGAGTAAAACGACGAGGGACAGGCACAGCTCATATCTGGCATGAACTGTAGCGGCGATATATGAAGCGGTGGTGGCGCGTAGCCAATGCGAGTTTGTGGAAGGAAGTAGCAGTTCAACCTCATCTTCTTCACGCTTCACTTCCATATCTAGTCCACCTATAACGTCCAGCGCCGCCCTAGCCGCTGCGTCCAAGTCATCTATGCTCTGCAGACGACCCAAAACCCAATTTGCGGTGCCATCATCTGCGTACTCGAAGATCCTCGAACGGCTTGCTTGGTCTTGAATGATGTCAGAAAAGGTAAACGTTATCCCCTGCTGAAAGAGATCATTTAGACGGTTCTCTAGGTCCGCTATCACTTGAGGATTCAACGTCGAACGCAGTATCCATGAACTGCTCAGAATATCATACTGTGAGTCAATAGAAGAATTCTCCTGAGAGAGAAGACGACGTAGATAAAGGGGGAGGTCCTCGCGTGTGAGACTTCTGACGCGCTCGCGTTCGACAATAATGATATTTCCTTGATCTTCCACTGAGATTGCCAGCGGTCGACTCCCCAGGCGTTCCAGCCTTGAGCAACGACTAATGAACCCTTCCCAGTCCCTTTTCATTGAGCTCCAGTATGAGGCATATTGGGGAGCACCGGTTTGTGTATCATGGACCAATTTGACAGTACAGCCGACGACACTAGCAATGTTCTCTGCGATTGAGCCATAGTTGGAAGTTAGCTGAGGGGGAACATTTCCAGGTAACGACAGGCAAGAGTCGGTATACTCATCAATCGCGCTACGCAGCGTATTAATTGAGAAGGCCCCAGGTCTTAAAACTGCTTCTAAACCCTTTTCAACAACAGATCCTGGGGATAGGAGCAATTTTTCCAGGTATCCGGGGCTGTGTTCTGGCTCTGGG
Source organism: Amanita inopinata Kibby_2008 (assembly GCA_001691775.3). Lineage (NCBI taxonomy): Eukaryota > Fungi > Basidiomycota > Agaricomycetes > Agaricales > Amanitaceae > Amanita > Amanita inopinata. The sequence goes on from JNHW02000002.1 coordinate 876,718, forward strand.
GATACAAAGACGGCGTGCCACGATCGTCGTTCTTGATCGCTGAAGGATTCCACGTTAATTACCGTTCGTTCAACCAATGATTGACCCTGATGGTCCCACAGAATATACAGTGAATCGTCAACTATCATGAAGTCCTGCAAGCGAGAATGTGCACTAGCAGAAGAGCATTCAATAGCCCCCAAATCCTGAAGATGGTCGGCCACGACGCTGACGAGTCGGAACATGCCACCGGAGGTTGACGAAGAAATTGTTGGCATGAATGCAAGTAGGTAAACTTGGTCACCGCTTGAACTACCTTCGAATACCCGGAGAAGGTTTTGTTGCGCGCCATCTAATAATTGATGTGTTGGAGAGGAATCTCTTCCCGCTATCGCTATAGATAGCGTCTTGCTTGATACACAGCCGGTTTTAGCTTTCCAGAGGCGTAACGTGCGATCACGCGAAAGAGACCATATGTGCCCAATGTCTGTTGGCCAGGGAATACTAGCCATTGCGACAATATCTGAGGCATTGTTCGCAGTTGCACTTTGTGTCGGGAGAAGTGAGGTCAAGGATGATAAGAATGAGCTATGCTGAAACGTGGATTCAATCCATTCATCTACAAGAAATTAGCAGCTTCAAAAACGGAGAGCGAGTGGAGTCACCGTGTTGCTCATCCAAACCCAACGTATCTGACTCTATTCGTAGGAGTGCGCCGTGAGCTAGTCCAACGGCTACACAGTGGATCCCTTGTGCATGGACGGGACCCACAAGCTGCTCTGGAGCAATTTTAATAAGATACTCTCGAATCCATATACTTTCCATGTGGTCTTTCCATAGGCTTCGGCCTGTACCAATTGGAATCACGAGTCGGTATAATGAACCAACATTCGTTACGGCTAATACATGTAATTCTGTGGATTCCCAAGTGAAAATCGCGGGAGCGGCAAGAACGGTGGCAGGAAAGACGAATCTGAGGGGAGAAACATCTGTTGACAAAGAGATTAGTTCTATGATCAAACCGCCATGGAGAACGCGAAGGAGGATGGTGCCCGTGTTTGGAGAGTTCAAAATGGATGAGCAGGAGGCATGCTCTGGCACCTGGTCTGCATCTTGGGAGGTTGAGGGCAGAGGAGTGTCGTGGCGCGCGGTGTGAACGGGAATTGCAGTGGCTTGAGTGGGATACAGCGAGGAAAGATGGGTCGAGACGAGGATGCCAGCGTCCATGGCGACTGCAAAAGCCCAAGACGCGCTTTGCGGACGTTGGACGCGATGTTCTCACACTTTCTTATCCACTTTTGTTCCTTCTCCTCCCCCTTCATTTTCACGGGACGACGACGCTTAGCCTTCACCCGCCACGACGGCTGCCTACTCCCAGCACACCACAAACTGCTTTTTAACGCTAGCTACCTGCATGCGTGGTGTTATGCTGCGTCTCCCAGATCCAATGATCCATGAGACAGGATCAGAATAGACGCTCTGCTGAACGCCGCCGCGGACGTTGGTCAACAACGATTTGACACCTTGAAATGATGGGAAGCCGGCAGTTGGGATCAAAAACGCATTCATGAAGGGCCACCAACTTTCAGATTGCTTCATTTCTGCTTCACGATTCAAAATATGACTCAAGATGGCCATAAGATGTCTATCTTCTAGCCTTCAATGTGAAAGGTTCATGCCTCAATATTGACTAACGCAATTAAGCTCTGAACTGTCTCATTGTTATTCTCGAGGTATGTAAGCCTCGCTCTCGCCTGAAGCTGTGGAACAGCAGCACTCCTGCGATAATGCCATGTCTATACAGATGTAAACAACTTACTTGGCAGAAGGGTAATGATTGTGAAACGTCAAAACTGAAAGGGTGCCATCATAGCTGGATCCCATTTCGTTGACTGCCGAAGGCAGCGAAGCAAATCATGTGGCGAACCACACAAACCGGCCTGTCCTGTGTCGATGGTTGACCACAAGTTCGTTGCAGTCGCATCAGAATGGCATGACTCATTCAGTGCGATATGATCAACCTCCCAGACACAAACAATGCAGCGTATTGTATCTTCAGGCTCGTCAAGTATTTTCAGATCGCAAGGGATTTGAATGGCATTCCCTTATGACGCACTAGAACCTCCTGGAAACTGTGGCACGCTAGATTAGTATGTCAGCGCAGGACTATCTTTAGAAGGCCCAGGAAATTGTTTTCACTCGGATTCTTGCCACACATTAATCGCGTCCTACTCCAAAGAACCCGAGGAAAAGCTACGTGGCGACTTTCAAGAAGCGCTGTAGAACTATGCGTCACGTTCTCGCCGAGGATGACTGGGGTAATTTCTAAAAAGATGCTCTCTGTGAAAAAGACTGTTTACGGCACTCAGTAACCTCGTAATCTGCGAGCCAGTCACCTACCACGTTTAACCAGAGCGCTGTAGAATCTTCCGAACTACTCCTTCTCCTTCTGTCATCAAGACATATGTAAAGAATTGCATGCCAAAGCCACAGTTTCGTAGATCGACCACTTCCATAATCTACGCAAAACCACGGCCTCAAGTCGGAACTTGGTGGGTACTGGCCTGAAGCTTGCCTACCTTTTACAGTGATCGCCGACGAACACTTGTTACTCTAATTTTCTTTAACAAAGACGTACGACACATACATCAACCCCCTACTGTTTCATCGTACAATGCTTCGATGAAAACTGTGATCTCTAACATGATGCAAACTCAGCGAATGCAACACTGGGCCAATCAAAGATCGCCGCCTTCATGTTTTCTTTAATGAATACGTTGATTGCGGCTTTTACTCCATGAACTAGCGAGTTATCCCAAGTATCAGGAAAATGTATAGAGAAGTGATTTGACCTCGTGGCAGGATGTGAATGATGAATTCTTGGTGGCAGCTAAGACGATCACAAAGGGACGGCTACCTCATTGTCCTTCCAGTGGTGTATTTAAGGCCGCACACAGACACACAAGCCACCACCTCCACCATTTAACAGTGTCTCAGCAGTGACTGTCCTTTCTTGCATATCGTAATTTTCATCCCTCAAATTCTCCGTTTATCATCCTGTTCTACTCTAGACTAAGAACCTCTCAATTTTCCGCTTTTTGGATAATTGTTATGGAACACTTGACTGTCTTTGACGCCATTCTCTTCCCCTCCGATGGTAACTAATCCAATACGCTGGTCTTTTCAATCTGAAACTAAAATCACAATCCATACATCACCCAGGCCGTCCTCCTACGATCGTCCAACTGATGACCAGGTGGGTGTCTGGGCACCTCGCAGTATGGCAGCTAATCTTTGCAAAGCCCGATGATACTATCCACCCAGCAATCATGCCAGACCACCCCACAGTCAAGAATGCCCCACCCAGAAGTTCACATGGATTATGTACTTTACTCATCATTTCATACGTCCATTTCAATTGACGATGCTTTCATAGATTGCCGAAGGCTATGGGTCTAGAGCTTGGAAATATCAGGTATCGGCACCCGTGATGCGCTGGTTTTGCAATTCTGACGTATGTAGCTCATCGAAGCCCTCGATGGCATGAACCGAAAATTCACGAACCCGTATATCATATTCTACCCTACTGTATCTCGGGATGGAATGCCATTTCCGATCAACAGATGCATTCGTGATATCCAGGGCCGAGCATTCAGAGAGGAGACTGCCTGGCGCGGTAACATAGTCATCGCAAAATATCATGATGATCCATTCACCTGCATGATGCACGCGTCCATGGCGGACTTTCCCATATTGAAAAATTATCTCCTGACCCACGGTTGTCCTAGGTATTAGACCACAAAGGGTCTGGCGACTCATACACTGTCATATCGCTATCGCGGGTTTTGGTCTAGTACACCCAAAAAGATGAACGACAATTCATCAATGCATCTACCGATTGCTTCGTATGTATTCAGATGGAGGCTGGACCATATCGATGTATTTAATTAAAGTGATCCAGTTCGAGTAGAATACATGACAACTGTCAAAGTTCCTCATGATCATCCACTGTCGGATTAGATGAGCCTTGCTGTTTGGCATTGGCGTCCTTCACCCTCTTTTTGGGGTTACAATGCTCGGGAATCGGACTTGCAGGGTCAATAGGTTGGTGTAAAACTCTTCCGACCTTGAAATACGTAGTATGGTCGGCGTAGAATTTCTTCCAATGTTCCAGACTCTTCAATCACAAGTCACAAATGAAGCACTCTGAAAAGCCGGTAGCACGTAGCCTTACCCTAGATTCGCTTTCACTCAAGTCCCGAATGTCATGTGTGCTGTGGTCTTTGAAACAGCCCGTACCAAAAGCTCTTGCGGCATCAACACCGGCCCTAGCTTGTCTTCAGCACATTAACGCAAACACTAAGGGATCAGAGGAAACTAACAGGATGTGATAGGAGCCGCCTGGCTGGTAGGCTGTTCCACCTGTCACATCGTACACATCTCCGTCGATCTATGAGTTCGCATTAGCGAAGGAAAGGGTCTTTCAAACACATTGTTTGGAGCACACTTGCCGCAAGATAGATCGGCTTTCCGGGAGTCGTGCCGTCAAATTCGGCGAGAAAGCCTTCAGTAAAAAGACGCTGACCCGTCTGCACGCGGTGCGCATAAGTACAGTTTACAACCAGATCCCGAATTTACCAACCGGCCAGTAGGTCTTGAGCTGGATCCATTTACTCTGGTATTCCCAAGTGAAGCTGCCAGTTATGAACTTGCCAGCGAGCGCGATGATTATCACGAGGTATAGGAAGAATTTAAGTAGTCCAAGAAGCCCCACTTCTTTTTGGGCCGTGGGATCAGGTTCCAGAGGACCGACTTTTTCGCCTCGCGCAATCCTCTCGTCGCGTTCTCTCTTTTTTTCTAGCCAGGCGGCATGGAGAGCTTCCTGCTTTTCCACATATTCCCTGTAACTTTGGATCTCGTCAGTTGGTCTCTCACTTTCATATACGAATTGTTATGTACATACGCAAGAAATGGCTTGTTAGCTGCCTTCGTGGAAACCATTCTATTGGGTATAGCAGGATCTTTGGCTTTGGGGGTATCGGCGGGTTCCCTGTAAGGCGGGAGCTCCTCTCCGCCCGTCAATTCCTTCATCCAAGACATGACTGCGTATTACGGAACTTGCAACTGGTTCAGACTTGGACAATAGGTCGCCAACTGAACAACATACTTGTCAGTGATCGTGATCACGTAAAAGGCTGACTCACGTGAGGTCAATTTGGCCCTGTTTACTATCGCCGTCTTGATCCAACCGATATAATCTTGCCAGGTACCAGCTCCCTTATCAGCACGCCTATTTGGCAAGCTGAGCATATCTAGCAGTGTGTACTGTGGGTCATTATGTTCCACATCTCGGACTTTCCGAACCAGGCGATATTAGGCGCCAGGCAGAACGCCGTATCCAAGTCAATCAATTTTAATCTCAAATCAACATTGTGGATACGCGGATGTTGTCCGCTACATCTGGATGGCTGCGGAGAACGGACCATTAAGATACGATTGATGCATTTGGACTAGCCCGTTGTCGGAGTTCTTGCTCAGTGTCGTAAATTGACACCGAAAGTGGAGTTGTCAGGTTATTTTTGCTAGTGCCTCCGAGTTGTCTCGTTCCGGTTGGATCACTGAACGCGTCTAAAGTCTAATCCAATATGTATTGATGTTATACACGAAGCCGATAGCGAGACAAGTTTGTATTGCGATCCCAGGAGATACGGGTGAAAAGGTAGGTAGGCGCGCCCAGCCCATCACTTTGCTACATTTACTGTACAAATGACTATAAGTTGACTCCTAAAGTATGCAGGAAGTTTCAACACCCAATGCAAATATATCAAGTCTAGAAGCGGTTGAATGCGATGCGCTCTCAATTCGCGGGGTGTATATTACTGAACCAGTCGCCTTTGCATACGTACTGCAAAACTAATATAATATGATATAGAACACGGAATCGCTGACATTAATCAAAGAGCAGCCCTAGGCTACCTGATATAAGGTATAGCAGCTGCGTAAGGTATTCAGTAAACATTACAACTAGGCACCAATGTTGAAAAATTGTAACAAGGTTCTTTGAATGATGAAGCTGTGAAAGGCCTGGAGAGAAGATAAATCATAATGCAATGTGCTGATGAAACCGGCAACAACATGCTATAACGACTGGAGTTGAAGGTGAGAAGGAATTGAGCGGAATCAAAGTATCGAGGCATTTGAACATATGATGTGATACTTGCGGGTACATAGTCAGGAGATGGAATGAGAAAAGGTCCAACGTGATGATGGAAACGAGAATTGGCTCTGCGTAGGTCCTACGAATTTCCACTGTGTGTTGAACCTCCTTGAGCATGGTATTGTCGGTGCTCGCGTTCGCTCGCCCGTTGTGAGATGGTCATGTATGCGCCACCCACTTCTTCTGACCCGAGTCCTGGGGGCGTTTGCGGTTCTTCCAAAGTTAAGAGTTGAATATCCATATCCACATCATCAACGTCTATTTCGTCGGTCCAGCTCCGCATGGCTAGAAACTTTGATGTCTTGACAAACTAGATGAATAGGACAATCGATTTAATACGCGTCATCGTTGGCAAGAGGATTAAACTCACCTTTGGAACAGAATCTGTAGCCATCAATCGGAACACATGAGTCTGGATGCGTTCGTACAGCTTGATCATAGCTTGTAGTTGAGTTGCGTTAAAAGCATTAGCTTGTTCAGGCGCTACCCGTCCCTGGAACCCCTTGCCCGTATGCCCAGTAACAACATCTTCCAGATACTTGACCAATTCGTTACGCAGTCCATGGTCAATGTTCAGCTCACATTGACTTGAAGGGGCGAGATATTTGTTGTAAATGGTGAAAGCAGTGTTGATGAGTGTCTCATGATGCCTTTCCATTGCCGCTTGTCCAGGTGTTCTCGAGTTTGATTTGAATGACCCCACCGCTACTGCGCTGGAAGTCACACCAAACTTTCGTTTGAGATCCTCCACATCCACCCAGAACGAAAGGTTCTCCTCACAAAAATTGCCGCGTAAAAATTCTCGGAATAGGTGACGGGTTGTAAGATCCTCTAGTATGAAACGTAGCCGTTCTGTATTAGTCTCTTTCTGGTGCCTTCGTTCTCCGGTCTCGTTCAATTTCTCTGCTAGAGATATGCGGCGATGTAGTCTAGCATCTTTCCGACTGACATCCTCGCCCTCACCAGAGTCGCCCAGTGACGATCGCTCTGCAGTCAGATTGGATGAGGAGCCATTGGGCGAATCCGCATTGAGAGATCGTGTGCCATCCCAACGGGCTACTCTGCATCCTTCTTCCGTGATCTTATACGTAGCTTTATTCGTACATCGAAATTCGCCTTGCTATTTCTACATGTCAGCAACGTGAGGAGCAATCGCGATGTAGCACACGCACCGGGATATTACTACCAGGTGTTGAATTTCGAACCGTAAAGACGATTGCCGAGTCATTGTTCTTCCGTTTATCATTAACTAGGGTCACCAAGCCGAACCTCACGAACTGCGCCGCCATTTCTGCCGCTTCCTCTCTCCCAACGATGGAAGTGAAGTCACATAACCATTCAAGAGCATGGACGGCAGTAAAGCAGTACCTATGTGTCTGTTGACCTTTGCCGAGGAGCGGTTGGGCTTTTTCAACCCAGTCATGTAATGGAATACCTCTCGCTCGTTCGTTGTACTTTTGATAGGCATCAGCGTTTGAACTTGAAGAGGGCCCATGGTTGGGCTGGCGACCGGCAAAGCGGCGAAACAATGCAGTAATGACTCCTTGTGAGACGATGATTTCATCATCGGAAGACCGTCGTTCAAGATGAAGGAGTTTTATGCATATAGGCTGGGATTGGAAGACGGATTGCAGGTGATCGGAATTTATGCCATTTTTGTTGATGAAACGTTCAAGGACATGGAGACCCTTGGGCGTCAGTTGATATACGCCTCGATCCTTAAAGAGATTAATTTGGTTATCCACGGCATTTTCAATCAATCGAGCGTCCACGAAGTGCTGACTCATCGCCATCGCCATCTCACGTGTCATTGAAAAGGTGGTCGTTGTCGTTGTCGTTACTATTCGTGAAGGTTCCCTGGGATCCGGCCCACGATTAGACTGCGAAAACTTAAGTGAAGAGAGATTTTGCACTGCTTCGTCACTGAAGATGGGAGATCAGAAAGGGGCCCAGGGAGCAAGAGAAGAAAAGACGGACGTAGTAAAGGTGTTGGGAAAATTGCGAAAAAATTGTTTATGGGTGGTGAGTTCTAGAGAGACTATGAGAGTTGCGAACAAATCGAGAGTATCCTGAGTAGTAGGGTGAGGGAGAGGGTTGAGATCGTGGATAGATCAACGGACTTTGAGAAACGGTCTCCCGCGTTTTGTTGTCTTCATCATGTGCGATGAAGTTGCCTGAGAATCGAGGTCAGAGGGAGGCATTGTTGGAGGATGGAAGGAGAAAGACAAAGAGAAAGACGGAGAATGAAGAAATACAAAGGAAATCAGAGAGACGGGGGCGAAAGGGAGGAGGAGGAGGAGAGAGGGACTGGGAACGTGGGAATATACGGCTCGTTGCTAGTCACCACCTTTCTTTCCCACACCCAATTTTCGTGCGCCTCGTGTCTGTCTGCTCCCTGTTTGGGCCTGAACAAACGAGTAATTCGGCACTAGACTAGTAGACACTCCCTTACCGTACCAGATGATTTTTGCTTCCCTGCCATCATGCACCCATTCACAGCGACATTGATGCGCATAGCCGTGCAATTCGCGGAACTGTGAGACTGCCTCTTCGTTTTAGGCATTCATGACATAAGCCCTTCACAAGCGGCGATACACGGCCAAACAACCTGCACGAATGAGTTTTGCCAACATCAATGTAACAAGTCAACTGTCATTCTCTTTCCCGCTGACATTCATGCCAGGATTCGGCCGCCGTCTCGGCCCTCTTGGAACAACTAAAAGCTTCAAAAGCATGGAAAGACGTCATAGACAGCCACCCAGACAGGCAACAAAGTGACGTAGAGCACCCGCATGATCCAGCTCCCGCTTCTTCCACCTCCGTCGCTCGTCTGCTCTCTCAGCTACAACCATCTTCCTCGCGCACAGCCGAACCCCCCAGTCGTGCTCGAACTTTGGCTCACCCACCGCATACATCAACTGCTTCCCTACCTTCAGATATTGTCCCCGTTGTTCGCGATGAACCTACCGCTGGTCAGGAACGGCGCGACATAAAATCGTACACTTTTCAACAGGCTCTTCCAGTCTTGGCAAAGTTGTCGAGTGATCCAGCCTTTGTTGCAAAGATCGGACAGGTTAGCACTTTCCTACCTTGACCAAAATATCAGCGTCTGATGATGTCATTCAGCTGAAAAAGGCGCAGGATGAGCTGGAACGTCGGCTCTGGGAAGAACGTCGTGAAATACAACGTAAACACGAGGAAAAAGTAAAAGTTACAAAGACAAAGTACCATAGTTCATGTTGTCTCCTCCCATGATAGCTCACCCTACGTCCAGAGCTAACATGATAGGTGTTGGCATATCGAAACATGAGGCAGATGTTGGTGATTTCCTATTCCCTTGATTTTGAGCACTTTTGATGTGCTTCTCTGCCAGATGATGAACGACGCTTGCAAGAAAGAGCTAGAGAAATTCGATCGCGATCGCGTCTTGCAGGCATGGGATGGCCTGGTTGCGAAACAGCAGGCTACCCTTGCTGAATCAAACGTCCCTACAATGTCTGTCACCAGTGAAAAAGGAGCGCGAGAGGTAACATACGGCTTGATCATTGCATAACTCGTATGATTGAATAAGAGATATTGACAGCGCCAGCAGCGCGTCATGCAAGTGTTGACAGGACTGGTAGAAAATCAAGTCTCAGAACTTTAGAAAATTGAGGCAGCCTAGAAATGGATTATTTTGTCCCTTCCCCTGACCACATCTTGCGGCTGATTGAGTTGGCTCGCATCTCATGTTACCAATCTGACGATTCTGGTCTACATTAAGATGGTCATCATATTGTCGATGGCAATGACAAGTGTTATAATCACCGCAAACATCGGAGCCAACGAAAAAGACGACGGCAGACGACGGCCTGCTCGGTATTTCAAATGTGGCCTGCTACACTATTTTTCCATCATTTCAGCACGTCAGGCCTCAGGTGTCATGTGCTATATCTATTTCACGGCTCATTCATTCTGAATTTTAGGTGGCAAAGATCGGGATCTCAGATCCTGATTGGGTACTCCATATTGGTTATTCTATTTTTCCCAACTACACCGTTCAAATCAGTTTCACACTCAGTTCGACTGCAACTTTGTGACGCCCGTGCTAAAGACTGACCATAATAAAGCTTGACTGGCCCATAAATGCCATTCGTCGACCTATGTTCGAAGGATGACTATGCCTCGATCTATTACAAAACCAATTCTTTGTTCAACAACGTCTCCGGCTTTGACCCGGAAAAACCCTCTGTCTTGATCCTACATCCACTTCTGCTCGACTCTTCCTGGTTGAATTATCACTTTGATGATGCCCGCTTGTATCAAAACTACAATATGATCGCGTTTGATACGCGCACTTCCGGAACGTCAAAATGCAAAGCAAGTGGCAGTCATGATAGTTGGGTTGAAGCAGCGGACTTGGCTTTCTGCCACCAGGTATGTCCCTTTGTGCCGGATGTCAATCAACACGTTCAACGTTTTAAATCAGATACTTCAACTCCCTCAATGTCACATCCTGGCCCTTGAAAGCCTCTCAGTGAACTGTGCACTGCGATTTGCCGTACTGTGTGTTGTCTTCCTTTGATTGGCACACGTCTCGCGCTAATTCCTCCGGTTCCGGGCCAGGTTTCCCGAAATGTGCCTAAGTCTCACCCTCTGCAACATCCCTGCGCCCACCGAGTTAGTCTCAACATTATTGGCTATCTGTACTAACGGACATTTTTCAGTGCCAGGTGGGTCAATGCTGCTTACCATGAGTTGCTGCAAAACTGGTGTTTTGCCGATGATCTGGAGACTTTGGAACAAGCCGGGGTCGAAGCTATTAAATTGATTCTTGGAAATGTAAGTGACTTGATGTCGGAACCGCGCTACAGATGCCGACATGGACAAACTACCAGGAATGTAATTCTGACTTGCAAGATGAAGTACGATCTGTTTGACTTGTTCTTATTGGTCGACCTACTTAGATCTCCTGGCAGTTAATAGCCTACTGGGAAGTGACAGTACCTCCAGCCCGGCGACACAGAGTCTTGGAAACTTTGAACGTGCTCCTCAATGTCAGTTTATGATTACTATTCTACCCATATACTTCTCAAACTCCATAGCAGAGAACGGCCCTTGATGACGATACACTCCGCAGTGTAACACAACCCGTCCTCATTATACACGTGGGTATCTCAGTATTAGGAAATGGCGCAATGTCTTGAGTGGCTGAAATATCGTTCACAGGGAGAAAAGAATGAAATCAACCCTTTAAAACACGCGGAACACCTCAAGTCACGATTAGTCAACGTTGAGGGAGGTGCATTTCTTTACACTGTCAAAGGTACACCGGTCGTTGTAGCTGCGTTGGCCTAACGTTAATTAAATGGTTTTTTTACATCACAGGTGCTTGTGGAACGCTCTCAATCGTTCCTGGCACGGCGTCCATCACCAATCAAGTATTTACCAAGTTTTTATCAAGACAACCACATGCTCGCTCGGACCTTGTCAATCCTAAAACATCCAAGGAAGACCGCATGAAAACGGCACTATCGAGACTGGCAGTTATGACACGCGATCAGACCATTGCGAAACGGAACCCTCGCTCTTCCCTGTCATTCTGTTGCCTTTCGCAAGACGTGGTGCTATCCCAAACTAACCTTCTGAAGCATTACCAAAAGGGGAAAAACCAAGCATTTTCGCCGCTTGGGCCTGATGGGAAACCGATCCGGAGGTGTGGCAGACCTGTTATCTGTGTTGGTCTCTGACTAATCACAACTGATTGGGCCATCCTGTTTCTGCAGATACTCTGATAGGAAGCGAGACCATTGGTTCCATGGAGGTAAAGATGGTCTGTCAGTTGCAGGTGTGTTGAGGCATTCGACTTGTCAACGAATAGTTGGAGATATACGTTATTCCAGGATCATATCCAATAGAACGAATGAAACTCGATCAAGAAAAGGATCGGCCAAACTCCGCGAAAAGCGGAGAGCGTGACACCCTCACAAGGACACCTGCATTCGGAAATTACTCTATAGAGAGAAATACGACCCGGGGAAAAGACAAAGGTTGTGTTTCCTCATCCAAATTCAACGTTTACTCAACAACTGCGTATAATGATGCAGAATGACGTATCATATAACATCCGCTAGGCCATTATCCCCTAATCATGACAATAACGTAAAGGTATGGCACCACGTTATCAATTGACTTGGAATACACTGAGTTACCAATGAGATAGAAAAATAAGATCTATCGAGGCTGTAATGGAACTGAAAAGGTTATCTACGACATGGGTTGTAAGTGAGAGTGTGATAGTGAGAGATACGGTCTATGATAAACCGACGCGACTCAAAGGCTTCCCTCCGCCATTTTGGCTTTGTAATATCGCACCATCTCTTCCAGGCCCATGCGAACTGTCCATCTTGGCTTCCATCCAAGAGATTCAAAGGCGCGAGTGGTGTCGGGTCGTCTCCTCTGGGGGTCATCTGTGGGCATTGGCTTATAAACAATCTGAACCCGATGATCACGTTTGACGCCATCTTCTTCTTGAACCTTTTCAACGATGTCGCGAACAAGTTCAGCGAATTCACCGATAGAGAATTCGTCACCGTTACCGATATTCACGGGCCTCGATTCATCTGAATTCATGAGTGCAATAAGACCATCGACGAGATCGTGTATATATTGGAAAGAGCGTGTTTGCTTTCCATCACCGTACACAGTCATGTCTTCACCCTTGAGGGCCTGAACAATAAAATTGGACACAACACGACCATCATACGGATTCACTAGTGTCCTATTAGAACTGATAACGATGAGTGTGCATGTTATACTTACTGCGTGGTCCATATGTATTGAATATACGTGCAATGCGTACATCGACGCCATCTTGCCGTTGGAAACCGCAGGTGAGCGTTTCTGCGACGCGCTTCCCTTCATCATAGCAAGCTCGTGGTCCAATGGGATTCACATGTCCCCAACTATTAACAAGTTGAATGAAGTGCGCAAATAAAGGCACAGATGGAGCCCTACTAGTCTTCATTCTGTGGGTGCACTTCAGGGTCACCATACACTTCTGTATAAAGCGATAAGTGATTGTCATGCTTCAGCAAGTTGGCCCACCTGATGTGCTGCTGATTAGAAAACGAGCTTTCGTTCGTTTCGCAAGACCCAACATATTTAGAGTACCCATAAATGAGGTTTTGATTGTTTTGACTGCGTTGAATTGATAGTGAGGGGGCGATGCTGGGCAGGCTAGATGATAGATCTCTGGAGGCAAAAAGGTATTGAACAGCGTGGAGTCAAAATGTTTGGGTAACTCACGATCACATTCAATCATGAACGGCTCTACGACATCGTGTCGCACTAGTTCAAAATTTGGGTGACCGCCCCAATGGCTCACAGTCGTCTTTGAACCGGTAAAAAAGTTGTCAAGCACTGTGACTTCATGTCCAAGCAGCATGAGTCTGTCGACCAGATGAGAGCCGACGAAACCAGCTCCTCCAGTGACCAAGACACGCTTACGCTTCGACGGAGAAAGTAATTTGACGGGTGGAAAGCGAGACAGTGTAGTATATGAGATTGACTGAGTTTCAGGATGGTAGATTGACTTGGACTGATAAATTCCGTGCCCCTGAGTGAACTTTGCATGCTGAAACTCCTGTGTTTCGTCGGGAAGATCCTGCGGACTCGTGACATTGCTTGCAGAGACGACATAGTGAGACCGCAGATATAGGGACCGAAGGACATCTAGTGGCACTTCACTATCGAAGCCAAAACGATTAAAGCCGACAGTAGTTATTTCCTGCCCATCCTTGTCCAATGTCCTAATCTGAAAAGGGATGAGCAAGTTCGCCAGTTTAGAAAACACTAGTATTAAAGCGCATATAGCTAGCGTCCCGTAGCCACATGTGCCTCGTGGAGCTGACAGCAGACTCACTGGTGAAGTGCTGAATTTACGGTGCTTTGTGGGAGGAGGTTGAATGAGAGACATGATTGTTTTGTTATCTGAGCCCTATATGGTGTAGGAGAAGAGAGACAAACAAGGAAGAGGGGGGGGTCTGAGTTGTTGAAGAGCCTTTTAACGTGTTTAAGGCTCCCTAAACCCCCCTTTCCGAGGCACGCTATTTTTGGAGACACCAAATTTAGCAGATGGAGATTGCCGAAATCGACCAAAAAAATTGAAGCTTACATCATAACAGATGTCATTCAAACGACCTCTCACCACATTAGAATGCCTCGCACGACAAAGAACCCACAGAAACCGAGACATGACCCTTTGCTGGTCCAGATGGGGAATGATGAACTAGAAGCCAAATATGGTCGTCTCTCCCAACCAGGCAAAAAAAAGAAATCCACAAGAGCGGATGCTGATCAGGAGAGTGCTCAAGTGAGTACCTGGTGTGACACTGGTCGAAATCCCGTAGTGATCGTAATCATAGGGCATTCTGGATTCCAGGACGTCAAAACGGATATTTGAGCTCGCGAAGGACCAGCAGGATGAGATGGAAACGGAGATGCCTGACGACGAAGACGAGGAAGATGAAAGCCTGCATCAGCTTGAAAACTTGTCGAGACCAAGATTTACCATACCAGATGAGGACGAGGACGAGGACCTGAGTGCAGGTGAGGAGCCAGGAAATGTGGAGGAGGAATTCGTGAGGCTTGCCTTTTTCCACGAGCCAATGTATATCTCAAGTCATCTGCTTGTAGCAAATAGATTCTGGAGATATGGAAACCTTAGACGTATTGCTGCCCGCAAATGCTGGCGAACGGAAAACCTTAGCAGACATCATCTTCGCGAAACTAGAGGGCAGTGACAACTTGAACGCTGCAGTGATCCAAAGAGTCGAGCAAGGTGACCACCAATACTTCAAGCTCCATGAACAGTAAAAATAACTTGAGTATCTGTACACCAATGATTAGATAAAGAAAATCCGGACCCGGCTCTAGGACTTGATCCAAGAGTCGTAGAGTCGTATAGAACGTGAGTATTAATTCCATGATGCATCCACGGCCATCACTAAGATGTCTTCATATTTTCCAATAGAGTCGGTCTCTTACTTCGCACATATCGGTCTGGCCCTCTTCCCAAAATATTCAAAGTCATTCCTTCATTGCCTGCTTGGGCTCGTATTCTGGCTCTTACAAGTCCCGAAAATTGGTCGCCTCATGCATGCCGTGTGGCAACTAGGATTTTCATATCAAGCATGAAGCCCCCACAAGCACAACTGTTCTTAAATGTCGTGCTGTTGGATGCGATCCGGTCAGACATCCAAGAAAACAAAAAGTTGAATGTTCATTATTATGAAAGTCTCAAAAGAGCACTATACAAACCTGGTGCATTCTTCAAAGGAATTGTCTTTCCTATGCTCGATGTACGTACCCATGTCGAGGTTAACTGTCCTGTTTCATTATAGTCTAGCAAGGACCCACGCTCAAAGAGGCAGCAATTGTTGCCTCCGTTCTAGCAAAGACAAAAGTTCCTGTACTCCATGCATCAGCTGCCCTCCTTCGAATCGCAGAGATGGATTACTCGGGTCAGCCTTACCCCCCTTTCCGCACGCCGTGGCTCATCGAAACTAGGACCTAATTCTCTTTTCATCCGAGTTTTAATTGATAAAAAGTTTGAACTACCATACAAAGTTATAGATGCTCTGGTATTCCATTTCATCCATCTATCCAACACCTACAAAGCTCGGAGTCGCGCCGATTCCGACAAGTTGCCAGTGTTATGGCATCAGAGCTTACTCGTATTTGCTCAACGGTAACAATGTCCTTTTGTAGCGCAAGCCTTTGTTTTCTGACATTAACGATAGTTATGCCTCTGATTTGACTCCGGATCAAAAAGATGCCCTTCTGGACGTCGTTCGTGCCAATCCACATCCCGGAATAAGCCCTGAAATTAGGCGAGAAGTAATAAATTCCGTAGTCAGAGGAGCACCTCGGCTAGACACCGACCAAGACACAGTGATGGCGTGAATAACTATTGCAATGATGTACTTTTTTTCTTCAGGAA
The DNA here is from genome assembly GCA_001691775.3 of Amanita inopinata Kibby_2008. Taxonomy (NCBI): domain Eukaryota; kingdom Fungi; phylum Basidiomycota; class Agaricomycetes; order Agaricales; family Amanitaceae; genus Amanita; species Amanita inopinata. The sequence goes on from JNHW02000002.1 coordinate 892,896, forward strand.
CATATTCCTGTCTTTTACAGTGCAGCTTGGGGTTAAAGTGCTACTCAGCGCTAAATAGAACAGAGGCCGCCTGCGCGTGCCATAACTTGTCTTTTTTTTTCAATAAATCTTGGTTGTCTATGAGGGCAAGGTATAGCCATATAACTTATTCGCTGTCGGGACCAGACACATAGAACCTTGTGTGTGCGCCTTTATCAACATCCAAGTGTACCCGCCTTGGTTTTCAATCGTGAAGGTTGTCTATTCTCTTCTGCCGATCCAGCAGTTCCTCAGCATGATACACAGTACTCAACGTCCGGAAATTTGGCCACTCCTGGCTGTTCAGCGTACAGCGTGGTCCAGCCTATAGACGACAACAGCATCATACGTGTTCACTTTGATTACCTCATGGACACCATTTAGCTCTAGGCAACCCCAGTTGTCACTCGAGCTCCTTAATCCCCCATTCATCACTGAGCATGGCATTGCTTTCCACCTTCGTCTCATCGATCAGCTTCTCAGCAACATGAACGCCGGCCACTGGTATGCGAAGTAGTTTGATCCCCTCGGGCGTCGCGTATGGTAAATGAGTTGGAAGCACGCCAGCCTGACGTAGAGCTGTAGCCTGGTCCCACCATATGTGTTCTAATTGATTGTATTAGCACGCAGTTTAAGCACAACTCTTATCAACTGAAAATGATCAATGAGATATCATACCATGGTACAACCTATCACCGCGGATATTCACAACAGCGAGCATTGGTATGGAAAGTTTGTTCCCACTGGGGGGTACGCCAGGGAGTAGCCAGTCTATGACGCGGTCATGAGTTACTTGATAGATGAATTCATCTTGTTTAGTGTTTCAGAATAAGGATGCATTTGCCGTAACAGATATCTTACCCACTACTCTATCTGGCCCAACAGTACGTGAGATGACGTGAAGCTTCGCATCCGCGGGATTCCTGTTGAAAGAGAGTTGATGGCACATCCCTTGGAACACTGCTATACTCACGAGAAGATGAAGTGATCACGATAAAAAGCAGTCAACTCCTGCCGCCCAACTCCTCCAGCCATCTGTTGTAGGTGTCAATGCGGTGTCGTTGCGAGTAATCAACGAAACATCCGCTTACGGTAGGAACATGGTTCACGTACGGCTCGGCCTTCATCAACGTCAAACAGCATCACTTTGTGACGGACTGACAGTACGAACCACCATAGTTCCCATTGTCTTCGCCACGCTTCTTACCTCGAATTCAAAATACGTATGCTCATCCCAAATTGCCTCGAGGTCAAATAAGGGTCCTCCGACATGCTTTCTTAGGAACGCCAGGGTTCTGCTGTGTGCGACAGAGGCAGAACCAGAGTCATATCCCGTTGTATGTGGTAAGACAAAGTAGGGGGAAGGAGAAGTATAGGTATATGAGATAGCTTCAGAGGAGGGCGGTTGAATGGTCAATCCAGAAGGCAGATGCAGTAAGGTTGGGAACGGGAGGGGTGATTTCAGGACAAAACTGTAAGCGACAAGGCAGGAAACCTGAGGATTCGGACTGACGGCGCTTATGATGGATGGAGCGTTAGCTGGGTCATAGACTGGTATAGCGTAACGTTCAACAGATAAATTACAGAGTAGCAGTCAAGATCTTACTTATTACAGCAAATTTATATTTGCTTTCGACTTGTGGCAACTCAGAAAGTGCCCTGAAGCTTTGCTGAACGAGCTCAGACAAGTTTGATTCCTGCATCGTCAGCGTCACGCCAGCAACGGCAAAGCCTTCTTCTGCCCATTTTTTTACAGGCTCCGGGTCAAGCACTTTCGATTCCGAGTCAAGTTCGAGACTTGATGTGTTTGGAAGAAATACAACAAGGCCAGGACCAGTGCCTCGGTGAGTTAAAGGTGGTTGTATGACAGTATGACTGTTAAAGTTGATCAGCGGCGCAGAAGGAAGCGGAACCGGTTGTTCTTCAGGCGACTTTGGATCATATACTTTAGGAGTCATATCGCCGATGGCGAGGGTACAATACGCAAGGACTGGTCGTCTTATCGATGAGACAGTCACACAGGTCTCGTGATAGGGTCCATCAGCATACTCGGGAGAAGAAAAAGATTGATTTTCTTGCGAGCAAAGAGTTTCTGACGCAAAAGCAGGTGCGATACCTCACAGAGCTTCAGAATGTCCGCAGAGTGCCATATAGAGCTATGAACTGTACAGTTGTTAAGCCTCACTATCGGAATTCCCCGAAGCGCTGTTGTGTGCACCGAAATTTGCCCTGCTCATCATCACGCCTGTCCTCAAGACCCTTCAAGATGAGGTGCGTAACGGCGGATTGCTGATCGTGGCCGATGCTCACTCACCGTCTCCAACAGTCACCGTAAGGTTCGGAAATTGAGCAATGTTGCGTTGGTTCTCGTCACTCATGCCTGCCTTGTAGTACGAAGCACCCCGTCATGGCTCGCTCGGATTTCTCCCCAGGAAGCGCGCTGCTCGTCACCGCGGCAAGGTCAAGTCTTTCCCTAAGGTAATGTAATGTCTTATTCAGAATACCATAATGGCCCCTGAGCCCGTGCCCAGGATGACCCTAAGAAACCTGTTCATTTGACTGCTTTTATGGGCTACAAGGCGGGTATGACCCATGTTGTCCGGGATCTTGATCGTCCAGGATCCAGTACGTGATTTATACCCAATGAAAAAGGCATTCGGGCTAACCATTGAGGAATCCAGAAATGCATAAGCGTGAGGTTGTAGAGGCAGTTACCGTCATTGAGACACCACCAATGGTTGTTGTTGGCGTTGTTGGTTACGTTGAGACACCTCGCGGTCTTCGCACTCTTACTACTGTCTGGGCATCTCACTTGTCCGATGAACTCAAGCGTAGATTCTACAAAAACTGGTATCGCTCCAAGAAGAAGGCATTCACTCGCTATGCCAAGAAGCACGCCGAGGATGACGGTAAATCTGTCGCTAGGGAACTCGAACGTATTCGAAAATACTGCACCGTCGTCCGCGTCCTTGCCCACACTCAGGTCAGAAAAACGGGTCTCAGCCAGAAGAAGGCACATCTCATGGAAATTCAAGTCAATGGAGGTTCTGTTGCTGACAAGGTTGAATTCGCACATGGTCTGTTTGAGAAGCCTGTGGAAGTGGAAACATTATTCGAGCAGGATGAGTGTGTGGATGTGATCGCGGTAACGAAGGGTCATGGCTTTGAAGGTGTCACACATCGGTGGGGGACAAAGAAGTTGCCAAGGAAGACACACAAGGGTCTCCGTAAGGTGGCTTGTATCGGTGCATGGCATCCGTCCAAGGTCATGTTCTCGGTTGCTCGTGCCGGTCAAAGTAAGCCAAGAATGCCGCGGTGGCGTTGAATGAAAGTACTGATCTACATCTGAATTTTGCAGATGGTTACCACCACCGCACGGAACTCAACAAGAAGGTATACCGAATTGGTGGAGGTGCTGATGAGGGTAATGCTTCGACGGAACACGACATCACCAAGAAGCAGATCACACCCATGGGTGGTTTCCCTCACTATGGTATCGTCAAGAACGATTTCCTCATGTTGAAAGGTTCAATACCTGGAACCAAGAAGCGTGTGATCACGATACGCAAGTCGTTGATGACGCACACATCTCGTCGGGACCTAGAAAAGGTGCAACTCAAATTCATCGACACGTCGTCGAAGTTCGGTGTAAGTGCAATGAAGGATAGTTGCCACATGGTCATCCTCAACCTCCAATTTTCAGCACGGATCGTTCCAAACATTCGAAGAAAAGGCTGCGTTCTTGGGAACGCTCAAGGCCCGAGCGTGATTGGGTTTTACTATACACATTTATTGTCTCGTTGTATTACATTCATCCTTATATGTTTTTACTGCAAGTTCATGCTATCGTATGCGGCATTGCCCTTGGGCGTGAGAAGAATGAGTCCAAATTAGGGTGAACCAGCAAAAACTTCGGGTTACAGAGTTGACCAGTTCATCGTCTTTGCAATCGCGTCTCGCGACGTCCAAGCTCTCGTCGTCACTGTGCTAGTCGCGGTTTGGGTTTTACTTCCCCATCTTGTGTCCACCAAGCTTATGTTTCTTTCAGGATGACTGCATGTCATATTGATGCTGAGAGCGTCCTTGCTGGGCCTCAGTCTTCCTGCACCAGTCGTCCGTGTCCGCAGACGAGCGCGTATTTTGCCACAGGATATAAGAACCGTACTGCAATGGATGCAGAGATGTTCTTTTTTCTCGTCTTTGCTTCCTGGCAAGGGGATTCGGGCCGTGGAGAGCAATCTGCACGATGGCAGGAGGACACAATTTCGGGTTGTTCATGCGAAGACCGCCGGCGTTTCCCAAGAATCGCGTCCCAGAGAAGATTACAAAAAAGCAGGCCATATGGTTCATGCGATTTTGCGTTCCAATACAAGCCATCCTGCCAAGCTCGAAGGTTGTTCCAGTACCGCTCAATCCCGAGAGGTACCTTCCGGCTGCATTCCTCGGCCATCGATGGTCCAAATTTCCTCTACTGGGGAGGAAGAGATGTTCGCAGAAAAGTTGGCTCAGTGCCGTGTCTTTCATATCAGCGGCAAGTCAGATGCGCCCGCTATCAAGAAGCTTCGTCATCAGGTGGACAACAGTGCTCATCTAGATTCAGTAGCCAAACCGGATATGACTGTAATGCATTGCGGCAGCACTCAGGCGCCAAAGGCCGGCGGTGTCGCCAACTGCAGAACCCTTCGCTCTCAGCTTCTAAACGTGCTAGAATTAACACTGTCCGCCTCGGAGGCATGGGATGCGTATACCACCCTTATCAACTTGTCATCAGACGGCTACGATACCCCAAACGAAGCGTTTATCCCATTCGCACACTTGCACAGGCTGTGTCGTCTCCTGTCACGAAGAAGACCCAAGACGCATACACAATTCTTGCGCCTATTGTCTGTACTGACGTTGATCCGAAGCGCCGGCGGTCAAATTCACTTGCATGAATGGAATGCCCTTATAGATCATGCAGGGAAAGGGTGGCGTAGGACGCGGCTTGAAGACTGGGAAACTGCGTTGAGTCTTTTCAATGACATGGTTACTGGCCGTACCCCAGGAGCGAGCCTCAGCGGCAACATTGAAATTTCTGGGACTGGAACTGAGAAGGATCAAGCCGTAGAGCCAGATATCTACACTTACACGACACTCATTAATATTGCTGTTGATACTCGACATGCTCCAGCTGTGCACCGTGCAACGGCTCTTTTAAACGGGGCAAGGCTACGCCCTAACAGAGTGACTCATCTGACGCTGTTGAAGCATTTCTCCAATGCACGACAATTATCTGGTGTGCGCTCTATGATCTTCAAAATGAGGGAGCAAGAACTCGAATTGGGACTGGATGGTCTCAATGCGTGTATATGGGCATATGGACAGAATGGAAAACCTGACGTAGCGATGATGATATATCGCCTACTTCGGCATAACGTCTCACCTGAACATGAAGTAGACGGCGAGGGTAGTGTGCATGCTGTGGCTCAGTATCTTCGGGAAGAGGAGTATATTATTATCTCTGACAGCTTGAAGCCGGATGAAGCGACCTTTGCTCTCGTGATACAAGTTATGGCCTACCACGGAAACTTGTTGGCCACGTTGAGCGTATTCATGGATATGCTTGCTTATCTTTGTGCAGGACGGAGACAAAGTCTTGGGAGGGATCGTCCACAATCCGTCGAGTTCGGATTGATGAACGCGGCTTTCCGTGCCGTGTTCTTAGGCTTTTCGCGTCATGGAATGTCCCGGTTGAGAGAGGGTAAACAACTGCCTCCTCAGTTACGACTCACCAATCCTCCTGATCGGCCGCAGTGGTCGTTGCAGAATCTAGAAACTGTTTTCGACACGTTTCTGAGTATGCCTGAAGAGGTTAAAGCCAGTCGGTCGACTTTGCATTGGATCATGGACGCGTTTGATAAAACGAGCGGTGGGGATGAAGAGCTCCTGCGAGATGTCTGGAAGAAGCTGGATGCCAGGTTTGGTATGTGTTGGGTTGCTCCTACAAACCGTCTGGGGAGATGGAAGACCCGGCTTTTTCCCGAGATGGATGACGAACGTCAGGTTTCTTTGGAAGGGTTATCTCGGATAGGTGAGGACGAGGTGGAAGAAGAAGCGTTTATGCTGTAATTTAACATTGCCATAGTCATGCATTCACTCCAACTGCTTTCACGCATTGCTTCGAATAGAGAGCACACGTAATTCTACCGTACGACTAAACTGCATCACTGTACAAAGATATAGCACAAGTATATGGCACACATTTCCCTTTCAAAATACACGTCGGTCGCCCCACCGAGATTTGTCATGGCCTCTGTTCAGGCTTCTCCGAGCTTCTCGTCTCTCCACCGAATATACTCCTCCCAGGAGACGGTGCATTTCCTACTCTGGTACCGACGGAGTTTGACGCTCCTTCGGATATCCTCTGTAATGGTGCCATGCCATCCAGCCTTTTGTATTGCGCTGTCGACAGCCTCGATCTTGTCCCATCCTTGTTCAGGAATCACATCTGGAAGGTACGTGGCAGAGAATGTCTGCTTTGATGTGATGCGCGGCAAGAATGCCGAGGACGAAAATGGCGAGGGCGTTTCGGACGGCGACGATGCGGATGAGCGCAGCGACGACGGGTGAGGGAATGTGATCCAGATACCGTGGACGCCGATGGTCCAATCCAGGTAGGAACCGGCGTTCTCAAAGTCGGTCAACAAGGAGACGCTGCGAAAAGGAAAGAAGGAAGGAGGAGATGAGGAGATGAGGGGAAGGAGGGAGAGGGAGAGAAAGAGAGAAGGGCAGGACGTACCCGCATTCGAGCTGGTGGAGTTCACCTCTTGTGATCTTGTGGAAGCGTGAATCGCGGAATGCGCTGACGAGGGCGTATTCAGCGAGGCCTTGATGCAGAGAGAGCGGCTCAAATGTGCCGATGCAACCCCGCAGCTGTGGGGCCCGCCCTGGTCGGGACGATAGGATGTTCCAGGTCACGAAGAGCGGGCTGAAAAAAGAAACGCAAACCCATCCAACGTCGGGCTCTCGAGTCAGGCAGAGCACGCACTACTTCTCGTCAGGGAATGTCGGGGTCAGAGACATCCCAGATGCCAGGGCACAGTCAAGCGCATTGAACGCGTGGAAGCAGTGCTCAGGCCGACAGACGTTGTCTTGCTCTTCCAGCTCCTCCCGAATGGCTGGGTCTGAAGGGACAAGAGACATTGAGATGTGGGCAGGGAACTGGGGCTTGTCGTCCGACGGCGCACGGCTTGGGAGAACGCTCAAGGCTGGACCCAAGAGGATGGAAGGGCAAAAGGAGCGAGACTACTGATGGCGAATGAAAGACGGGGAGAGCAAGATATAAAGAGTTACTTGTATATTATGACTAACATCTTCCCCGCATCCGACTCAATCGATGGCGCCAATGTCCGAGATGAGGGGGATCCGTGAATATATGGACATGTCGTATATACTCGAGTAAGTAGATATAAGATAGATCAGTCAAACCTAGAAGGTAGTATGGTATGATCGCTCAATTTGCGACACAACAGAATGAAATAGTATGCTGCAGCCATGTCAATGAGGATGTATATCAGTGCTTGCTTATGATACGAAGATGGTGGAATGTGACTCGAAAAAGGGAACACAGAGAACGGCACATGGGCGTGGGGATCAAGGGATCATCAACATCGACTATTCAAAGAGACTAAAACGAAGGAAACGAGAGACAGACGGCATGATAAACAGAGACGGCAGCAAAGAGAGCGTGAGGGAGGAGGGATGAAATCGTACCTGGGAATCATCAACAGCATGTCCAGCTCGCTGAACGCTGGGCCTTCTCTCGCGCCTCTTCCTCATCTGCTTGCGCGGCCCACGTCGGAGTGTTGATATTGGTTAGATATACACTGTCCCGTTTCTTCAAATCATTCTCCCGCTCAATAATGTCCTTTCTCAGAATGATCGCTGAGATCAAGTGGTCAAAGAGACTCTGGATACCTGCCAAGGAAATGATTCAGTGACGCAAGCTGACCCCCGGAAATGGTCCGTTCCTACCTGTATCATCCTTAGCCGAGACTTCAAACAGCTCCATGCCCTTGCTTAGACCCCATTCATGCTCGCTCTCTTCATCAAGAGCTTCATCAGCTTCGTCAATGCTATTGCTGCTGCCTTCTCCACTGTCGCTCCATACCCCGGGCTGGGAGCCGAAGTGGGAGCCGAAACGAGACGACTGCGGTGTTCTAGATATAGGTGTGCTTGTATTGGATCGAATGGAGATGCCAGTGTTCCTGGAGCGCGTTTGTAGTGATGTTTTACTTCTTTGGAGAGCCGATGAACGGCCAGAGGGTAGATCAAGGTAGGCTGGTGTATCGGGGGTGACTGGGGAAACCGGTGAGGCGGTTGCAGACATTGGGGACCGAATACCGGGGAAGGACGTAAAACGAGGTCGAATGTAGGAAAGGGTAGAAGGGGGTGGCGGTGGTGGTGGCGGTGGTGGTTTAGGTGGTGGGAACCAATTATGGAGCGATAGACGGGCAAGATCAGGAGTAACCTGCCGCTGATGGTAAAGATCCGCCTTCGCGCCGACGATGTAGATAATAAGTTCTGGCGGACAGTTCTTTTTAAGTTCTAGAGAGCAGGATCATGAGATTCAAGCTGGTATTCGAGCGAGAAGCGAGCTTGTTACCTTCTAGCCAGCCACGGATGTCGTCAAAGGTAGACGCATTGGTTATGTCGTACAAGAGTAGAGCCGCGTTCGCGCCTATAATCATGCCATGAGTACACTGTAAAGACGCAGCTACCAGGTCCAGAAGCGGGGGCATACCTCGATAATACATGGGTGCCTGTTGCAGGAGTGGTGAGCAAAAGGGAGCTGCGGGGATAGAAGACGGCTCACCATGCTACGAAATCTCTCCTGACCGGCAGTATCCCACAACTGCAGACGCACTTTGAGGCCATTAACATACACTTTCTTCGTAACAAAAAAGGCACCGCTCGTGGAAGTCGTATTCTTGGGGTCGAATTTGTTTTGCGTGTAGCGCTGGAGTAGGCTGGTCTTCCCGACACCTAGAGGGGTGTGTGTGAGGAGATGCAGGGATGAGGGGGGGAAGATAGATGAAAGACCTGAGTTGCCCATGATGACGATTTTGCTGTCGATGCCCTGCTCGTAGCGAGAAGGTGGAAAAGAATAGAGACTGGAATACTCCTCCATGGATGGTGGTGGGTGAGGAAATGAGGGCCCTGAGGCCGCTCGGGCGTTAGGGAGAGAAGGGAAAGGAGAGACGAGGTAGGAGGAGAACAGAAAACTAAACTGGGCTCTGATGGCTGCAGAGACGCGCAAGGGAACGACCACGTGATCTTCATTGCACTCCCATTGGGAGCGTGAGAATTACAAGGGATTCGCTTCTCAGCGCTCAGCTGTCTACTCCTGAGATACAACAGGGAACTCAAACACAACCTCCTTCCCCGTCAGTCGGCGATACACCGATGAGAACGAGTCAAGCTTGTACTCCAACGACGTAGCATCCTTCGAGTCCAAGAAGCTGTGCATAAATCAGTTCCATTTTAGTCGTCTCTTCCCCTTCGTGCCAGGCTATCACAACATACACTTTAAGCAGTTTTGAGCCATCAACGGCAACACGGGTCCGCTTCCCGACGATCTCCGTAGGGAACACGAGGTCCTCCAGAATCTTTTCATGCACATCCGTGAGCGTTCGGCTGCGTGGCCGCTTTTGTTTGACTCGAGAGTTGCGAGTGGGCTTGCGCAGCATCCGACGCTGGCCAACAAAGATAACGTGGCGGTCGGCAAATTTCTTTTCGAGTTCCCTTGTTAGTCTAGTTGTGTCCAATGTCATCAGCCATCCGTCCAACGGTTTCCTTTCAGCATTTTTTAAGCAATTGATTCACACCTTTGTTGCACTTTATGGAAAGCTTTGAGTTGAGGAACAGGGACAAAAACAACAATCGCTTTCTTGCCCCCACGGACATCTACCTCCCGGGCAGCGGAGATTTGCAGAGGCCGAAGCTCGGCCTTCAGTTCAGGTACATTGTTTTCGAGGTCGATTAGAGCCTGCGCGACGCTGACTTCGGTATCATCTGGGGTGGTGGTTGGCGCGTTGGCAGTACGCAAAATCTTGTGGTTGATCGACATGTTGACGACTTGATTGAGCCCTAGAGGATCAGATTAACACCCAGTCGACATCCAAGCCTCCAAGCCGCCATCCATCAAATGTCGCCACCCCTTCGCAAAGAAAACCACTCAAGATCATGACCCATGCCAGCCCACACCCTCTTGTGATGGAAAAAAGACGAGACTTGGTACTCACCAGACCGTTCTCGCTGTGGGCGACGGCGACACTAACCTTCTTGACAGGAGCGAAATGGGTACCCAAACAAGAACAAACTCTGGTGATTGTCCCTGCAGTTTCCTTTCTTGTTCGGTGCCTCAAGGCTCAGTAAGTATGTCGGCCATTCCAGCTGTCATATGCCGCTCCACAGTCTAACCCCAATAACACAGGCAATGTCAAGTTCCGCACACTGCTCGGAGCTTTTCTATGAGCAGCATATGCATCTGTCATCCAGACTATCAGTATCTCACAAATACAGGTGATAGCATATTCCTTTCAGCTGTCATACAAATGAGCCATGTATGGGTGATGACATCGATATCGTACGGCACGGTCTTCCATGGAGCATTACTACAGAATCAGTCTCTGTGGTGCCATTGCATGAGAATGTCTCCACATCGTATGCGAACATTCCATAGGGAGATCACCGTCATGGCACAGACTCTAATGTCACTTATCCTGGCCCTATCGTCATAGTCGTGCGATAGCTCATATGCATAGTATTGACGTTCTCCGAAAAGTGCTGCCTCAACTCCTCACGCCACGCTGTTCGGGAGATTGTCATCGCAGCGGCCATCTTCCGGTTATCCACTCTCCATTAAAATTGGCACAAGCATTTGTTGTCCATTGAAATGTCCAGTTTATCGGATGAAACAGACAGCAGTGTAGGCCCCAAGGCTGCCGCCCAATGCCATAAAGACCATCACATCAACTGTCTCGCTCCCGTTTGTATTCCTCTACCCATTTCTTTTCCACATCGCCTTTCGGTAGCACCACAAACGTTAAACAACCGTCCTTCAACTCTAGCCCATCTTTGGGTTCTCCCTCTTTTGCCTTGACGGCATTAAACACATCTACCAGATTCATCTTTTTCCCTACCTTGAGCAATCGCTTCCTGTGTGTCATTGCATATATCACCAACTTTCCGTCGACATAGTCGCCTTTCACATCCCAACTCGGAGGTTGTGCTTCCGGGGGAAACATCGCTGACAGATGAGCAGCGAATGGCGTGTCCTCGACAAACTGAGAAATCACATCTGAAGTGGCGTATTGTGGGTATAGGAAAAAGACGGGAAACATGAGTGTTCTTCCTAATAGATCCTCTGGATCAAAGGATGGATTCATAGGATTACTGGACCCATCAGGTTTTGGAAGGAGGACTAGATTGCGATCCTTGACCAAGGTTTTCAACAGAGCTTGATTTTGTTATTCTGTATCACTCACTCTGAATGCCGACTTGAGCTGTCGTTCTGCATCTTTCTCCTTGCGAATGCGCTCCTGGTGTTGCCTTTCCTTTTCTTCCTTTTCACCCTTGGCCTTTATGGCACGTTCTCTGACGCTTTTCATGCTTTTGTTATCCATGTCATACAAAAGACAGCGGGAGCAACAATCCAGGGTCTCATCTAAGCGTTCAAGCGCCAGGAGGGCGAGAGCAGATCTATAGTACGCTTTGGAACTTTTCGGATTGACGACTAGTGCTTTCGAGCAGTCGCGTAGCACTGAGCCGTAATTTTCTGCGAATTTGGGAGGATTGGAGGACGTGTCAAGTAAATATCGGTCAAGTTAGAGATTGGCCGTACTGAGCTCCAGGTTGCATACTGCACGGTTACATAACAGAGCTTCCTGCAATACAGGATCGGTGGGTTTGGCATCTATACCTTGCGTATAGAAACCGAGTGCTTCGCGATACCGTTTGCCTTTAAAATAGTCGTTCCCCTGGTCTTTAAAATTCTGGGCAACCTCTTCCGGATAATATTTTCAGGATAATGTGTCAAAAGACAGGAAGGCGACCCTTACCCACCATCCGGAGTGCCTTCGTGGGCCAAACTTTGCAACGCTGCCAGTGCTACATCGTCTGACTCCTCCGAAGGCAACGACTTCATGAACAGCGGCATCGAGTCAAACTCGGCCAGCTTTTGCGCGATAGCATCATCAGATAGAGGTTGTGGACCTGCCGCTAAACTCATTGAACCTGTGGACATATATCACAGAGCAAATGGCGTCGGTTATCTCCGACAAATTGTTGGTAGTTGCGCATTCTCCACTGAGATCGTTGCTACAGCCTTGTAGCCGACAATGTACTCGGTGTAAACAACAAATACGTTGTATGCACCTTGGCTTTTCTTCATGAGCAGCACGCGAGCTGTGCGCGGCCTGATAGCTGCTCTGAACAGCAGCGGAAAATACGTATACAAGGCGAGACATCACGGCTTTTTGTGAAGTCGCTCGCTCAATATGCACGTTAACAGGACCCAGAAGCTGTTGTAGACTACTTGGTCATAGGGGGAGGCAAGAAAGTCAGATAACAAGTGTTTGACGGCGACTAAACCATTTCGCCATTGGACAGGTGTCGTCGGCCTCGCCATAGCGCAACGTCTTTCAACGCGTCATCTGGACAAAACAACTTTTCTTGTCGAGCGCCATTCGCAAGCAGGTGAGGAAATAAGGTGGGCTTGGTGTCGATGCGGGCGTCATGCCACATGAACTAAACTGGTTCATGCAGTTCGCGCAATTCAGAAGTCATACATTCAGGTAGGAAGATACATTCCTCGGTCAGGTCGCTTTCTTGACCAATGCTTATCGCTCTTAGGCTTGTATTACCCACCAAACTCATTCAAGACACGTCTCTGTCTGCGCGGCCGCGATCTTCTTTATCAGCGATGCGAGAAATACAACATTCCTCATAGACGAGTCGGCAAGCTAGTCGTCGCACTCCCTCACCAACGCGCTTACATAGAAAACCTCCATGCCAAGTCCCTGAAACTCGACTGGCCGGCACACTCGGTTAAATCAAGCAAGTCTGTTCTACCCACGGAGCTAATTTCTGGAGACCAAGCACGCGAATATGAACCAGACCTTTCCAGGGCTATCGCGGGGGCATTATGGTGCCCTACAACGGGAATCATTGATTCTCATGCTTTGATCTCAAGCCTTGAGAAGGACATCATAGACTCTGAGGGAGGGGAGCTCGTGTACTCTACGCGAGTTGTTCGCATAGATCCTTACGAGGGATCAATGAGAGTGCACAATGCAATGAACGCACAAGCACCGGGGGATGGCTGGGTTGTACAGACAGTTACAGGGAAAGAGGAGAAAAGTGATGCAATTCTTGCGAGGACCGTCATCAATGCCTCAGGACTATCCAGTACCCTTATACTCAACGCACTCTTGCCTCCGGATGCAAGAATACCGATGTATTATGCACGTGGTTCTTATGCATCCTACTACGGGCCTGGTATTTCGAAGGTCACCCACCTGATCTACCCATGCCCAGAGACACGAGGAACAGCCCACAGCTTTCATAGCTTAGGGACTCACCTGACGCTCGATCTGCAAGGCAGAGTGCGATTCGGGCCCGACATTGAATGGATATCTCCTCCAGATGTTCAACCATGGCAGGACGAGTTTGCAGATTTTTGGACCAAGTACCTCATACCGGACCGTTCAAGGCTGTATGAAATGCACGAAGCCGTGACAAGCTACTTGCCTGGTGTCACCTTAGAAGGACTTAATCCTGATTATGTTGGAATTAGACCAAAAATCGCTGGTCCACAGAACGGTTTCCAGGATTTCATGTTCAGAGAAGATTATCCATCTCAGGATACCCGCAATCCGATGATTAGCTTGCTGAACATAGAGAGCCCAGGTTTGACATCGAGTCTGGCAATTGCTGAATACGTCGAGGAGGACATACTAGGGAAATATGGACATGTGTAACAAGTAGCGATGTGCAGACACGATTTTAGGAAAAATGTGTATTGTCACGTTGGATGTCATGCGACGGCTTAGATACTCATTGACCGCGCGGTGTGACCTTTGGCTCCCAAGCATATATCTTGGGTACCGCAGTGTTGTACGGCCTATATGCGCCTCTAGTGCCGGTAAGATTTTCCACCCAAGGCTATAAAGAGATTGGTTACCCTTCAGGCTCTAGAAGAGATGGAACGCACTGCTTTCCAGGGAGGTGAAAGGTTTTTCATGACATTGTCTGCGGTCGGTGGGTCCTTGCGAATATGTTGCAGCCAGGAATGCCATTCTGGAGGAACTTGGGTTGCATTGTAGTCATGCTGGTTGTCCTGTTCGTCGGTTGTTCGACTTGGAGGGTGAAAACGAACACACCTGAGAAAAGTCAACCCAGCGGTGACGGCCTGACTTGCATAGTTAGCAGCATTCATGAACTGAGCACTTTATTGAGATTACCGGGAACTTCTTCCTCAGGATTCATGTTCTCGTAGTAGCGGTTTCCGAACCTGCATCACAAATGAAAGTCATGTTCTGTATCAGCAACCAAAAACCTCGTAGCTCTTGTGAACGTACTGGTCTGCGCCAATGTATTTACCAGACTTCGCATCACCGATGTACTGCATCTGTCTCCACCACTCCCGTAACCCAACACGTCGCATACTTCTTATGGTCCTAAGCAAGGATACCATTGTCGCGTTTGCTGCCTGGTCGAAGAGCAGGTAACGATGAGGTTCTTGTTTGACCGGATTTACTCGGAAAGGTGTGATTGCCTTTTGCAGTAGGTAAGCCGCAAGCGGCAGCGCGCTACAGTCTAACAAGGAGTGAGATACATATGATATCAAGTACATGTATAGTACGGTTTTACAATTTTCGGATTACAAGAGACAAGACAAGGAACAACAATAAAATCCGCAGAGGCGCTTCGCGAAAAAGATCACAGCTCACGAGTACGAGCAAAAGGGGAGTCAAGCAGTGAACGAACGAATTTCAACCAATTGATGAGCAGAACAAATCCAACAACGGCACCGCAGATTTTCCTGCAGCATTTTGAACTATTCCGCGTACAGCACATGCTTATCTGTGCCTTCCATCCAGATTCGTAGTTCTTCATCTGAAGTCAGTCCTACAAAGTCATTTGTCAGGCTGCCTCTGTATTTGAGGTTGGAAACTCCATTCCCAAGACGGGCTTGTACTTTTCCCATTAGCTCTGCGTGTGTCACACGCGGATGAACCCTGATGGCGACAAGATCGTCGGATGTTTTATCGAAGATCTTGATCTTCACAAATGCGGTTTGGGGGTTTGCAGCTGATATAGGTGGACTGTTAAGGTTCGCAGGTGCCGCTGTTGAATGCGAGCGTGAACGAGAAGATATAGCCTGCGAAGTATGTAGCGATGAAACCGATGCTGTCGGCCCATGTGTGTAATTATGGTTCTGGACAGCAGCATGATTACTTTGGTATGTCGGGTCACTCCACTGGGTATCAAACTGTTGTGGAGAGGCTGATCGTGATCGAGAGTGGTAAGGCGAGTAAGTGCGATAGAAAGACGCTGACGATCCACTCCTCTGATGACCATCCTGCCGCTGAGGGTAAGGTTTTGTAGCGGTCTCGTGCGCAGGGAGCCTTTCATTCTCGACTCGGTGATAGGGATACTGATTGTGCGCTTTGATATTTTGCTGCGAAGTTGCCGTATAAGCCTCGTCTTCGTACTCGGACCCATCACTGCCATTGGAAGGGATTTTCATTTGATTGAATCTATCTTGAAGTTCTCCCTCGTCATCATTTTCATAATGACTGGATGGGAGTGCTTCTAATTCATCTCGGCGAGATTTCGTGACATTCTCGACATCCCCAGGTTTGAGAGCCAGGAACTGCCTGACGACTGTATGTTCCAGGATGGATCGATATCCGGATTTATTCAATTCGCATAGGTCGTGAATATAGATGTCTAGTTCGTCCCTTCGGCTCACTGTGAGAGTGTCGTTGACCTCATCAGCAGGACCTGGCATATACGGCAAGACACGTTGATGAGGGGGGTGTCTGCCAGCTTCGCGTGGGAAGGTATCAAGGAGGGATACTTGAAAATCATAAAAGTCATTGTACGCCCGGAACAAGATAAGGTGCTTTGCTGGAGGAAGTTTTCCTCCCTCATTACCATAAGGCTGGAAGATGGCGTCGACCCGGAACCAATACTCGTCCATCTCATGATGGAAAGATACAACATCAGCAGAAAGCAGGATCCCATCTGGGAGACAGTCTGGCTCTGCCATCGCGGGACCAGTATCAGAGACATAGTTATCCTGATTAAGGGTCTGTCCCTGGGAGGGACTATCGGAACCAGACAGAGGTGATGAGTATGGGCTAGCAAGCATCGAATCGCGAGCAGGAGAATCTATCACGCCAAGTGTGATACTGTTTTGCTTGTAATTTATCATAGCACGCTTCCACTCCTCCACCTTGGGCAAGTCGCCGCTGTCAATGAGTGTATCAACGTCCTCGACGGGCTGTCCTGTCGTAGGATCATGAATTTGCACAAAAGAAACGGGTATAAGACCAGGTCGACCAAGCCTTCCGATAGGTTTGGCCACAAACCATTCGCGATTTGACTGTGCAACGACGGTGACAGCATCACCGCGCTTTGCGTCCAGCTCATCTTGACGTTCTGCGACAAAGTCGTGCTGCACAATGGCGTAATAAACAGGCGGTTTTGGGCCATGGTGCGCCAACGCCGAAACTCTCGGGGAAGAGCCAGATGATAATGTGGGTCGCGAAATCGTTGCACCAGCCTGCGACGCGCGGATACTGGGAGGCATGATGATAAAAATTATATGAATGGTAACGATGGTTGTCATGACTCACGGAGTTACATTTTTATTGAATTCTTCGAAAAGCTGCCTCGGAACAAGGCCTCGGGAACCAGTGACTGGGTTGTGTGCCTCATACCACTGACCCGTATCATCGTCCTTCAGGACGTAAAAGAAGTCACCTTTCTGGAAAGGTAGCTCCTGCGGTGCCTGGGGTTTGTATGCCGATTGAGCACGGATGACTTTCTGAGGCGGTAAGATCGATGACGGCGGCTTTGACACTGCAGGCAGAGGCAGGGGGGTTGATATCAACGGGCGAGTAGAATCCTTGCCGCCGGTTAGGGATTTGCGAAGAGACTTCATGTGAATGTTGGAGAGCAGAATACCAGCGGGTCAAGCTGGTGAATTATCCTGGAATCAAGCCTAAATTGAGCCATCAATCCCACGTGACGTCCACCCTTATGGCTGATATGGCCTTGAGCCACTGGCTCATGCAACAGCACAGCGCGCGACCCATAACAAGTCAAGCGTACGATGGCAGTGTGGACACAGCTGAGCGCGCGAACTCCTGATGGTTATGAAGGGGCGTACACTCGAGGTACCGTGTTCCTGGCGTGTTGGAGTCTTCAGTCGTCATGCGAGAGTGATTAGTCAGCAGGCTCTCCTTCAAACAGAGACATACGGAAATAGCCACATATACCATTCTTCGCTACTCAACAGCTCCTGTTCCGGCCACAGTATGGCAGCGAGGAAACTTCAAAGTAATCACCTCAGCTGCAATGCCTTTCCCCACTCATGTACTTTGCGCAGCCGAAATCGACAGAACCTTGAAAAAGGTCTCGGAGGGCGTCGAGCTCTTTGAGAGCATATATGACAAGATGCAAGCCTCGACAAACCAAACACAGAAAGAGAAGCTCGAGTTGGATCTCAAGACTCAAATCAAGAAGCTGCAGCGACTGCGGGATCAAATAAAGACCTGGGTAGCCAGTAATGACATCAAGGATAAATCACAATTGCTGGATAACCGACGACTTATTGAAACGGTGAGTTGTAGATTCTACATGCTATCATCATCAGTTACTGCGTAGACACCCCCCTTCTTGATACATTTGGGTGTTGGGCCGCGTGTTCCTTCTGGCAACACCTGTACATGGTGTTTGCTTCCGCACTATTCATACTGCTCTCATAACTGGTGCACTGATACATTTCCTTCTCCGCTCCCGTATATGGTTGCCCACCGGCATCGTCTTGCGTTATGAACAGCAAATGGAAAAGTTCAAGGCTTGCGAGAAGGAGATGAAAACCAAAGCCTTCTCCAAGGAAGGTCTTATCCAAGCTGCAAAGCTCGATCCCAAAGAGCAAGAAAAGGAAGACGCAATGCAGTGGCTTCAGACACAAGTCGAGGAACTCCAAATGCAGGTGGAGCAGACAGAAGCTGAGATTGAAGCACTTCAGGGTTCAGGGAAAAAGAGGAATAAGTCTACGGCTGCTGGTCGGTTAGAGGAGCTTGAAAACCTCAATGAAAGACGCAAATGGCATATTAGCAGGTTAGAGATAGTGCTACGCCTGCTCAACAATGGCTCGCTATCAACGGACAAGGTCATGGCGCTCAAGGACGACGTACAGTACTTCGTGGAAAGCAACACGGTTCGTTGCATCATCTGTCCTTGCTTGGCATCAAGACAGACCATGCCTTCTTATGAAACAGGAGGAAGACTTTGACGAGGATGAAGGCATATATGATGACTTGAACCTTGACGAGGAAGAGGAGAAGTTTGGGCTTGTGAATGACGATGATGACGATGATGATTCTGACGAGGCCAGTGAAGGTAGGTCATTTGATACTAGTGTTCAGGATGCAATTCTTCTACATTATCAGACATACCGCCCCGGGTCCAAACTAAGAAGCATGACGAAGAAAGCATAACAAGCAGTAAACGTGAAGAAAGCCCAATATTGAAGAAGGCTTCCGTATCGTTACAACTGAGAAGTTCGTATATGCTCTTACCGTGTTAAATTGTTAGGCTCAACTACTCTACAGAGCCTTCCATAGATAGTATGCTATGGTTCATTCTCGTTATGAGATGCCCGTATTGACCCCTTGAACATAACCCCCGTCAGTTAAGCCTCCGCCCAACATTGGCTTCTCCCAGCAGCCAATGGCAAGTATCCTTAAAGCTAGCCTGTCGCAAAAGCCACCATCTTCAACGCCAATCAAGTATGCCGCGGCGGCAGCAGCAGCCGTAGCCCCTCAGACTCTGTCGCATTCGAGCTCGTCTCAGGCTATAGCCGCGCAGCAGCAAACACTATCGGTATCAATACCTCCGGATCCTCTACCAGCAACGCCAACAATACATGCGCTAGCACCATCATCCGTGCCACCTTCAATCGAAACCTCTGGACCGACATCATCACCAAGTCTTACCCATCCGTCTGTTACAAGTCCCATCCTATCCTCCTCAGCTTCTGTGTCACAGCAACCAGATGGTTCATTTTACTCTGGTCAGGACTCTCCGGCGTTATCCGAAACGGTACCAAGCTCTATTGGTGGTCCAGCAGCGACCTCTTCACCTCAACGTGTTTTGGCATTGCGCAAAGGTGACTTAATTGTCTGTAGATTAGTGTTTGTGATGTAATTTGAGTCTCTGTAGAACCTGTTGCATCGCCACCGCAGATAGCGACTCAGTCCCAAGTTTCTGCGGTACGTGATATTTTTTTTTAGTCTTCCAACAAGTCTGATAATCTACCTTAGCCTCTTCCCAGGAATGAATCCTTACAACAGGTGCACCCTGCGGTTAACGGAAGCTCGCAACCGCTGTCAGCACAGCCAAAGTCTCCTTCGGGTCCTTCGCCACTGCCACAACAGCTTCAGCAATATTCGACAACTGTTGGGGACAATTTATCATTGCCAAGCTCATCACAGCCGCAGCAGCCACAATTTCCGCCTGGCGTCAAAGTTCCGCAAACGGAGCAGGGAGGTTCGTCTGTGGTACCTCCGCAGTCATCTCATGCTGTGGTTGGTGGTCAAAGACCACCTTCGAGGGCTCAGCAAGCCCAGCAGCAGAGACCAACTGCCTTCCCTGGGTCACTTTCTGATCTTGTTGTGTCGTTTGAGAGTGTTAAACAGAAAGGCGAGCTTGTTCAAATTGTGTCTAGTCCCTGACTTGAACCTTGATCCAGCTGCAATGCGTATGAATAATCTCGACCAAGTGCACAAGATGCTAGAAAGTGGGTACACGAGTATTCCACAACCGCAAGACACAGAGAAGTAGGTATAATTACTGCGTCTGTCAAGTTTCCTTACTTGAGCAAAAATAAGGCCCAAGTACTACGTGCCGCGGAATCCATTCCAAACGGCTCCGTACTATCCACAAACACCGCAGCCGTTGCTTAGTACAGCTGGGATATTTTCACAGTTGGACGTGGAGACGCTTTTCTATGTCTTCTACTACCTTCCTGGAACTTACCAACAGTATGGATGCTACTTTGTTACTGGTCTTGTTTGATTCTGAATGGGTCACAGGTATCTTGCAGCCAGAGAGCTGAAGCGACAGTCTTGGCGTTTCCACGTCAAATATCTAACATGGTTTCAGCGGCATTCTGAGCCGCAGGCGATCACGGAGGAATACGAGCAGGGTGTCTACGTCTATTTTGATTGGGAGGGTTCATGGTGTCAGCGAAAGAAAAGCGACTTTCGTTTTGAGTATCGGTACCTCTCAGAAGACTAGATATGGACTGCACATGTCAGTTGACTGTTCATGCTTTTACTTATAATTGTGCAGTTATTGTGGATAATTAGTTCCTGTATCAAATGCTATTGCAACACCTTAATTGGTATTTTCAAGATTTATCGTGTGGCATGGTATGAAATTAGTAAATTAAGATTACTCTAGTTTGACAACACCGCCGAGGCCCTCTATGGTTGCCTTGAGCTTCTCCGCTTCGTCCTTTGGCATATTCTCTTTCAGAACTTGAGGTAGGGACTCGACGAATTTTTTTGCCTGTTAAAAATTGTGAGCAGTCGTTCCTGCTGCAAAATGGAGTCCACTGACTTCAATCAAGGTAAGGTTGGGCACCAGCGTCTTGATTTCGCGAATGATTTTAGCTTTTGCAGCTGCGTCAAACGACTCGAGCTTCACATTGAAACTTGTTTTCTCCTTTGGCTTTTCCTATTGCATGGCAGAGAACACAACGTTAATAACCAAAAGGTACAAAGTGCGAGCCACTAAAGATGCTTACCTCGGGAGCTTCGGCAGCGGCAGCTGGTGCCACTGATGCTGGAGCCGCTGCAGGCATGGCAATTTCTTGGATGTTTAGTCGTGACTAGTTAGCGGAGCAAATCAGAACATTGTGAATGGGTGTACATAATCATGTCCGTACCTTCAACAACGTCACAAGGTCTGCGGCCTGAAGCAGAGTCAGTTCCGAGATGTCGTCAACAATCCGTGAGATTTTTGGGTCTGCGGGAGATGTGGGAGGTGGCGGAGGGGTAGATTCAGAGGACACTTCAGTCGCCGTGGCCAGCCATCGTGATGATGTTGCGGTTCTGGAACAACTGTGGAAGCACCTGTGTGTGAGCCAGAGTACGGTGAAGTGACGATAGCCGGAGACTGACCGAGAGAATGTTGAGGGTCGTGAAAGAGAACGAAGAATGCCAGTGCAGCGACTCTGTTGAAAAGGGAGGTGAGCAAAGGGGACGCAAGTTGATGAGCGTTGGACTTAACTGCCATTACTTTGAACCAAGAATGGGAAATGAAAACGCGGCGAAACGCGAGCTATCAGAAATTTGAAGCCATGTGTGTTCATGTTTGGCTACACCCACTGCGTGCTGATGTCTAACGGCAGCATGAATGGACTACTGTAATACAGTTTTGATCCTCAGCTAGTGGTAATGACAAAGGCCGTTGAAGCTGAAGGGACAGGACGTCGACTATCATAGCTTTTGACCGGAAAGCTCCCAATTCTGTGCTACGCAGATTCGCGGCTGTCATGGTTCTTCGCTGGAAACTTGCAGAGCATCAAACTGACGCCTTCACGTGTCTCGACCGTCCTTTCTCTCGCCGTCCATCAAAGGGTTTTGCTTTTCCCCCTTTTTTGCGCGCACTTCCGGGGTGGTATCTGTCGCCACCTCATGGGTATCGCCGCTGCCAGAACCAGCAAGTCGCCATTACGATTGCCGCGGAGTCCTGCATGACTACGAGAAGAATTATGCAAGGAGAGCATGTCGCATTTGGACATTGATCCTACTCCCCTTCTTTGACTTGGCTTAAAAGCCGTCACCCA
The DNA here is from genome assembly GCA_001691775.3 of Amanita inopinata Kibby_2008. Taxonomy (NCBI): domain Eukaryota; kingdom Fungi; phylum Basidiomycota; class Agaricomycetes; order Agaricales; family Amanitaceae; genus Amanita; species Amanita inopinata. The sequence goes on from JNHW02000002.1 coordinate 915,049, forward strand.
ACACCCTTCACCCGCCTTCCTCTCATAACACATTCATTCCTTTTCCGTCCAGGCTGTCGCAACGCCTACTCTCCTTTCTCTTTTTTTTATTTTAATACTGACATTACATTCCACCCCCACTCAAAATGCTCAATTCTTTCATGCTCATCCTGGACATCTCTCTGGCCACCCTCGCACTCTTTACCTTGAAATTATTGATCCATTCCAGACGAATACCACCACTTCCTCCCGGTCCTAAGGGTTTACCACTAATCGGGAATGCACTAGACATGCCCTTTGAGAGAGAATGGCTAACGTTTGCCAAGTGGGGTGATATCTGGGGTAAGCCATACTGACCTTCTTTCTCCACCGCGTCGCACAGTTGATGTGCGATGGACAGGAGATGTCTGTTCTGTCACGGTCCTAGGCCAGCCAATCGTTATCCTAAATTCGCGTAAAGCAGTTTGCGACATGTTGGACAAGAAAAGCGCGATTTACTCAGATAGGCCAACCCTGCAGATGGGCGGCGAGCTCGTCGGTTGGAAGAACACACTCGTTCTGCTTCCGTATGGCGACCGATTTCGACGTTACCGCCGTCTCTTTCACAGCTTGGTAGGAAGCCATGCAACCATTAAAAAGTTTCTTCACATAGAGGAGCTTGAGACGCGGCGATTCCTACGCAGGGTCCTGGCGAAGCCAGAAGATCTGTCGACCCACATTCGCAAGTTCGTTCGTTTTCTTTCGATTTTTTTTTTTTTTTGAAAACTTGTAATGACGTCGCTCCCGTCTCGCCAACCGTCTGTTAAAAACCTTCTCTTTTAAATGGGTTTCTATGCAGAACTGCCGGGGCCATCATTCTTCGCATTTCGCACGGATATGAAGTCAAAGAGAACAATGATCCCTTCATCGAACTTGCTGATAAGGCCACGGAACAGTTCTCGCTCGCAACAGTACCAGGAGGCTTCTTGGTGGATTTCTTGCCAGCACGTAAGGTTCTGATGCTTCGAGCCAGCCACACCGACTCATCCCTTACATCGCAGTACGCTATGTCCCCTCGTGGCTACCAGGAGCCGGCTTCCAGAAGAAGGCTGCGACTTGGGCGTCGACGCTTTCTGAAATGGTGGAACAACCGCATAACTTTGTCAAACAACAGATGGTGCTGCTTGTTTCTCCTAGCCTGATCTCAACTCTTGCATTAACGTATTAGCTTCAGGCTGCTGGTACAGCCGCGATGTCTTTCTCGTCCACGCTCTTAGAGAGCAAACGGCTTAGTGTTGAAGAAGAGTTCGACCTCAAATGGAGCGCCGCGAGCTTGTATGCTGGCGCATCAGACACTGTAAGTCAGCAACCCCCAAGCAAGGATCGCCGCCGCGATCAGGAGTAAAGGGGTGAGTAAACGTTGACTAAAGAAGCGTCGTCTAGACTGTATCAGCGATATACTCGTTCTTCCTTGCCATGACGCTATACCCTGAGGTCGCGAAGAAGGCACAGGAAGAGATAGACTCTGTCGTCGGCCATGACAGGCTTCCTACGTATGCAGATCGCGAATTCCTGCCGTACGTTGATGCGTTGGTTAAGGAAGTCTTCCGATGGAACACTGTTGTGCCTATGGGTGAGACAGTCGCACATCACGAGGCTCTCTATCAACTAAACCAGGGCCCAGCTGTTCCGCACCGCGCAATGCAAGATGATATTCACGACGGCTACTTTATACCAAAGGGTTCCTTAGTGATACCCAACATATGGTATCTATCATACACACAATCTTGCAACTGGCATCCCCCCTTAATTTTGAAATACAGGAAGCTCACTCATGACCCAAAGGTCTACGCTTATCCATTCGAATTCAGGCCCGAGAGATATATTGCAACAGAGACCAAGCCGGCAGAACCTGATCCACGTCAGATTTGCTTTGGATTTGGAAGACGGTAAATGCTCTCATCTCCCCGCACACAACCCGGATACTCAAGGACTTGACACCGTGTGCCGCATATAATTAGCAGTTGTCCAGGTGCGTTGATTCAATACAGTCCAGCATACTATCCCTTACTTCTCCGATCAAAGGAATGCACCTCGCCGATGCGTCAGTGTTCATTTCCTGTGCGCTGTCGCTAGCGGTATTTGATATAACGAAATGCGTGGAAAATGGTGTCATCGTTGAACCTGTACATGACAACACGACGGGAACCATCAGGTGAAAAAAGTCTTCTCTTCTTTGGTGCCTGGTGGGATTGACGAAGATGCGAATCGCGCTAGTCACCCCAAGCCGTTCAAGTGTTACATCAAGCCCCGCTCTGAAAAGGCAGTGTCATTAATTCAGGCGGAGGAACTTAAGTAAGGACTTTGATGACCAAATTGCAGCTTTGTTCCAATCTTTCTTCTATGCTCATCGAGTTGTGCTGGACATTATTGAGTCAATTCATTTCATTTACATCTATGTTCGTCATAATTGGTTAAGCAGCGCAGACTAACATGCCTTTCTTTGCTTTATATGTCCATCGTTCATCGCTTTCTTTCTGGCAGTGACTGGATATCACCTGGCTTCATTACACATGTCACTTAATTATCTCTATATATGTGATGGAATAGTCAGTTTTCTGTGCAGGCGAATGTGATATATGTTACGTAAAACGGAAGGCATGTTTAGGTACGCATGTCAAAGAAGACAGAGAGCGAGACATCTGGCAATGGCGATGGCGTATCCAAGGGCAAGACAGCGCAAATGTCACTCAAATGTATACGTGAAGGGAAGACGATAGGCGAAAAGAAATCGCTAAGACAGGGCATTGATAACGTTAACCTGTCTCATCAGAGGGAGCTCGTGGATGATGTAAAACGCGAGATTCACGATTGAGACTCGGAAGGTTCTGTCTCCTGCTGTGTGGCGCTGTCGCTCTTGCTGATACTGGTAGTAGACTGTGCCTGCGGGTCGGCGGTGCTTGCATTGTCTAGTGTGGATGCTTGTAGGATGCGTTGTAAGGAAGAACGGATATCGTCTGCAAAGGAACGATCAGAAAGCGCACGAACGTCGCCTACTGCACGTTCAACCAGAGGGTATCTGCGCCCGAGGTGTCCTGTTAATTGAGCGGGTATGCCGGAGGAAAGTTCAGTCAACATGCCTGTCCAATTCCTGCATGAGCTCCTTGTGCACGACATCTGGAGGTAAGTGCTGAAGCTTTTCATCTGATGCGATCCGCTGTCGGGCAATATCTTCGACCTTGGACATAAGGGTTGTTATTCCATCCTGTTGGATGAGGGGTGAATATGACGAGAACCAGGAAAGACAAGGAAAGACACGGACACTCCTGTGGAAGTGAGAGAGGAGTTGGCGGCGAAGCTTGTCGAACTCTCCAGCATTTTTGAACCTGTGAAGAGGTGAGCGCGAGGTTCGTGCGGGCAGAGAAAAAGAGAGTGCGCTGACTGTTGGACAAGTTGAGGAGGATCCATGAGATTAGATAAGATAAGATCAAAAGATGGGATTCTCTACTTACCTCGTCCCCATCAACTCTGCCAGCAACCACGACCACTGACAATGGCTTTCCCCCCTCTCAGGAACGACCTCCTCCTCAGAGCTGCAAGAGGTAGGCGCAATGCTCGCCTCTTCATCATATCTACTCATTTACCATCATCCCATTCAGGCGAGAGGACGGAGCGCGCCCCTGTCTGGGTCATGCGCCAGGCAGGTCGCTATCTTCCCGGTACGCTTGCTCCTCCTGCCCTCCAATCTCTCGTCGTCCAATGTTCTTCAAAGAATTCCGCAAAGTACGCGAGGGGCATGAATTCTTTGAAGTCTGTCGCACCCCAGATTTGGCCACAGGAGTCACCATCCAGCCCATACGAAGGTACTCTGGCTTGATCGATGCTGCCATCATTTTTAGCGATATCCTTGTCGTCCCCCAGGCTATGGGCATGGAGGTCCAAATGAATCCCGGTCCTCACTTTCCAGATCCTCTCGGCACCCCAGATGATGCGCAGAAGCTCCGCGCGACGGTTGACGTCGACAAGGAACTTGGTTACGTCTTTGACGCCATCACCCAGACACGAAGGGAGCTCGCAGGCGAGGTGCCTCTCATCGGTTTCTGCGGTGCCCCATGGACGCTCTTTGCATACATGGTCGAAGGAGGGGGCAGCAAGACTTTCCAAAAGGCCAAAACATGGCTTTTCAAATACCCAGAAGAGTCTAAAGCCCTTTTGATGCGCATCGCCAATGTGTGCGTCGATTTTTTAGTAGGCCAGGTCAAAGCTGGTGCTCAGGTATATTCGCCTCGTGTCCGCACCGTGTCCCCCCCCGCTGACGACGTGATATAGCTCCTACAAATATTCGATTCTTGGGCAAATGAGCTTTCTCCTCATGACTTTGCCACGTTTTCACTTCCTTCGCTCATCCATATTTCTTCTTCCGTCCGCGCCCGTCTTGCACAACTCGATTCCCCCGTTCCGCTCACTCTCTTTGCCAAGGGAGCGAATCAATCCCTCTCCCTTCTAGCTTCCCAAGCGGGTTATGATGTCCTTGGCATTGACTGGTGCATTGACCCAGCAGAGGCCCGACGCGTCGTTGCTGCGGCTCTCAAAGGCACAAACAAGACCATTGCTCTCCAAGGTAACATGGATCCCAGTGTTCTGTACGGTGGACATGATGCTATAGAGGCTGCCGTAAAGCGCATGTGTGAAGCTTTTGGGAAGCAAGGTGGTTGGATCGCAAATCTTGGACACGGTATAACGCCTGGCGTTGACCCAGATGATCTTAGATGGTTCTTCGAGTGTGTACACAAGTACTCAAAATTGTAAGGTTTACTGTACAGTTTACAAATGCCCCGCGAGGCGTTCTCCTGTGACGTTATTTTCTACATTCTTCTACTTCCACCTCTTTAAATCCGAGAAAGGATGAGAGCTAGATGAACTGTGGCATAGATGCTATGATAGTAAAAGAAGGGCAACAGACCAAATCCAGGTGACAAGAGATGCTTTGGAAATGATTGTCAATGAAAATGCATGGCTGGGTTGGGGGACAATGGGGCTGATGGTATGCACAGACAACGGAAACAAGAAACACAACAAATATCCTGAATATGCTCAACCGATAACACACCGGCATACCTATGCAATCACATCCGCCGCACTAAAGCTGCTTCGCCGACGTCTCACGTTCCTCAATCCCGGTCGTCCAGTTGTCTTTGACACTGGAACGACCACCGCTGACGCATTATTTGTCATCCAGGCGTCAGGTGGCACTTCAGGGGAGTTTCTTTCTACCTTCTTTCCTCCAGGTATAATGTTTACCTCGCTCAGTGATGAGGTGTGATGAGGACGTTTAGACGGTATCAATGTTGGTAACCTTGATGGTGGGGGCGGCGATGGATGATTGGGTCTGCGTGTTCCAATCACTCCTTGTCGAGTCGTCCTGCCTGTCGTTACAGTCGTCTTGGATGCGGGTATCGTAGTCGTTATTCTTGTTCCGGCACCTGCAGCTTTGGCTGCGGCAGGCGTCCGCGTGGTGGCAAGCCTGGGTATTTTATTAGGCCCTTGTCCGCATTTTGTTGGTGATGCTGGGGGTGCATGCGCAGTGGCAGCCGTTCCTGCCTTCCTGATATTCGCAGCACCCGCTGTAGACCTTGTGACGCGCGTGGGCCTTTGTTCTGACGCCGTTATACCTCTCGAAGTCTTCAGCTTTCCTCTATTCCTCGTGACCGGTGGTACGATATCCAACGAGGGCAATTCATCGTCTGCTTCGTCTTCTTCATTTTCAGAATCTTCCTCCGACGACTCTCGCGCCAGTCGCTTGGTAAGTGGAGTCTTCCGTGGTTGACCCGGCGGCGCGATGTCTTTGGCCTTTGCAGTAGCAGCAGCAACATGCCGGCTTGGGGTTACCGGAGGTAGAGCCATGGTCGGCAGTGGCGGTGTTGTTTGCATGTCATCATCTTCCTCGTCTGGTTCTGCGGGGGGCGTCGCGGGCATCACCAGTGGCAATGGTTTGATGGGTGCATGAGCTTGTGACTTACGCATCTCATCCAGAGCAGCCCACTTTGTCCATTCTAGTTGCTTTACGTACATGTATTGCTGCTGAGGCCCGACAACGCTTCCCGGTCGTACGATACGCATAAAACCGATGGCTTCGTTTGCTGTGAATCCATATTTCCATATTAGATATGCCCCGATGAGAGTGCCTGTTCGACCAAGGCCAGCTTTGCACTGGAAGAAGCAAGAAACGAAACATGAGCAGGAGGAAAGCAACTTGACATGTCGCATGACATACGTGAACAGCAATCGCACCCCCCGCCTCGATTATGCGATCCACAATGTCGATGAAAGTGCGAACTATTTCATCCGTAGGATTTGTTCCGTCGTCGAAGTAGAGCTCCATGTGATCAATTCCACGATCCAAAAAGGTACTTCTGTCGTACAGTTGTGTATTCAAACGAATGATCAGTTTGACATTTCGTCTCTCAAAGTAATCCAGGCAATTAAGGAAGGGCATTGGGAGTTTCCGCTGAAGAGCCAAGTCCTTGGTGCCCGACCTGGAAGGCGTGCCTTGAGAGTCAGTCTCGTCTGGGATGTCCTTCATCTGTTTGACCCATGTCATGTCCACGGGAGAAGCAAACGCAATGAAGTTGGGTGTTATCCAATTCCAGTCCCCATTCTCCACTTTCTCGTAATATTCGTAGTCTGTGACGCTGAATTCATTCATATCACAAAGACCATTCTGCATGGCCTTCCAAACGCCCCACAGGCAATCTTGGATATTAAGATTGAAATCGGAGGGACCACGTCCCGCGTCCCGAAATGGCATGAACTCGAGTTCTGCGATAGGGTGAAATGCTTCCCATGGTGCACGCCGCTGTACTATCATCTTACGCACAAAATCTCAGCCATTTCGACATTGAATTGCACTGGTTCGATGGAAGCTTACGTACGACGTATAGAGCCATCAACAAAGCTGCGTTTGCCTTCTTACGCGGGTCATCGGAGGAGTATAACACGAGTCTATGGGCTGCAAGGTCCTTATCCTGTTGATAGGGATTGGTTAATGTCGTTCAACACGTGAAAGGGCATGCGTGACAGGCATTGCATGTTGGAATGAATGGCAAGGAAGTTGTACCTCAAGAAGTTCGTGGATAAGGATACACGATTTGTATACCATTGCAAGATTCAGCGGGCCCCAATCTTGGAAAAATGATAGGTATGGAAGCTGGTCGTCTATTGTGAAGTAGTAATAACGAGCATTGTCGTCAGGAGACACAGATGGGCCTCCTCTCGGCCGAGCGCGAATGCGTGGCTGATTTCCAGGTTCTGTTGGAAGGTGATTGAGGACGTGTGTACTAGGGGGAGGATGGGGGAAAGTGGTGAAGTAGAGCCTGCGAACCGAGTGAACTTCGCGTACACTGAGGAAGGATTCAAGACACATACCTGTCACCAAAGTGGCACAAAGGATCGCATCTTGTGGCCATCTGTTCTACGTGCGTGCAGGACGCGCAGAACGATGAAGAAGATGGGGGGACGAATGAGAAGAGCGTGCCTGTAGTTGGCTCGCCTCAACGTTCATTTGGGAACATACAATTTGTTTGTCTTTGTTTTCCTCGTATGCCACATCCTCCTCATGCCCACAAATTGCAGCATTCATGCGCCATAATCACTAGTAAACGCCTTTTCTGACCACAAGACATTGTATGGCCATAAATTGGGTATCGACACACCCTTTACTCCCAGGTCAACATGGAGGATGCTGCAATAACGCGTGGATTCGACCAGCTAGTATAAACCATCCTCTTTGATCGTGATAGCGATTCCTTGCATTGCGTCGACCATATCGGAATTCGTGCAACGCCTGTCTACCGCACTGATGTCATGGCAGGACTGGTATCGAGATGGCTGCATATATGCTCATCTGGTATCGCCTGTTTGCTGTTGCATCCTATTGCTTCACTTCCCGATACCAGAGCCACATTGGCTCCTGTGCTCAAAGACAGCCTTGACCATGTGGTTGATTAGATGCAGCCATCGGACACAGTGAATCTCTTCCGCTCAACGCAAACGACGGTACGCACAACAATATTGATGTACTGATGTCATCACATTCTTGAAATGTGGTGCGGAGAGAAGTCGCGGCAATCATGCAACGCGACGCGGTCATGTCACATGCGGGATTCAGATGACGGACTTGGTATACCTGTCCCTCCTCTGACCTGTTGAAGGGGATAGCGGGGGACAAACGCCAACTCTTAATGCGACTCTTACGCGTTCAATATTACGAGATCGGCCGCCTGAGGAAACTGTGACATCGTCGAGTGGCTTCTGCCTCTTGCTTAGGATTAGGACCTCGGGCCTCTTGGTAATTAATTATTGTCATCTTGGCCATGGCCCGTCTCGCTTGCTTTCTATAAGACTGGAGCACTTGTCGCAGAAGTCGCTGTCCTCTCAGCAAAGATGGATATGAAAATGGTCCCCGTGTTCTTGGTTGGTACACTATTCCTTTACTATGTCCCAGCCGTCTTAGAGGCCATTATTAACAACCGAAAGGTATAGTAACATAAATGGTGTCGCCTGCCACTGGCTTGAACCTTCTGCAGTTAAAGTCCATTCCAACTGTCGGTCCCCAGGGGATGTTGACCTCTTACATCGGGGCTTTTCATTTCTTGTTTCATGCCCAGGAAATGGTTCAGGAGGGTTACGAAAAGGCAAGTGAGACTCACTAATTGAGAGCCTATTTTTTAACCTGAATTTTCCAGTATCGCGGCTCTATGTTCAAGGTCCCCACGATGGCGATGTGGATGATCGTTGTGCACGGCCCTCAGAAGATCAACGACATACGTCGCGCCAGTGACGAATATCTATCTTTCAGGCGAGCCATCTTGGAGGTACTCGGTTCCATCCCCGAGTGAAATTCAGATTTTTAGCCTGAACTTTGCTTCTTCACGTAGACTCTACATACAGATCTCACAATCGATCCCGAATTAGAGATGAAACCCATACACGTTGATGTTGTGAGATCACTGCTCACGAGGAATATTGGTGCTCGGTTTCCAGATGTCCAAGATGAAATTGTGGCTGCTTTTGCCGATTACATCCCTGGAAAGACAGGCGGCGAGTTTTTCTGCGCCGATTCGTTTGGATGATCTTAGTCGAACTCTACCATAGACTGGGTGAAAATTCCGGCTTACAAGACATTGATGGGAATTGTCTGCAGGACCAGCAACAGACTGTTTGTCGGCCTTCCTTTGTGTTCGTCGTCATCGTTGTTTTCCTGACTCCATGGTTCAGCTGAATCTGCCACAGGTCGCGATCCCGATTACAGGTCTCTTAACGAAGAATTCACTATCCAAGTCATAAAAGCGGCCAGTATCATCAATCTATTTCCGTCTATCTTCCGGCGGTGTGTATTGTTACTACTGTTGTATTAACACGGACACATGACTTGTCCACAGTATTGTTGCTCGTTCTTTTGTGAATGTGCGCTGGAGTGTCAAAAGTGCTATGCGACATCTAGGCCCGTTGATCGAAGAACGCCTTGAACAAGAAACTCGGCATGGAAAAGACCGGTCAGATAAACCCGTCAGCACAATATCCCGAATTTTGGATTAGTTTTATTTGTTGATTACTTATATTTCAGAATGATCTCATAGACTGGCTGCTCGAAGTCGCGCAAGGGCCCCAACGGACTGTACGAAACATATCAATTCGCGTGCTTGTTCTGAACTTTGCAGCTATTCACACGACGTCAGGGGTTGGTTTTTTTTTTCCTCTCATTGATGAAGTACGCCACAGTTGAGCTACCCTCAGGCTCTTACCAATGTCCTGTATGATTTGGCGATACATCCCGAATATGTACAACCTTTGCGCGAAGAAATTGAATCCGTCAGGCAGGAGGAAGGCTGGTCCAAGGCCACTGTTGGCAAACTACGAAAATTGGATAGCTTCATTAAGGAATCACTGCGACTATCGTCACACAGCTGTGAGTGTCAATCCGAGATCTCACATGCCCCAAAGCCTTGATGAATATCTGCAGTTGTAATGGTACGTAAGGTAGTGAGGGACTTCACATTTTCGGATGGAACAGTTGTTCCTGCTGGTAACATGTTGGCCGTCCCCTTATACGCTATACATCGTGACGCGGTTAGTTGCCTTGAAATTAATGCATTACTACTTGTTCTGATCATGGAGATGGATGCAGGAGAATTACCGTGATCCAGGGACGTTCGACGGATTCAGGTTTGCAAACATGCGCGAACAAGAAGGCGAGGGAGTCAAGCATCAGATGGTCTCCCTCGACCTCGATTATCTTTTGTTTGGACACGGTTGCCATGCGTGGTACAGTAGCGCAATAACTTTGGACCACTACAAACAACTAATGGCGATGTCTCTACTAGTCCTGGTCGATTCTTTGCAGTTACAGAGTTGAAGGTTATGCTTGCGCATATTCTATTAAACTATGATGTGAAAATGGCCGATGATGGTGTACGCCCCGCGACCAAGTGGTTTGGCTCAAGCGCTATGCCAGATCCCTGTGCAGAAGTGTTGTTCCGCAAGCGAGTTTGATCCATCAAATCTGTATATACATTATGCATCATTACCTTTTCTTGACAGCGACCTCTGATAGCCTCTGATCATTTATCAATGCGTGTCACGAGTGTCCTCTTTTCTGACTATATGCAAAAACTATCTAGTTTGAATAGATTAGGAGGGCTAGCTCAAATATTTCTACATCAAAATCATTAACTATACAATCGTAAGCAATCTTCGCTAATACTCTACGTCAGCCTGTGAACGGATTGCAGCCGCATATCGCTGCTTTCACAGCAAAGCTTGCGGCACTTCCGATGGATAATCCGCCGACAAGGCTAAAGTTCGTGACGGTAGCAACGACATCCACATCTTCTTTTCGGCTTAATCTAGGATTATGCTCCAGGGAAGGAGCAGAGATCATGCACATGCTTCCCAGATATCCGTTTGAGATCCCGAACGCGAGGAGAATCAACATGTACAGAAGATCAGAATTGATGACAGGAGGTAGGTTGATGGAAGTAGATGGCCTTTGTACATTGCACATCAGAAAGAGGGGAATGAATGCTGTGCGAAGCAAGGATAACACGAGGAGTCGTTTGGCTGACCAGATGAGTAGTCGGGGGAAAGAGCAGAGATATCGACCGAGGAAATCACCGATATTGAAGACAAGAAAGTGGATCGAGCTGAACAACAAGGGGTGTATGTCTGGGCTGATCGGTAATATTGACGTCGTGATCGGTGGAAAGACACTCTTGAGGAAAGAGTTAGCTTCAGGCTGCAAGTAAAAGGGAAGACTAAAACTTACCAAAGTAATGAGGAATACGTATGCTACAGCAAATTCGTATATCACGTTGGCTTTGGCAACGCGCACAATCTGGGAATTCTTGTTGAACATTTCGCTCCCTTCTGCGGAGACAAGACTTCTGCGCTCGTCTGCGTCACTGCCGGAATATATCCCCTTGCCACTCTGTTCAAGCGGAGCAGCGATTCTCTGATACAATGGCGTTCGCACTAGCCAACCATGAACAAGCGCGCAGAATGCGAGAAATAGAGTGGAGAAAGCGAAGAATATGAATGCAGAACGTCCTTCGGCCGATCCGTCACTGACATACGCAGCTATAGCTTCTCGCGGAAGGCCCCAAAGCGATGTGGCGGCGCTCATGACTTGCACAGCACTGACGGCGACAGCGACGGCGGCCTGACCCGACATGATGGGTTGAAGGGCAGTAGGTCCAAAGAGAGAGCCAACGGCAATGAGAGCCTTCTGGAAGTAAGCGCAGACTATGGCTTGCGCCGTCGCATTGAGCAATACGAAGGTAGCAAAGAAGCCTGGGGAGACACGAATCAACGTGCAGAACGTGAGCATTAGGGAGAGAGCAGCCAGTGCAAGAATTGTCGATCTGATCTGGCGTGACGGAGGAGACTGTATGCAGTCCGTCAGCAAAGTGAACTTGGATGTTAGTGGAGTTGCTCACAGGCTTATCATAAAAGGTTGCATGAGTAAGAAATGCAAAATTGACGATGGTTGATGAGGTTGTGAGGTATGAGCTGAAAGAGAGCTTGAGACGGGGAGCACCTTCGAGGCGGGAGAGGAAAAACGGGACGGCTGTTATGATCACTGGAGAAAGCAACGGATGAGAGAGGGTTGACGGTTGACGGTCAAACGGAGTGCACCATTCCACGGCACCAGCAGGGCACACCCCATCATGAAGAATGTCCACTTGAATCGTTCATCAAGCACTGTAGGCTCTGTCTGCGCATCTTCCTCTGTGTCTGTTATGGTAGAGTCATCTGGGACTGGCTGATAGAGAGCGTCTGAAGGGAGCGACATGAAGGGAGGCAACCAAGCCGGGTGCTTGAATGAACCGCACCCATCGCAAAGGCTTTTTATTCAATAATATTTCAAATAACCCCAAACGCCCAGTTCTACCCAACAGAACAAATCTAGAAGTCAGGCTATGCAGAAGCCATACGGATTCTATTAGGATGCACGCTTAAGCATCATTGGGTATGACCTGGTTGGGCGATGTCTGCAGCGCAAGCTGGGTCAGGCGCTGTCTCCGTTTTAATTCCTTCCTCGCCTTCCTCGCCGTCTTTCTCTCCAGCTTCGCTTCTGCTCCCCTGTGCTTCCACCTCATCTTTCTCACTGCTTCCTTTTCTGCCTTTAGATGCTCTCGCCATTTGAACAAAGCCTCAGCCTTGGCCTCATGCATGCTTCGGCCGTTCAATACCTTCGTCTCATTCTCCGTAAATTCTTTCAACAACGCACTCTTGCGGAACTGATACGCCTTCCAGCGCTTCAGTTTTTTGGCACGCGAGTGGGGATTGGACAGCTCATTGGTCAAATACACCTCAACATGGGCCGATTGTTCAAATTTTGGCTTGAGGTGTGGGTTGTACAACGCCGTCAGAAACTCGTCCTCCGACGGGGGACGCGGAAATAGAGTTTTGAGGGTCGGACTGAATGCTGGGGGTTTATAAGTCACTTTTGCCACCTCCTGCTTTGTTGTATCATAGATACCCGCTGCGAAAATGCCTCTGTCACCCGACATCCGTTAATTCGCAATTCCCGAGGACTCACGTTCTGGGATACTAGGATTCTCTGGCTTGGGCCATGGAATGGGTACTCTTTGACCTCTAAGATGAGGTATTATTGGAACAGCCTTTGTTGCAAACCGCTCCCAGTCAAACCGATGGAAGAACGGGTTCCACATAGGTTTTGTTGATCCAAGCCGCTGCGCAAACACGCTATTAACGGTAAAGGTTCAGTTCCGATGCTTTATTATTCCATGACACACTCACGGCAAAACAAGTGGTGAGCCAGAGCCTGGGGGCGATGGAAACTCGTAGTTTCCAAGAAATAGTTGACACCGTGAATAATGATAGTTTTTACTTGGTGGAATTTTGCCACTGTCTTCTTCTCCAGCCTAACATGAATTACTTTAGGATTTTTTTTTAAAAAAAGTCAATGATCGCCTGTATACTCGCGTTGACAGCTCCTTTAACAAAGACGCGGTTGCTGATTCTATTGATGCTAAGCACTTCATGCAAAGTGTTTGACTTGTCTCCCAACAGGCGTATCTGGTCTCCTGGCACGATATTCCAATACTTAATCCTGTCCTTGGGCCGCGCTGACTTGATGACTGGATCACGTATGCTCGTTCTCTTTAACCATTTTTTCGGAATTGGCAGGAGATGTTTGAAGTTGGTTGTCCAAGGCTTGGTTGTCGCTGCGTTCAGCAATTGCCTCCTTGTGAATGGTATGTACGACATTAAGTTGTGAGGCCACTTGTTCCTATGTCGTTGGAAGTATGCAAGACCAGCGACGCGCTCAAATCAAAGGTCGCAAAATAACGAGTCACGTGACCTGCACCGCACATAAACATGGACCTCTCATTACACTCAAAGTAATACAAGATGCGTGATTCACAGATAAAATAAAATCTCATACAACATCAGCCTTTCACCCAACCGAAACTGCCTTGATTCCGCTCCAAGCCGTCGACGCCGAACTAGGTTCTTCAGATTCCAACGTCTGTTATTCAATGAGCGTCAACGATGAACCAAGGGACGTACAACTCAATGAATAGCGGAGCTCACCTCGAGCAGCATCCCGAGAACCTGGTCAACTTCTGATGGCGGTACTCCTCCACAACCTGCACCTATCAGCCGCCGGTATTCTCCCATCTTCCCGTTTGTGCCTGCCTCTGCCTGGAATGTGACTAATTCTTCAAACATGACTTTCCTCCTTTTTCGATGCCGTGCAACTTCTTCCCTCAAAGCATCACATGCCTTCTCTATTTTACCAGAGTCGGTCGGTATATCTGCGTGCAATGCCAATAGATCCGAGTAGTCTTCCTCTGCACTAGGCGATGTGCGCTTCCCTTCCAACCTATCCTTTTCTGAGTTGGGTTCGACTTCCATCTCATCCTCTCCCTTGGATAACCCAGGTACAGGAATTAACTGTCCAGCCGTGACATCTCGGATCGCCTTCTCCCTGCTTTCTTCGTCCTTTACCCACTTTTCCCAGCCTAATCGGTAGCGTCGACCCATCTTGGTCAACAATTCCTGTTCCAATTGATTGAGGTTCTGTCTCGCCTGTGAGAGACCCTCGGCCTGTGTTTTCAGGTGGCCCACGGCCCGCTGGCTTTCCAGGATTTCTGCTTGAATGTTCGTCAAGAGAGCATGCGCTTGGTTAGTGTCTCTTTCTTTCTCGCGAAGTTCTTGGTCAAAGGATGCAGCCAAGCTATCTAGTAGAGTTGCCATATCGTTCACGCAGCGAGTGCTTGCTCTTTGGGCAGCGGTGGAGTGATGAAGTGGTGGTCGATCGCCGTTTGCAGGAGCAAAGGAGTAAGTCGCAGGTGCACCTAATGGCGGGTGTGCCGCTTGAATATTACGGAAAGACATGGACGCAACGCGGGACGCAGGTACAGGTGATGATCGGAACCGTTCATCCTCTAGTATATAGTCTTCCGCACTTTTTCCATCAACATTCATAATCTTGGGATCAGCACCATGGTCTATCAAGAGCTTGACAAGACGCTTGCTTCTGCACCTAGCTGACATAGTCAAAGCAGTTTCTCCATCCTCATCCTGAAAGTTGATTACATCCGCAAGTTCCTTGGGATAATCAGATAGTCGGCCCAAGATAGTTTCCATGTAATAACGCGCTGCGTGTGTCTTCCCTTTTGACATGGCAACGTCGACGACATGATGGAACACCGTCCGGTTGAAATTGTCAATATTCAGTGTGGAACGATGTAAAAGTTCGTAGAGCTCTGGAAATTTGCGGACGTCGTAATTGTTGGCGAACATGACACTGCGCATCAAGGCAGTCTGACCAGAACTGTTGACTTTGAACATATCAGCACCTGCGGACAACAGGAGTTTGACAATGCGGACGCGGCCCATGGCACAAGCCCAATGCAAAGCAGTGTGGCCGTCATCATCAATAGCCATATTAGGATCGAAATCCGCCGGAGGCGAGATCAAGACGGGAGGTATCTGGTTTGTATCTGATATGAAGTATTCCAAGATCTGATCACCGTATGATCGTGAATCCATAGGGATATTCAGCCTAGATTGATCACCGTCGGAAAATTCCTCGAGTCGCTCGCCTGCAGAGCGCCGTTGCTTATTCCTTCTACCACTAGGAGGTTGCTGGAAACTGTCTTCGAGACCATTGTAAGAGGCTGGAGGGCTGTTGATGGGTGATGGCGTTCGTGAGCTCGAAGAAGCTTCTGACGGAGAGGGAGTCATAGTCCCATCTTCGGAGCCACGTACAGAAAGGGTATCACGGTCCGAGTCTTGCCCAGTGACATCTTGAGTTTGCCGTCGTGAGGACCTGGTGTTGACTACCACTCCAGTTGAAGGAGGCTCTGCAACATGGCCACGACGTGTTGGCCTACTCGCGGTTGTTGCAACGAGATGTTTTGGTGCCAGAGGGGGGCTCTTTGCGGCTGGCTGAAATTCGATTATAGGGCGAAGAAGATGTTCGCAGTTGTACTGTTTTGCTAAATTCAAGCCACGCTCAAGCGGGATCCACGTCCCTAAAGTACGAGACTTGATGTTCAGTGTCACAGCACATAGCATTACAGAGTACATTTGACCTTGGTATTTCCCGTATCCACCTTGAACTTTCTCGTGCTCGCCCTTTTGCACCTCGCGTTCAAGTACACGAGTTCTTTGAGGTTTATCGAATCCTGCGACCTTCAGAATTTGCGTCGCATTCAGCCATGAATCAGCGCGCCGCCGCATGACCGCGACACCTTTGCACATCCTACACGCGTTCATTCATTTAGACGGCGTGTTAAATCGTGTCAAATCGCACACACATCTCATAGACGGGTATCCCGCTATATGTAGCCTTGCAGATCCGAAATTCAATTAAATGCATTCGCAGGAGAAGCTTGCCAGATGACATTCTCACCTTGAAAATCTGCCCCTCGGGCATCTTTTGTGAATTGGATTCCTAGATACAAACTTTGTGCCTCGTATAGGATGACAAGAGATAGAAAGAGGCTGCCTGCGACAGCGAAGAGTCCTGCGAGATGCCCCGGCTGAGCGTCACGGTGGGTGCAGTTCACAGCGATAAAACAGATACAAACAAGGCACTCGCCAAGTCGCCTCGCTTTTTGAATGGTAAAGAGCAGGACAATGTTACACTATTCGAAAGAAACAAGACTATAGTACAGAATACAACACAACGCTCAGCGACTGGAATTGCCCTTTGAGCTACGAATAACACGGTCTCTTCGGCTTTGGCATCTGAAGAACGTGACCCTGCCAGTTGTTCATGGTAACTGAACCCAGTTGACGTTCACATTCCATTCATTACGCAGATGAAACAATGACACGTCTGGCTCAGCGAGCGAATAACATGGGTTGCCAGACTCCATAAGCGACCTCCTCGATATGATGAAGCTCCAGACGATCCCACACAAGCGGTACGCCATTGGTCTAGCGCGGGGATACGAGTCAATATTTCTCTTCCTACCAGACATGTCGGTGACAAACCTGCAGATAATGGACACACGCTCTCGCGGTCCGTCTCGCCAGCGTTCTGAGGCTGATTCTACCATCATAAGAGTCCAAGGGAACCTCGTATGTTAAGGATGGATATCCATTCCACTGATAGTGACAGTTTTATTACGATCAGACGCAAAACGCACTTGTTCATGGAAAGCATTGCATACCCTGACTTTCAGTAAAATTCTCCCCCTACTGTTCGCATGAAGGTCATTTAGTGTGTAATGGTCATTATTTGACAATCGAGTATGTGACTGTGCTTCAACAAGGGTAATCCCAGCAGCGAATGCCCCTTTTCTCTTGAACTTTATACGATTAGAGTTCGAACGATGGTACGAATCTATTACAGGTGGGCGAGTCACAAAGGATACTGCTGAATGGCGCCTATGGCGTGGCGCGGAGATCCCCATGTCGACGCTCGGGTAAGTCATAGGCGCAGGCGCGATAAGAGGAGGCGGTTGCCTCTCATCGAAATAATATGGATCGCCCAAATCTTCGAATGCTACGGAATAAACAATTAGTCAGTAGTTCATGTTGGATGCCCTTGAATCATATGATCAGCTTACAAGCACCAGCCACCCGTCGGGATAGGGGAACAAGAGCATTTCTATGAGAGTGTACATACGGCGACTAGGGGTTACCTAGGTTAGAATCACAATAGCCCAAATTGCCAATTTTCTATTACCTCTATGTAGGTCTGCATGCCAGGGTCGGTGTAGACTCCCTGAGAATAAGGCAAGGATGATGGACCATATGCGAGCGTCTGTCGGCGAGAAAGCGAACGGCTCATACCAAGATAGTTGTCGTAAGCCGGATTATAGGCCAAGGTAGTCATCGATAGTGTCAACAAGACGGTAGCACTCGACTCAAACAAGGAGGTGCAAGTGTGCTGGAGAACATTTTATAGGGATGAGGATGGCACTCGCAATGAGGATGATGCCACATAAGCTGCCGCCTCGAGGATGCATTGAGGAGTGGGAATAGGGTCTATGTTCGGCCATCGTCAACAGGGGTATCGTTGTGTCGATGATTTAACCTGCAAAAATTAATCCCAGCAGCAACTGGATGTGTCAATATGCTCATACCATAATCGAATCAGCCGTACAGACGTTTCCCCGAAATTTTGTCCACATTCCTGCAACGGACACACATCAGTAGCATAGTGATAGCTAGGAGGGCCAAGATGAATGCACAGCTGAAACTGATCAGCACGGTTGGTCATATTGCCGCAGGTTTCACCGCAGACCCGCACGGACCGAATGAAATGGCCTCCAGCCTTCGATGCCAAGATTCTGCCTGGAATGCTCCCAGACACTTGCCGGTCCACGTATAAAGCAAAGACATGATATATGCATTTCTGCCAATCCCCTTGCAATGCCTGACGTCTATGCTCTTTCCAAAAGATTTAAAGGTGATCTGGTAACACCTGCCGATGCAGATTATGTCGAAGCCATCGCTCGCTGGGCGGCGAATGCCGTGCGAAAGGCTTCTGTTGTAGCGTTCGTTAAAGATGAAGAGGATGTAGCGTTGGCAATTGAATACGCCAAAGACAACAATTTGTCTGTAGCGATTCGCGGTGGTGGTCACAGTACAAGTGGAGCCTCGTCCGCCGACGGTGGTGTTGTCATTGACTTGTCCCGTTACCTCAATGGTGTTACTGTCGATGCTAAGAAACAAATTGCGTTTGTCGGAGGAGGCGCACTTTGGGAAACCGTTGATCGAACGGCAATCAAGTTTGGTCTAGCCACGGTTGGAGGCACTGTGAATCATGTGAGATTGTGGTCGTCTAAACGAGACAGGTTACTGACTGAATGCCTATAAGACGGGCGTTGGCGGGTACTATCCCATTTGGACCGCTAAGCTACACAATTTACTGATTTCTTTTTTTCTATGCCAGGCTGACGTTGGGAGGTGGATTCGGATGGCTAACTGGCTCACATGGCCTGGCGCTCGATAATGTTGTTCAAGTAAGCGCTTGTCAACAGGCCGTTATTGTAGTGCCATAATAAATCGACATCAGGCAACGGTAGTGACTGCGGATGGTTCAGTGCTCACTGCCAGTGAGACTGAGAATCCCCACCTCTTCTTCGGCATCAGAGGAGGTGGCTGTAATTTTGGAGTCATTACCCAGTTTGTCTTGAAGCTACATCCCCAACGTCCCACAGTCTTTGCCGGCTTACTTGTATATCCTCTCACACTTTGGGAGAAAGTGGTGAATATAGCCGCAGAATGGTGGCCCAAGGTGGGTGAAAAGGAAGGAATGCTTCTCCTGCTAACCAAAGGACCACATAATGAAGTAGGTGCCAATCTGATTTTTTTCTTTCCTATCCTAATCGTGTTCTCAGCCAATCATCGTCTGCGTAGTGTTTTATAACGGGACAGTTGAAGAAGGGAAAGCAAGATTCAAACCATTATTTGATATCGGTAAGTGAATCAAAGTTTGGACTTATGAAGGTTGTGCTGATATTGTGATTTTTGTTACAGGTCCCGTCCTGGACACCACGCGAGAAGTTCCTTATGAAGAAGTCAATTGCCTTCAAGTATGTAACACCTAATTTCTTGCAATTTTCCACTCATGAGTTTAGAATGAATATGCGAAACATGGCCAGGGTGTTTACATGAAAGGAGTTGCTCATGACGGCCCCATCCCGTCCTGTTTCGAGAGGACGATCAAAAAACTTGACGAACTGCAGCTTCGAGATATAAAATACTCCATCCTCTTCGAGTATTTTCCTCTGACCAAGGTTGCAGCTATTCCCATTGGCACAACGGCCATTCGTCGCACTATCAAGCCCAATGCGTTGGTTGTGCTGTATTGGGATAATACAGCCTGCGATGGCACAGACAAGGCTCGAGTCGCAGCATATGAACTGTGTGCGAGCATTCTAGGTGATAGGTCTCTTTTGAATGATCCAGCAACATTTGGGTATAGCAACTATGGTAAGCTGTATGACCTCGTCAGACTTACAATCACCTGAGAGCTTCTGGCTCTTTTCAGACCAGGAGGCCCTATTTGATAGCAAGGGCCGTTTGTTGGACAGGACTGAGCTCACTTTTGGTGACAACTATCCTAAGCTCCAGCAAATCAAGAAAATGTATGACCCGCAGAACATCTTTAATAAATGGTTCCCGATTGTGCCTGCCTAGAGTCGACCTAGTTTACAGATGCCTGTAGTTCAAAACGTGTATATCACCAGTAGTCCAGCTGACGGTAGCTTCCCAACAAGATATTTAACATGTAATCTACTGCTGGTGAGCATCGCTGTATTCTGAGGGCGTGCCCAAAGCCAGAGCCAGAGATCTAGGCCTGCTAGTGTAATCAATGACACCAGCTCAACAACTCAAGAAAGACCCCATCTTTCAAACAGTTCAGGCTTAACACCTCCCCACCGCACCTTCTTAACGCATCAACCGTTATATCTGTGGTTCCATGATGCCAAGACAAAGACTATTGGCTACGGCCCAACAGTTCTGCGCCGCCTTCTCGAACAAGGAGAGCGTTCAAACTATACTCTCTTACTTTTCTGAAACCCAGGATGTTTCTGCCATTGAACATGGAGAGCCTGCCCTGGCGCCCTTTCTTGGGAGACGATTCCTAGGTCTGGCAGGGATACAGGAGTACTTTGAGATGATAGGCCATCTTCTATCATACGACAATCTCAGATTCTCAGATTTTGTGGTCGATGCAGAGGCTAGCAAGGTGGTGTTGAAAGGGCAAGGAAAGTTCACGTGGATCAGTACGGAGGAGAGTTGGGAAGAGAGCTTTGCCTATCTTTTGGACTTTGACGAGGAGGGGAAGATCACACAGTACCAAGTGTGGGCAGATTCTGGTTCAGCGTATTTGGCAAGAATTGGAGAATTGAACAAGATCAAGGTAGGGACAGTCCACATCCTATCCATAGACTGCCACTGAGACGAGGAGCCAGTAGTTAATGAGATTAATTATGTAATCAGAGCGTGACTTTAACGCGATGGGTCACGCTTTATGGCTGTGACATGCACACAAGCACGTCACGCTAGTTGTTGGCACACCCTCTCCTCTTTCATTCCTTCCACCATCTGCCGATGACAAACGGCGTCTCGGTATTAACGGAAACATCTGTTTCTTCATCTACTGATCAGTCTGGCACTGATCTCATTAAACATGCAGCCGTCACGTATGGACGCAGGCGCAACGCGACATCAGACAATGACCCAGCTTCTACGTCTCATTCATCAACAGTGCTTGCTGTGCATACTATCACTCAGAACGTGGACAGCGACGGCCCTGCTTGTTTGGAATCTCCGTGTTTGCTGCCAGAATCGGATAATGCTCACGATGAAGGTGACAAAGTAGATGGATGTAGTGATACTTCCACAGAATTTGTTTTCGACTGGAAGAGAAAGTTGAAAGAAATGGACGATGACGACGAGCTCAACTTGCCGGCGTTATCTACTACAATATCAGAGGGATCGTGCCTCACAGTTGGAGGCATCGTCAGCGGAGCCTCCACACAATCATCTCCATCCCTTGCGAGCTCTTCCCCTGTGACACCAGAAGTATCTGCTCGCCGTAGTATTGGCAGGCGCGCCGCCATGGGTGATACAGATTCAGAATCTGAGGCACAGCATCATCGCTCTTTCAGCTCATCTGCCCCATATGCTTCTCCATCGTTCGTAATCCAGACGCCTACCTCACGATCGTCACCTACGCCGCCAACCTCAGACGATGACATGCCGGTAGGACCGACATCGAAAGATAGGGCAGAAATGAGCATACTTACCCGAAGGAGCCTTCATCTCCCTTGCGATGGAAGGATCCAACCTGGGCCAGAGTCTGGAAATGTCCAAGGTTTTTCAAGTGAAAAAAGGGGGAGAGCGGCAAGATTAAAGGTCTGTATTCTTGAAAAGTTGCCAATGTATGAGTGTACAGAGACAGGATTTCGCAGGCGCCAACTAAAAAAGAAATCTACGAAACAGCAAAGAGTCGTGTTCGACTCGCTGCCGACCAAAAGGTTTCAATCCCAAAGTGCGAGAATAGTCGTAAATTCACAATCCAGACCCTGTTTGCCTCCATTGCGTATGGTATAATTATATTCCTGATTGTGTTGCCGTTCTAACGTTAGCAACAGCGAAAGCCAGCCAAAAGGAATAAAACAGCAGTCAGACCCGATTGTTCCTTTCTCGTCATCCCCTTCAACGCCCCCTCCCTCTGGGTTAGAGTTGGGGGACGCTCATGCATACCGAATAGATGTCAATACCTCGAAGCTTCATCCACATTTGAATACGCAAAAGTCTGCCAAAAACCTCGACGCTGCCGGACAAGAAGATAAACTCAAGGGGTTGCAAGCAATAAAAGAACGGGCATTGGCGCTACAACAGATGAAAAGCGGAATCCAAGAAGACGAAGAAGAGGATGATCTAGATATTATTGGAGGCGATGCATCTCATTCTTCCAATATGGCGAGTCCGGTGAAACGTTCGCGACCTTTGAAGAACAGGGGACAACAGTTATTAAACGGAAGAGTTGTCTCGTCAAAGTCAGAGTATGTCACGGCTGATGCTTCTGTGTTGCGGGGTCCAAAGACCAAGAACGTCGGAAATGCCGCGAGAGCAGAAGCCCTTCTCAGTCAGAACCAGCTGAGCAAGATGCTGGCCGGGAAGGTGCAAGAACAGAATAAGATACTGATGAGACAGAAAGAAGAGGAGTGGCTCAAAAGGGGTGGGCAGCTCAAAAACCCTCCCTTGGAGGAGGAGCGGGAGGATTTTCAAGTCTATGTGCAAAGAGGATTGCAAAATTCTTTGAAACAGATAGACGTCGAAATGGTTGACGGAGACGATTCTCAAGATGAAGCGGAGTTGCAAGTAGATGCTAAATCTGACAATCATTCAGAGGATGCAGCAGGCGATGCAGGCGCATCGTATAGAGAAGTCGATGAAGACGAAGACCAAGAAGGACATGAGCTTGATGTCGATGAAAGTGTTGAGAGGCCAAAAACAAGGATGCGCAGCCGTCACATTTTGGCAGTACTTGATTCTGATTCTGATAGCGAAGAGCCAGCGAGGCCGTCAGGCGGGGGGCTTCCTTCCTTCAACTTCGGACGCAGCACTCTTGGCAGCTTGCTGACACCAGATGAAAACGACGAAAGCAGTTCGTTAACAAAGGAGCGTTCATCTTCCACCGAGCACAGAGGTTCTGTATCATCTCTTGAGGACCAAAGCGAAGATCGGAGCGATAAGGAGAACAACTATCGTCTTATGTTTGACAGAAGCGAAGATAAGGAAAATAAAGCAGTTATTCGGCATGTAGACCGAACAAGCACTACGGTGACATTAGACACGAGGCAAACCTCACTGTTCGATGAAGAAAACTATGTTGTTCAAGGTTCATCTACGTCTCCCGGTCCCAGGCCACGCACAGAAGGCGTGGACGAAGGTGACGTTGAATCCGACAAGAAGCAGCCGCTTTCGGCCCTGATCGAGGATAACTTTTCCACACCACGCCCTGACGCACAACAAAACGGTCCATTCACCGAACGGCTGTCGCACACACCGTTGACTTTGGAAAAAAGAAAGCGTGGTTTCTCTCAATTCTCTCTCGGGAGTTCGACTTCTTTCGGGGCGGCACCGTTACTCCAGTCTGGCTTTGGTGATCTTTTTGAGTCTGGCTCCGCGCATTCCAGGAAATCGCCGAGGGCATCAAGAGACGAGCTATCGTTATTCAAAGAGGTTAGTGGAATCTTCGTCATTTACGCTGATGCTGACTGTTTAGGCCATCCAGCCCAAACGAATGATTGGTATACCTTGCGACCCTGTCAAGAATCTAGGACTCACCCAAGATATCGTATTGCAACCAGCTTTTCAAGCAGGTGATGATATTTTACGGAAAGCAGATTCAATCTTTGAAAAAGAACAAGCATATTTGCTCAAAGTTGCTAACAAGGATTCAGGGGGGAAGCAACTCTATGTGAACGATTTTGGGTCAGTAACATTCAGTAGCATTGAGACACTTTTAACTTTCATGCTGCAGTTTTTTGACACAAACACGACCAGACGACGGAGACCTAGAACTCTACAAGTCGCCCTTCGCAACGCAGAAAAGAAAGCCAACTGTACCGATACCTGATTCACCCAGCAAAGGCACGCAGCGGCAGCCCCTAAGCACACTATCATTATCAATACCTGCTATCTCGGGCAGCCCCAACATTGCAACCCGACGTCGCTTAATTAAACGCCGTAGTCCATCGCCGAAAGGTGCAGTAGGAAGAAACAACTCTCCAAGCCCAAGTCCAGTACACCGACGGGACAGAAATGCCTTTGACGCGCTCGCTCAGGGGGCAAAACTTCAGGCTAAGCAAACCGAGAGTAAAGCCAAGTTTGAAAAGTCCGAATATGTGGAGGCAGAAGCGGAAGAATCAGACGATGATGATCTATTCGGGTTTGGTCGGGGAAAGAGAGGCGAGGAAGAAGAGGATGGCGAGGACTTGGATCAGACGCTTGAAACATTAGTAGACGATCGCGATATGGATGGAGAGACACTTGCTGCACAACTGGTCCTTGAGAAATACAAGTTTGTTATAAAGTTCTCTTATTGGACCTGGTAGCTGACTAAAGTCATCCGCAGGGAGCATGAGGAGCAAGATGATCAGGAATTAGAGAGGCTACATCAAGCTGCAGCGCAGGGTGAGCTTCGGCGGAAGAGGCGTAATCGAGGCATTGGATTGGATGATAGTGATGAGGAGAGTGATGAAGATGAGAGAAACCGCAGAATCCGGCGGAGGATGAATAAGAAACAAAGGATCGACCGTGATAACATCAAGGCCTTAGGTCAGGACGCCGTATTTTTTGCTTCATTTACGATCTGACACCATACACATGCATGCAGCTGAGAGCGAGGAAACAAAATCATTTTACCAAGTGTACGCACATGATCTCATTGACAATGACGATTTGGAGTTGGCATATCTGCAACGACAAGACGTTGTCATGAATGAGCCTAACGATGAAGAGGACAGAGATCGAGGATATGTGACGCGAGAGGAGATTGAGCAGCGTGTGCGAGAAGTAGCTCATCAGGATGTGGTGAGTCAACTTTTCAGGCGGCAGCACTCTTCTATTCATGAATTCCATTGCGGTAGGTTGAACCTACGCTTGATCTTCGAGATGTGTCGTGGATCGACGGAGACATGTCAGACGGAGAGTCAAACGCCCGTGTTAAAATGATTAATGCTGGGCGGAAGAAGCCTAGTGGCACTCGACATCGCATGCCTGATGTTGGAGAGTATGATAATGCAGAGGTCAGTCAACTAGATTGGTCCAGTTCTTTAGGAATAGCTAAAGCATCCTACAGATGGGGAAATTTTTGCGAGCCACGGAAGGGGATAAGGAGAAGGGTCGGATGCAGCTGTGGGCTAGAACTGAAGGCAAGACTCGAAGCCTGCCGATTGCAAGATCTGCTGGCGGAGTCGCGGTCACTGGACATGCCAAAAGCAAGGCGACGACAGGGGTTCATCAAGGGGCTACCTTGACTGACCCAGCACTTGGAACTCGGCCGTCTGGACAGCGAAAACCTCTCCAATCACTTCCGAGTATGCTGGCTGGCGTGTCTGATAGAAGTTCGCGGTTTGATTAAGGTGGTGATGTGTACTATATTTTTCATCATGTGATGATGCATGTTCTGTGATATTTATCTCCATTTGCGACGCGTTTTTTTTCCATCATGTAGTTTACAAGGATATTCGTCGCTTGTTTTGTGCAACGGACTCAGTGTCGTGCAACGCAGGGTAATTGTTGGAAGAAAATGTGGCAAGGATACTAGTAGTACTATAATGGGTCAAATAAAATTCGAAAATCTGAATAAGATTTAGCATTGGGGTATAATGGATGAATGAAGAGAAGAAAGAACATTGGCACAGAGGATATCATGAAATAATGGGGCGAAGATGAGGGTAGGGATTAATGATGTTGCATTCCACCAAAGGCTTTTCCAAAACGCATCCACGATGATTTAGGACGCGTTGTCACAATGTTATACGGTCGGGGTGCTTGACGCGTGTGAGATAAGCTACGTCGCTTGCGACTGCTGGTTTGAATCTATGCACGGAGGTAAGGGGACGGATTTCAGGATGTTAATGTATTCAAGCATACCTTATGACGAAGTAGAATAAGTTTTGCCATGTTCGCAGGAGGACCTGTCTCACGGAATGGATTGCCTAGGAAACGGTCAGTATGCGACGGGGGTTACAGGGGGGGGGGAACATACGGGAAGCGACGAGAGCGAGACCAGCTTCATGAGCGTCAAGGGTGTCGTCAACAATCATAAGAGAGCGCCATAGGGAGGGCAAGAAGACATAGACAAAGAGAAGCGCGAGGAGGGAGCTAAATGTCATGAGGAAGATGGCCAACATTGCCGCAGGGTGCGTGAGCGCGAGGGGGCAGCGCGACACGGAGGGGTTGAGTGCGGGGCGAGAATGGCGGGAGGTGAGAAGGGGAGCGGCCCCTGGAGACGGAGAGATGAGAGTGAGGGAGAGTTGATGAGTTGAGTGCCGTCGCCTGGTTTTTTTTGTTGTTACATCAGAGCCATACATACACGATTATGTAAGCATTCCTACATGATCGCATCTCGTGATCGGATGCGGACATTCCTTTCTTGCAATCTCTCAAATGACCACCGGCTTGCTCTCAACGGCCACCATCGCCACCGTCGGTCTCCTCTCCAAGGCTTTCCTCAATCTCGCTCCTGCCTCCGTCTCTGTAAACGGCCTCTCCACCCTCCTCCGCGCCCTCGACTGCGAGGAAAGAACGAGAGGAAGAGGCATCATTACAGGTCCCTTTTTTTCAGTCGTCCGCGCTACCCTTCTGCTGACCCAATTCAAAAGTTTCCAACCACATCTCAACGTGTGTACAAACATCATCAGTGTTCTAAATGCCGTTGATGACTTCTTACCAACTAGCTTAGATGATCCAGTGACATGGGGTGTGCTTCCAACAAGGTGCTACTTTAGCTCTCGCATGACGCGCTGGACACTCGGGGCTTCGGATGTCATATTCATCAACCCGTGAGTCTTGACAAATTAACATCGCTTAAATTCGATGCTCCTCGCATCCCACGCATGTCCATATCTCATTCATTGCAACTTAGGCTCTTTTGTTACTTCTTTCGCCTCGGTCAAACTATAGAAATTACCCGCGGTAAGGGTATCTACCAACCCGCGGTTGACATTGCGATAGATAAACTAAATCAAGGACACTGGGTTTGCAAAGCTTCCCCCGGCACTTTGCCGAAGCTAACGTATTCCCACAGATTCACCTGTATAGCGAAGGGAAAATCTGCCAACCAGATACGTACTTGCGAGATGCCAACGGTAACGCAAGTCTGTCCAGGTTTAAATGGGGCATGTGAGTGGCTCTATTGTACCTTTCCCCGCTCTTTGTTGAACATCTGGAGGTCTGCAGAGGTCGTATGCTGATGGAAGCCAACGTTGCACCCGTCATAATACCCACGTGGCTGACAGGCTTCGATCGACTAATGCCAGAAGGTCGAACGTTTCCGTATAAGTATATACCCCGTCTCGGCGCTCATCTTAGCGTCACCTTTGGCGATCCTCTCTCCGCGGGCGAACTAGAAAAGATTTCAAGCCTTCGGCGCAAGACCCTCGACACTGACCAATCACGCAGACCAGATCTCAAGGATCCGGGATGGGCTGAATGTGCGCTGCCCAATAGCACATCACGCTCCATATCTATGACAGAGCTTGATGAGACTCGATCAGAGATTACAGATGTCGTTCGACGTGCTGTACTGGCTCTTGGTAGGAGTGTGTCGGGCCCAACACTCTCAAGATAGTGATGGCTGTCGCGCGTTGCGACACAAGAGTGCTATCCATCCATCCGTTGCCCAAGCATACGTTAAAGTCGGCTCATCAATATCTGCCTGACCGCTGTCAGGTCCGCCATTTAGGATGATTTTGGGAGCCATCTGAGTCAGCATTGTGTTGTTTGATGTTGCTTTACAGGAGTACAGTGGTCCTTGGCTCTCCTACCAGGCAGGATAAAGCAGTGCTGTAATAATCTCAATTAACCATATTACATTCGAACAAGTTTCGACTATATCTGCTGTCATAGAGCGAAACGCCCGCCAGCATTGAACACTTATGAGAAAGCCCAGGCGGTGAAGGTAGGACGAGAAGATGGGCACGTCCAACGGGGTAACAATCCGAACGAGTCAAAAAGGAGAGACGATTGTTTGCCCACTATCCATCCAATGAAGATGATAATGGGAATCTCGGAACAACGTGAAGTGGATGCTGAAATCAATCAAGAATGCGAGGGCAGCGACAGGGTTGTGAAGCGGGCCGAAATAGTGTCTAAACAGAGGGCATCGGTGGTCAGTCACAGTACATACGCTACTTGTGTAGTGCATCGTTCCACCGGCTATTTGAATAATGAGCAGTACCCGACCTTTATTTGCACTTGTTTGTAACATGTGCCCATTGCCAGATCACGTGCCTTGCCGTTGACGGCTTGGGCGATTGAGCGCATAAACTTCTTTTTCTTCAGACACTCAACCAGTCCCGCTCTACACTGGTGCTGGGCAATGCATTTGTACCATTCAAAGCTTCAGTCACCAACATCAATCACACATGTTATTGCTGGCAATTTCTCCGGTGCTAGACAGCAGGAGATCATAGTATCCCATGGAACACGACTAGAACTCTTGCGCCCCGACGTTCAGACAGGAAAAATATCGACCGTTATTGCTATAGATGTCTTCGGTTCAATACGTTCTCTTGCTGCCTTTCGACTGACGGGTGGGACTAAGGGTGAGCCCTTGTACGTATGCATCCTGCTTTATCCTATTCACACTGCTCTTTCTCAGACTACGCCATCGTAGGCTCAGATTCTGGTAGAATCATCATTCTCGACTATGACCCTAAAACCAGCAGTTTTGTAAAATTACACCAGGAGACATTTGGCAAGTCTGGCGCTCGTAGGATCGTCCCAGGCCAGTATTTAGCTACTGACCCAAAGGGTCGGGCTGTTATGATATCTGCAATGGAGAAATCCAAATTAGTATACATCTTGAACCGTGACGCTGCTGCCAACTTGACTATATCGTCTCCTCTGGAAGCGCACAAAAATTCAGCTATAATCCATCACATCGTTGGTGTTGACGTTGGCTTTGAAAACCCAATGTTCGCTGCACTAGAGGTAGACTATTCCGAGTCAGACCAGGATCCAACTGGTGAGGCGTTCAACAATGCAGAAAAAGTGAGTATCATCTTTGACCCCCCAAGCAAAAAACTATCTGACCTGTGCTCTATCAGATGCTCACATATTATGAACTCGATCTTGGCCTTAACCATGTTGTACGCAAGTGGAGCGAGCCGACGGATCCACGAGCTAATCTTCTGGTCCAAGTGCCGGGAGGACAACTGGCGTCATCCGAACGCTTTGACGGCCCATCTGGCGTGCTCATTTGCTGTGAAGATCACATCATATATCGTCACATGGACTCCCCACAGCACCGCGTTCCTATACCTCGTCGGAAACATCCGCTCGAGGATCCCAATGCAGGTTTAATCATAACTGCTGCAGTAATGCACAAAATGAAGGTCCGTTTTCATCGACTGTTCTTGTTTGTCATTTTTAACGTATGAGCAGGGTGCATTCTTCTTCCTATTACAAAGTGAAGTCGGTGACCTGTACAAAGTTACGATCGAACACGAAGAGGAAGAAGTCAAGTCTTTAAAAATCAAATATTTCGACACTGTGTCCGTCGCTTCTAGTCTTTGCATCCTCAAATCAGGTTTTCTCTTTGTCGCGTCAGAGTTTGGAAACCAGTCAGCATCACTCTCACTTCGTTTTCTAATTTGCCTGGCTAACGTTCATATTTTACAGTTACCTTTACCAATTCCAAAAACTTGGAGATGATGACGAAGAGCCCGAGTTCTCTTCAACATCTTATCCATCTTTTGGTATGGCCGACCCATCAATGCCATTACCTCGCGCGTTCTTCCGTCCTCGCCCTCTTGAAAACTTGGTCGTCGCGGATGAACTGGAATCGCTAGATCCGGTTCTTGACGCTAAGGTCCTCAATTTGCTTCCCAATTCGGATACGCCACAGATTTTCACGGCATGTGGTCGCGGCGCCCGTAGCACCCTACGAACACTGCGTCACGGTCTTGAGGTGGAGGAAACCGTAAGCTCAGAATTGCCTGGTATTCCTAATGCAGTATGGACTACCAAGATCAGAGAAGACGGTATGTGGTTGAATCTGCTCTTGACAATAACCAAAACTTTACATGTCAGCAGACCCGTATGATTCTTATATCATATTATCCTTCGTGAATGGGACACTTGTCTTGTCCATTGGTGAAACAATTGAGGAAGTACAGGACACCGGTTTTTTGTCGTCTGCTCCCACGTTAGCAGTGCAACAAATCGGTTCTGACGCTCTTCTGCAAGTACACCCACACGGTATTCGGCATGTGTTGTCCGATCGTAGAGTAAATGAGTGGAGAGTCCCACAAGGGAAAACGATTGTTACCGCCACGACGAACAAAAGACAAGTTGTTGTTGCCCTAAGCTCTGCCGAACTTGTGTATTTTGAACTGGATTTGGATGGTCAACTAAATGAGTATCAGGATCGAAAGGCCATGGGTAGCACAGTCCTGGCTTTGAGTGTCGGTGAAGTCCCTGAAGGTCGGCAGCGGACATCTTATCTGGTAGGTGTTCTTCACAAAGCTCCCTGACATGTTGCCAATGACGTTATAGGCCGTCGGCTGCGAAGACCAGACCGTCCGTATCATTTCTTTGGATCCAGAACACACCCTGGAAACAATCAGCTTACAAGCATTGACGGCACCACCATCTGCGATATGCATTGCTGACATGCTAGATGCTAGTATAAATAAAGCTCAGCCCACAATGTTCGTCAATATTGGTTTGCAAAACGGTGTCTTACTCAGGACTGTCTTGGACCCAATTAATGGGCAGCTCACTGACACCAGAACACGGTGCGTAATGAGCAGCATTGTACTGACTTTTTACTTATTATGCTGTAACCCCAGATTCTTAGGCACTCGACCAATCCGTCTCATAAGAGTACAAATCCAACGGAATACTGCAATATTGGCTTTGTCATCTCGTGCATGGCTGAACTACACATATCAAAATATGATGCACTTCACACCTCTTATTTACGAGAACCTCGATTACGCTTGGAGCTTTTCTGCAGAGCTCAGCCCAGAAGGTCTGATTGGTATCGCAGGCAGTGTGCTCCGGTATGTATGAAGGTCTTCGTGCTCAGCTGTTGTTCACATAGGGTTCTGTGACAGCATCTTCCAAGTATCAAAACTTGGGATGAAACTGAAGCAAGACTCGATCCCTCTGTCGTACACGCCGCGTAAATTTATTACACATCCCTCAAATCACTACTTCTACTTGATAGAAGGTGATCATCGCGTTGTGAGTCCTCAAGCCGCTGAAAGCCGAATAGCAGAACTCGTGAGTGGTTTTCGTTTATACTGGGGAACTTCGTGGGCTGAGTTATCCATAGCGTAGCCAGGGCAGTGCGGTCGATGAGGAAATGCTTCATTTGGCCCCCGAACAGTTCGGCAGACCGAGAGCAGCAGCTGGTTCATGGGCTTCCAACATCAGAATCATTGATCCTATCGAGGTACGCACGTCGCTCTAGTTTTCTCTGGCCGTTATCCTCATTTTATTTCCAAGTCAAAAACGATTAATGTCATTCCTCTGGACAATAATGAGGCAGCATTTTCTCTAGCCATCGTACCGTTCACGGCCAAAGGGGGCGAGTTGCATCTAGTTGTCGGAACAGCGTCCGAGACATACGTTTCTCCTCGGGCGTGCAAGTCAGGTTATCTTCGGACGTATAGATTCACTGAAGAAGGCAAATCATTGGAGCTTGTACACATAGTGAGTCGTCATGACCGCTGTAAAACTGCTTTGAACCTGACATGTGGCTAGACCGAGACTGACGATGTACCCTTGGCATTAATGGCATTCCAAGGCCGGCTTGCAGCTGGCGTCGGAAAGGCCCTCAGGATCTATGATATAGGAAAGAAGAAAATGTTGCGGAAGGTTGAGAACAAGGTAGGTTATTAGAAACGTCGTTCCGCTCGCTTTTCTTTCTGATCGCAATCAAGTCATTCGCAACGGCAATCGTAACTCTTATGACGCAAGGCTCCCGAATGATCGTTGGAGATATGCAAGAATCTGTATTTTACGTTGCCTATAAGGCTCCAGAAAATCGTCTTCTTGTGTTCGCAGACGACACGCAACCTCGATGGGTCACCGCAGTGACGATGGTAGACTATACAGCGGTTGCCGTTGGTGACCGGTTTGGCAACGTGTTTGTCAACCGACTGGATATAAAAGTGTCTGACCAGGTCGACGATGATCCAACTGGAGCGGGTATATTGCATGAAAAAGGATTGTTGATGGGCGCCCCGCACAAGACAAAAATGATCGCTCACTTCCACGTCGGCGACCTCGTAACTTCTATTCATAAAGTCTCTCTGGTGGCTGGTGGCCGAGAAGTACTCCTGTACACTGGCCTTCATGGAACCATCGGTATATTAGTACCGTTCGTCTCAAAGGAAGACGTCGACTTCATTTCTACCCTGGAGCAACATATGCGTTCGGAACAGCCCAGTCTCGTAGGTCGGGATCAATTGAGTTGGAGAGGTTACCACGTTCCTGTGAAAGCCGTTGTGGATGGTGACCTTTGCGAAATGTATGCGAAATTGCCGGCATCGAAGCAAAGTTCAATTGCTGGCGAGTTAGATCGTACTGTCGGCGAAGTATTAAAGAAACTGGAACAATTGCGTGTAACAGCAAGTGGCTTTTAGATACTCTGTACTTGTAATTTGTAATTTTGTTATCTGCATTCATAATAGTCTGTTTATCCAGAGTACGATACACCGGTCGTTGGGTTGCGACGGAGTTAAAGGAACGACAAAGGCTTTGCCAGTGCTATTCACCGCCCGAAGCTGCATGCATAAGCCCTTGCTCGACTGTACCATCGAATAACATGATTTTGATCTCCGGTTGACCAGGATAAAACCATGCACATAGTGCCTATATGTGATCTTGAGTATTGTCTTTCAAATAAAGCAAAGGTGCGCCTACTGACTATCATAAAGTAGAAAGAGACCATTGCCACACCCTCTGCCCAATTTGTCCTGGAGTCTGCGGTCACATAATTGACGATGAAGCACGCTCCTATGAGGATAGAGATTTCGAAAAAATCTGAAGTCGGCGGTCAAAATGGAGTTCGCGCATGGTGAAGAATTTCAATATACCAAACAAGAGTGACAACGGTTTGTCCGTCCACCAGCCAAGAAGGATGAAGAAAGGCATCCAGAACAGCAAGAACTGGATACTGAGGTCAATAGCGCGGCTCTTTGCTACGATATTGGGGGGTTCTGGACCTCTGAAAAAATGACGGATCAGGTGACGGATAAAGTAGACAACAGCGACGGCTCCATCTGCAGCAAATGACAGGAATGGTAGCAGAATGAGACCGAACCATCTGAAAATGACAGGTTAAAGAGGACGAAGAGATATATTGATGAACGTACTCTTCCTGAATATGACTGTCTTCTCTGACAAATTCCACGCTCTCTACCAGCTGAAAGGTATAAAACAGCACTCGTTAGTTAGTACATCGCGACGATTGTGCGTTGTCCTTACCCACTCAGCTGTTGCCGCCATTAGCCCAATGCTTATGACAAGCATGACGACACAGACGTATTGGTTGACTTCAGGCTCGTCCTCATGCTCTTTTGAATGGTCGTGCAATGCCGTCTGAGATAATTCCTCCTCGTCTTCACCCGGCGGATTGAGTAAAAAGATGCGAGAGAGTGTGTAACTTGAACTCTATAGTGAACCCAAGCCAGATTCCATTTTGAGATAGCATGCTTACAGAATAAGGAGTATGACCGCCAGTCCTCGGCTGAGAGACAAGAAAATATGGCGAGATGCATCACTTAAGATGGGTGTAGTATTCAGTCGTACATCGGAGACCGTCGTGCGGTCCAACGCCGCAAAAAAGGCCGCGGGAATAAGAAGAGTGAGTACTCTGTATACAGTCAGTTTGTAGTCGGGAAGGATAAACGGTGGCCGAACCCAATGCTAAGTAGTGTCTGGTTTAGTTGAGTATAATGCGGGTGTAGGTGCTGGTGCATGATTCGGGCACCCCCGATCATAAACGATGTGCCAGGAATAAGGAGGAGGTGCAGGATCACGACGCCTGTCCAAAGTTAGCATATCTTGGATATATAGACAAACCGCTGACGAGGTACTACTAACCTACTACGGTCGATTGCAACAGCTTCAACCTACAATGGTCAAAAGCAAGCTTGACGGTGAAGAAGGACACTTACTCGCCCTTGGCTAGTAAAATAATCGCGAGTGTCGCTTCGACAGCGCTATAATCATTTAGTCAACCAATTGGTAGTTTATAGCGAGAACTCACTTGTTTAACGTGATAACAAAAAGATCGCCAAGCTGTTTTCCAAGGTAAAATGACATTTGTTCTCCGCCATAATCGAATAACCTCTCCAGTGGTATAATGGCAAGAAAACAGACTGAAAGTTCATGAATAGAAGTATGGTGATG
Source organism: Amanita inopinata Kibby_2008 (assembly GCA_001691775.3). Classification (NCBI taxonomy): domain Eukaryota; kingdom Fungi; phylum Basidiomycota; class Agaricomycetes; order Agaricales; family Amanitaceae; genus Amanita; species Amanita inopinata. The sequence goes on from JNHW02000002.1 coordinate 949,678, forward strand.
TCTGGATGTGACTGACGGGTAAATGCAGATGAAGCCGGCCAATGATTGGCTTTGAACTGAAAATGTGCCACCCATGCAACAGGTATGAGGATGACGAACAAGTTCAGCCCTAGACAAGGATCAGTCAGTGTAAAGCTATCTTCAGGTTGGCTGAATGTGTTACGAACATGAGGATAGCACGATTGCTTTAATGCTATCAAGGACGCCCACGTTATGCTTGCGCGTGAATTTTGACCAAAAGTCACGGAGGGCTATCTCAGCTGTTCCACCACTTTGCCTCTGAAATGTGACACTCTCATGCTCTTGATGTGGCAAGTTGTTCGCGGGATATTCTGCATGTTTTCGTCGGCTGGCTGGCCGTCGGTGCGAGAAAGAATGAGTGTCAGAGTCAGCCATTCACGAGAGCGAAAGAGTGAGGGGTGTTTCGTCTGTACCACAGTGTAGGTTCAATAAATACAACGATCAGGAGCGTGAGGCGCCCATTTCACGTTTACGACCTGGGCTGCAGGGACAAACTTACTTCCGAATGGGGGTGGGAGCGGCTATTTCGCATCACACATGTGCGACATGCATGTCATTTGGACTGGGTCTCGCAATACCTGAACGTGGTCACAAACTTTTATTACCACTCTCGTTTTTGACTGAACACTAGCATCACATATAAGCCCGCATGAGCCAATATTATGCCAAGAGTATGACTGTACTAACCAAAGTTTTCTGTGGCGCCATATACATAACAAATCTTGTTTTACGTAGAGTACGAGTTCGGCCATGCATTCTGATCGCCTTGTAAAATTCCGTGAAGGATGCTGGAGGTGGCTGCGTCGCGCTAAAAATAATGAAGATGCCTAACAGCCAGACTCCGAGATAGAACACCAGCTGCAAGATCAGCCTTGAGGTGCATACTCGGACTTGCTTACCATTTCGCGTTGACCTACGGTCGAGACCGTGTTTCACTAGAGTTGTGTCGCTTGACCAAGTTACGGACAGAAGACAGCGGAGAATAGGTCCGTCATTTTCCAAGCCGTGTAAGCATCAAACGCTGGCCTGTAACGGTTGATCGCGACCCAATACAATTCAATATTGCGAGACGTAGCAGTAATTCTATTTAAAATTGTTGGCCAATGTTCAATTGACGTCTGGTCTAATAGTTCTTCTGAGACAACTTGCACGCCGATGATATTCAAGGACCTCTATGGCTTCAAGGTTGCTGCATGATGCAGGCAACGATTGCAATCCAACACAACCTCTCATGCACGTGATTAGAGTTGCTATTTATTTGTACTTGTTGCTCATCGACGCCGAAACATAACGTGCGAAAATATTCAGGTGCACTGTAGAACAAAGCCTTGTAACGGGGCGCAACTTTCACCGCTTCTGCATGTCCCGCCGCTGCCACTCTCGATGGACGTCATAAACAGCATTCGAACTTGCATTTCAAATTGGAATAAAGGTGGAGAGTCGGAATGGTCAGTGCTCCCAGTTCTCGTAGATGCGCGGAATTCTCCAATTCTCTCTGTAGTCGCAACATTCTCATTTCTCCGCATTGCAATCCGACGAGTCCGGACTGTGTGGACGTCCTCATGACGGCTTATCATACCCTCCTGTCCTCGACTCTGCTAACGTGGTCTCCAAAGCCCACGTTGACACCGGCGTCATTCGTGGATTTCATCCGGTCTGTTTTGCAGAATCTACCATCCTCCTCTCATACATCGCCAAAATCTACTTTACATGCCACCGTTTTTGGTGAACATCTTGTCGACTTGATTTGGTCTCTTGACGCAGAGCTGGATGAAATCATTGCGGACGCTAAAGCAAGTATCACAAGTTTCACCAGCGAGCAGGAAAGGTCAAAAAATTCTGCTGAGAACTTGACCAAGGCACAAAAAGTAAAGGCGAATGCTGAGACCGATAAAGAAATGGTGCAGGTCATCGTGAAGAAACTTCTCGTGCGTATTAGTTCTTACTCTGTTGATCACAACTTCATACGGAAACGCCACAGCATCATGGGATTGTTGATCCGGCACTTTGTCGAGAGCGTCTTGATTCTGCAGTACTGGCGGCAGTTGGATTGATATCTGACAAAGTATCCCTGGACAAGAAGGAGATACGAACGCGAACGGGCTTATTGTGCGCTGCTGCTTGCTACCATTCTATCCACTCACTGACTGTGCACCAGTTATAAACAAAATAAGTTCAACTTGTTGCGTGAGCAATCGGAAGGGTACAGCAAGTTGATGGTGGAGTTGACGAGCAATCTTGGTCCACCACACTCACCTATTACCGCGAGGCCAGTCGAACCTTTGACATCCATCGAAGAGCGGGTGAAGCCTGTTTGGGAAAGAGTCATTAGCCTCATTGGTTATTTCGACCTCGATCCCAACAGAGCACTGGACGTCATCCTTGATGTTCTCTCAACTCATCTGATCACACATTACACTTTTTTCCTCACTCTCTTGTCGTACTCTCCCTGGTGCGGTTCTTACATTCGGACGAATTTAGAGGGGGACAGCGCTGCCAGTGTCCAACCTGGGTCTTACAAGGGGAAGAATTTGGATGAAGTATTGACTCTAGCGGATCAACGGTCAACTGCGGGTGCAACCAACACTTCTCGAGTGTTGGCACAAGTGCTAGGATTCAAGTTTTCATATTATGCTGTGCGCAAATCAACTAAATCTTCTGATATTCATTCTGAGTTTTCGTAGTCGCCAGATGCTACTGAGTCGATACCGAAGAACCTATATCTTACTGCGGCATTGCTGATTCGGGAAAGATTCATAGCTCTTGAAGACTTGTACCCCCATGTAAGTAGGATTAGTCCTTCCAGCTTTTGAACTATTCTCTTATCTTTCCAGATTTCACCGCTTGACGAGGATATGGATAAAATTCACAAGGAGTACCTATTCACCGTCGAATCAAGAATAGCGGGTGCCAGAATAAGCCAGCTAGCGTTGGCCGCTCCGTTAGAATCGGGATCACAAGCATCACAACAAAAGTCCAAAACCCCTGCACCCGCGGAGGCGAAGAAGCAAGAACTGAAAGACCGTAACCAAAAAGTGGGATTGTTGACAGCCCTACTCGCAGTTGGAGCACTAAGGCCTGCAGTTGCAATCCTGTCCAAGTTTCCATGGTTGGTGGACACAAATACCGAAGTTGCGGACCTGATGTTGCGCATACTCAAACATTCGATCTCACCTCTATACGAGTCATTGCTTATTACGAAAGAACGTAACCCTAGCTTCACGCTTCCCCGTGCTCGTTATGGTTCAACCGGTCTAAATCCACCATCACCGCGCAAGCCAGTTCTTACTTTGTGGGCTCCGACACCACCGAGTACAAGTGCAAACGATTTTGTTTTCTTCTTTCCTGATTGGGTAGAGCAGGTGCCAGTTTGCTCTACGGTGGATGATTTGATAGACGTGATAGAGCCACTTTTGCGGTTCATTGGCTTACATGTCTCAAGAGATCCTCTCTTTCTTACGAAATTCCTCCGGTTGGGGCGCTTGCAAATCAGCTCAACAGTAGGATTAATCTTTCCCACGTACAGTAAACATTCTCAAATGCCTGTTAGGTGCCAATCGACCCTGTGACAAAGAAGCCGACTGCAGAACCTGACCCTTCCCATCCCATCAGAAAATTCTGGTTTAAAGTGCTTCGGGTGTACTTGCTCCCTGCGTTGCCACTTATTCGAGGCAATGCTGTCTGTACTGTGGAAGTCTGGAATATCATCCGCCAGTATGAAACCACATGGCGGTGGAGATTATACGGCGAATGGAGGACAAGTTTGTACAAGTCTCATCCAGAACTCCGCGTACGTGAGGTACAGGCCGACAGGGAGTCCAAGGGTATACTTCGGCGGTTGTCTCATAACACGATCGATTCCCTCTCTGGACCAGTTGCTAAACTAGCCCATTCGAATCCCTGCATATTCTTCACCAATGCAGTTAACCAGATCATGGCCTATGACAATTTGGCAAACGTGGTGATACAAGCATTACGCTATGTGACAAATATGGGTTTCGACGTCCTTGTGTTCATCATCCTTGACGCGCTGGCGAATCCGCAGAAAGAACGAGTAAAAGATGATGGGGTAAATACTAGTGATTGGCTGCAAAGTAAGTTATTGGCATTCTTTGCAAGTGTCAAGTCAACTTACGTCTGCGTCAGGTCTCGCATCCTTCACCGGTATGCTATTTAGGCGATACAGTGCAGACCTTACTCCTTTCCTCAAATATATTGTCCATCAATTACACAATGGTCAAACCACTGAAATCGTCGTCCTGCGGGAACTGATTTGGAAAATGGCTGGTATAGAGCCATTACCGAGCCTTTCCGAGTCACAGATAGCCGCTATGGCTGGTGGTCCAGTATTAAGAATTGAGGCGGTTGCTTCATCGACCAGAGGTGCAAGACTCGATCCTGGCGATGCGGTACTCAAAGGCCCACAGCGGCTTGGTAAAGCTCTCTTGGATTCCAACCTTGCTCTCCCTCTCCTTATACAGGTTGCTCAGCAACGTCAAGCCTGTGTCTTCAAGGCACCTGATGCCCACCTGAAGTCTTTAGCAAGCCTCTATGACACGGTAAGATACTCCCTCTTATCCTGCCGTCATCTAAGTTTTCACTGATGAACCAATTCAAAAGACTCATGGAGTATTGTTGCAATATTTGGAACTCTTGACTTCGCCATCTGTCGTCTCTTCGGATGATTATGCAAAAAAAGTCCTTCCGTCTGTTGGCGAGTTGGGAGAAACATACGGAGTCTGTGCTCCCATTTGCATGCAGATCATTAGGCCTGTATTACATACGTCACTATTGGTACGTTCAGGTTGGAATAAGTGACAGAGAGACTGAATACTTGGTCACAGAGTGCGGCATTAGCTATGAAGGAGCAGGAGCGCGCGGCAAATGAAGAGGCTGAAAAGCGCTTGAAGGCTGCTCTATTAACCAAACGTGAACCCGCCTCTGCATCTCGCCTAACATCCCCCAGTGTAGGTACTGCAGCGAATCCAGAAGCATCGTCGGATGTCATCGCAAAACATTCCGCTGAGGAGCAGGGTATACCTGAAGACAGTACGATGGACGTCGACGCTGCGTCTGCAACTCCTGTATCGAACGCAGTTGAGGTCAGCTACACCTTTATTGTATATCGATGATCATTCACGTCGATTTTTAGTCCCCATGGATTCCAGAGCTCTCGGCTTTATTCAACGATGTCAAAAAGATAGCGCCTGGGAACGCATATGATGTGGTGGGGTACGTCTTACCACTCTACTTCCTATTCGGTGTATGTTGATTTCTGTCAGACCCGGATTTTACCTGACTTTTTGGCAATTGTCAACGTATGATCTGACACCACCGGCTTCAAAATACGATGAAGAGGGTGCGGCACTACGGACTCTAAGTCGCCAAGAAGACTCGAGGTACATTGCTGCCGATCGTTCAGCTGACCGTGCCAAGCGTATGACCGCACCATCACACCGGACGCGCCGGGATCGTTACAATACATACGTTAACTTGTTAGCTCAGGAGTTCAAGGAGCAGGCCATATCGCGAGAATTCACTATCAAACGGCTGGCGCGCGAGAAGCAACATTGGTTTGCGCACTGTAAGCCTCCCGTGTTTTTATTATTGTCATAGATTGCTAAATTCGCTCAGCAACGAAGGCGAACATGCTCGTCAACTCTCTGATTGAGCATTGCATTCAACCACGCTGTCTGCTATCCCCAATGGATGCTGATTTCTGTGCGCAATTCATCAAGGTTTTACATATACAAGGGACTCCTGGTTTCCACACACTTATGTGTTATGACAAGGCAAGTGTCACCAACTAACCCCGTGTTCCTGGCACTCACACTTTGTGTTTCAGCTTCTGGGAGATCATGTCAAAGTTGTCCTATTCTCCTGCAGCGAGTACGAAGCCCGAAATTACGGTAGAGTAAAGCTGTTATATATTGTCTTCTAACCTAATGAACTTCAGGCCGGTTCTTGTTGGGCATTCTATCCGATCTTCATAAATGGCATCTTGACGAGCAATTATACATGCAAGACAATCGAACAAAAGTAGGAGGGAAGACTGTTCATCATCCAGGTTTCCAACGAGTCTGGTCCAACAACTCGGTCTCTGGTGACAATGTTCTGAAATGGGTGGGATTCCAACAGATCTTACGAAAGTGGCATAGGAAGTTGGGAAAGGCAAGTCTTGTTTTTTATCAGGTTCGTTGGCAGTCCTTATTTATATGCGTATTCCAGTGCTTTATCGAGTGTATTCAAACTGGGGAATTCATGCACGTATATAATGCAGTCATCGTACTGAAGGAAATTCTCCCCGTGTTTCCCTTGGCCTCTGTCACTGACACAGGCGCTGCTATTGATACTGCGGTGGACAAACTGCTGGAGTCAGAGGAACGTGGTGACCTGAAAATCCTCGGACGGGCGTAAGTGAATTCAGATCGTGTGTCAGTGGTACGGAGGTTTATCTTATTGTAGTTACTCTGCAAGCTTGAAGAAACGTGAGTCCCTCTGGGCATTACCCAAGGTTCCAAAGGTGGGTGACAATCTCCTTGTAAGCGGTTAAGACTCATATTATAACAACACAGCCAAATGGTACCGCGTCACCAAAACCTTCTCTTCCACCAAGTACGCTGGAGAAATCAAGAGGTGTTGCTCCAGCTCAGACTGGTCAACTTGGCCCCAATGGTGACGTGCGGCGGGGAACGACGCAGCCAGCATCAACGCCGTCTGCTCCGCGTGCTCAACTCCTCGGTGCTAGCCCCCTTGCCCAGCCAAGTGCGGACAAACCTGGTGCTAATGTTAATACCGTTCCCGGTCTCAATTCCACTAAACTAGCTATGGAAAGGTGACGATCAATTTTAATTCTCATAACCTCGTTCACTAAAAACTCTCAGTATACCACGGCCGGAAGTTGTCAAGAGGATTAGGCCAGACAGCAAGAGCTCGTCACCGAAACCTTCCCAAGAATCATTGTCTTCTCAACCCTCCCAAACACCTGTACCCGATACTGTTAACCCCATGTCGCGGTCTGATATTCTGCCATCGGGATCCACGATTGATGCCGGCAGTCGTCTGTCTAGCAGTCGTTTCGACAGCCCCATACTTGCGAATGAGACGGTCCGTTCGTTCAGTCAAAAAGAACAAATAGCAGGTCAGGGACGAGATTTGCCTCAATCTCCACGCGGACATCGACCACCAGATGAGAAACGAGACGGTATTCCAACCATGCCACCCCCGGTGGCTCCAAGTCAGACCCTCTCAGCGCAAGAGCTGCGGGAGACGGCGAGACAATCTATCGTTCGCCCAGACAGGCTAGAACCCCGTAGTCACAATGGCTCTGCAGCGCCATCACCACGCCATCGTTCACCTTCTCCGGCAACGCGCCCCGGAACCAGAAATGCTAGTAATGATAGCCGCGCCAGTGGTGGACGAAGCCGTTCTGACAGAACTACCATGGATAGTATGCCTGACGATAAAAGGCAGGAAAAGGATAATCGCGGGGAGTCGCGCGCCCAAGGTGCCGCGCCAAGTCGTCGTGATAGCTTGACTCACAATCGGAGCGACCGGGGGGCTAGGGAGCGTATCCGGGATGGTGACAAGGACAGGGAAGGTGAAAGGGAGAAGGATCGGGATCGTGGGAGAGACAGACACAGTGACAGGGAAAGAGAGAGAGAGAGAGACAGGGATCGTGCTCGTGACAGGGATAGAGAGCGGGACAGAGATCGGGATCGAGATCGTCATCGACGAGATGAAAAGGACAGAGACCGCGATAGGAAGGACAGGGAGGACAGCAGTCGCAACCAGGCAGGAAATGTGCCCATACCTGCAGACGACCGTTCTCTACCTGCAAGACCAGACTCCTTGAGGCATAGGGCTGCCCCTGGCACAGAGGATGGGTTAGGCAAACGGAGAAGGCCTGTGGACGATGAGGTATGTTGTTTTGTAGCGCAGGGTGTGGCATGTTCTGAGGTTCCCGTCAGCCTGACCGTAGCTCGAAGAGAAGCTCACGAAAAGATGGTCATCGCGACGATCGTCCTCGCAGGCCTGGGGAAAAAGAGTTGCATGACAGGACTCGTGAATCGGACAGACGGCGAAAGGAACGAGATGGCTCGGACAATGATGGACGAATATCTACAGAAAAGGTTTGTTGTTCGCTCTTGTCCATTGAGGGTTACTCAAGTCAAGTTTAGCCAGCGGAGAAACGTATTCCAGAAGGGCCATCGACAAAGACTCTACCTGTCAAAGCACCATCCGCACCACGGGCCATGTCCTCCAGTGAGGCTGGTAGGAAAGCAGAGATCAGTACAGGACGAGATCGTTCTCGGGACCAGAACCCTCAAAACGTAGCTCCTGTTAGTACCAGCAACGTGGGCCAGCCGTCAACTGATACGGTTTCACATCGGCCCGGGGCTAGCCTACGTTCTCGCATTAGTGACAAAGAAACTGTCTCGAGTTCGTTACCTCAAGCTCCAGTTAATTCATATCGCCCTGAAGTTGCAAGGAAAGATGACGATAAGGACAATAGGAAACGTACTGTGTCTGGTATGATTGATTGATTTCTTTGAATGTTGTGATGCAGCATCGGAACTTACGCAACGTTCTATCAAGATCGTGACAAAGAGGCTGTTGACGTCACTGCGGTGGGAGGCGAACAACCAATGCAACCTCCGAAACGACCACGAGTCCGAGCTCGTTATGCGTCAAGCCAAAATGCACATGCATTAGCAAGGAAATTGCTGCCTATTGATCCCGCTGCGGCCGATAAGAGCCGAGGACGTAAGGATTGATTGTATTACTGTATCAGCATCCATAGCGCTTTTTAATTTCTTATACAATGACGTCGTCTCGCTAGAATGTCAACTAAAAGGATGGCCCTTGTGGACACAATTAAGTCGGCTATCTACTTTTCATTAAAGTAAGGAATTCTTCACGCGTCTTTTGCTGTGTTCGGAAACAGCCAAGCATGCAGGACGTCACCGTAGTCGATCCTGGCTTTTGTACTCCACGCATGGTCATACAAAGATGGCTGGGGGAAGCCTGTAAGGCAGTTGACACGAGCAAGAGTTTCGATGAGCTCACGTTGCCTCTATTACGACAGCCACTCCACGGGGTTTAATGGCTTCCTGGACGGCGATGGCGATTTGTTTCGTGAGACGCTCCTGAACTTGGAGGCGGCGACTAAACGTTTCTGCCACACGCGCCAGTTTGGACAATCCGAGCACGAGTTGATTTGGGATGTAGGCTATTGCGACCTGGGTGGCCAATGAATGGAGGGGGCAATGCTGTCATGATGATTTACACGACGTACTTTACCCGTAAATGGTACTAGGTGATGTTCGCAGAGGCTAGAAATGTCAATGTCCCTTACCAAGACCATTTCATCATGATCTTCAGCAAAGATGGCATCGTTGATAACGTCTGATGAATGATATCAGTAGGATTAGATTGGCAGACACAGCCTCAACGACCTGCCAGACGTTCTTCATAACCTCTGGTCATCCACATTACCGCTTGCGCATACCGTTCGGGGGTACGTAACAAGCCTTCGCGATCGGGGTCTTCGCCGATACATTCAAGGATGGTTCGGACAGCAGAGGCAATCTTCTGTTCTCGTACTCGCCGCTCCGTGGGTGTGGCTTTCAGGCGGTATACGGTGGATTTAGCTGCGGAGATCGAGTCAGAAAGAGATGGTTTGAATAGAAACGAGCAGATGTGCTCAACCTGGCCAGCCTAGACCGTTTGGATCGGGGACCAGTTCGTCAAGCTTTCTAAAGTGCGACGGGCTGGAATCTGGCGGAGGGTGAGTGGGGGAAGAGAAGCCGGACCTGCGAAAGCCATAGCCCTCTCTGGATATCGGGGTGCGTGGGGCTGGCGGAGATGATAGCTGAGAGACGTTTGAAGCCTCACCATTGGCATGAGGCATGTCGTCAGAGTCAGGCAGACTGTCTAGTTGAGGCTGCTGTTGGACCTGAAGACACTGCAAGCTGAGGGAGAGCTGTGCAATGTCAGCAGAGTCTGCGGCCACTTCGTTCATCCCTCGATGTCGTCCGATGTTGTACTATCGCTTTTTCTTTTTTTTTTTCCCCCTTCGATGGGTGAATCACCCGGAAGACGCTTGAGACGAGGTCCGAGTCACGTGGTATGGGAGGAGGGCGTGGCTGTGTTTGTTTGCCGGCGCCAGATTTCCTTATTTGGACATGTGAAGGAGGGTTGTCTGCCGTTTTTCTTATTCGCGCCGACTGAAGGACGATTTCCGTCTGTTGGGTCTCTTTCACCAAATGCGCTCACCCTGTACAGCCTGAGCTTTCTTTCTCAACCATTTGCACCGCAATCAAACTGTATTTTCACGGCTACGAACATCTCCCGGCTCTCATATATTAACAGACAAAAGGACTACTAAATGAACCTCATATCTTCGTCTCGCCTTGGAGCTCGCCACTCATGCGCTCCTCTATAAAGTCTCTGCCTCCCATCTGTCTCTCGCCATCTTTCTTCTCAGGCATGCATCACAAACTCCACAATTGGCTCGTGACTCTCCCAGAACACAACCACCGGCCCGTCTGCTGCCAATCCCCGTCGGACGAGCCCTCCGATGATCATCAAGTCATCTTCAATGCTTGGAGAGCCTCCAGAGAAATTCCCGGACAGAGGGGAACCCTACTGCCGCCAGGTGCACAGAGACCACTCACGCTCGCCAATGCCAGACTAGCTTTTTTCATCTGCCAAAAATGCGCGCTGGATTTTGTAGGGCTCCCTTCCACTGCTCAACGTCACCTATCGCTTACCCGTCATGGCAGCTCACAGCTATCTGGGCTCTAAACCCTGTGCGGACAACCGCGATGTTGTTCGTGAACATCATAAAAAGTCTTTTTCCTGCCTTCCGAGGCTATTCCCAGGTGCGTTGCATCCCATGGGTCACATACAGTTTAATCATTCCCACTCTAGGCCCTCATAGTTGACGAGGTTTGTAAGGGTGGAAAGATTATGAAACCAACCTAACGACCGCACCGATTCGTTTTCAGTTGCAGGCCCTGATCGCATCAGGCAACTTCACATGGTCCCGCCTTTTGCGTTTGACATTTACAGAACTTCTCAGGCGTTTTTTGGAGAGCTTGCTGAATTATTTCGCGTAAGTTCAGATTCAAGGTCAACCCTACAGTCACAATCTGGTAGTAACTCGTAGCTCGCAGGGCTACAAACGAGAATACAGTTCTCGAATCTGCGAGGTTCTTTGTCGAATATCAGCAAATCGAAAAACGCATTCGGTTGGACATTCCGACTCTCTCGGACACGTCAGTACGGGAGCTGTTACAAGAGTCCGAGCTATTTGCCAGGTCTTTTAACGGCGGTGGATTCGGTCTCTTGTCTCCCCTCGAATTTGTGCATATATTTGCTCTACTGACAGAAATAGCGTCACATATTTTCCTCATCTACTCCTTGACTCGCGGCTCCACCCATGTCGGAATTCTGCTATTTTCTGTCATTTCTGCACTGCTTCCTACCATCATTGCATGGTGCAATTTTAATGGAGATCAGCTGGATTGCCAGTACAGCCAAAGAGAAATACGCGCGGCTGATCGTCAAGAACGGATGCGGAACCTAGCTTACAGCGACATTCATCGTCCAGAAATTGTATTATTCGGCCTAGGTGACTGGATTTTGAGGGCGTGGTCAAGGGCAAGAAGAATTGTCTTGGAATCAGAGCAATCCCGCCATACCCATGATTTTTTTCTATTCATGAACCTCAATTTCTCGGACCTGATCCTCGTGTTGCAAGATGTTTGTGTTCTATCTCAATATATTGTACGAGGTCTAAAGTTCGCTTGCTTTGACCAGGTTCCCTACGCATTCATGTTGCAGTCATCCACGACTTCGCTTGGGTCTCTTACTCTATACCGCAGCTCTCTACAGTCCCTGGTGTATGCCTCAAGAAGTCTGTTGACGACGATCAGAATGGCGTTTCAAGGCGTATTCCTCATGTCGGCATTTTGCGCTAGCGTGAAACTAAAACCGCGTCTGAATCCAGAAGAACAAGAAACCGTCAGGTACAAATCCATCTCTGGCGGTGCCAGCATCCAAGCCCGGTAAGTAGATCTATATATCGCAGATTCAAAGATTCCAATGGAATCTGTAAATAGCGGCGTTTGGTTCACCTATCCTGGATGCAATGAGCCTGCTCTGCGTGACATTAACTTTGACCTTGCGGCAGGTGAGAGCCTGGCTATTGTAGGGCACAACGGCTCAGGTACGTCAATATACTGACGGCTTGATTTAATCCTTATACAATTCTAGGGAAGTCAACACTGGCCAAGATACTACTTCGAATCATTGACTTTGACAAGGGCACGCTCCGGGTCAACGACGTTGACATCCGTCGCTACAACCCTGACGACTACCATCGCCACCTGACTGCCGTATTCCAAGGATTTTCAAAGTTCAACTTCACGGTTCAAAAGAATGTCGGTTTAGGAAACGTTGAGCTGCTCAGCTATCGACCGGCAATAGAGCAAGCAATACGCCTTGCAGAAGCGGATGTCATGATAGAATCACTGCCTAGAGGCCTGCAGACCAAATTGCAGACCCCTGGTTTTGAGTCAATACCCTATCCTGGGAACAACTCATCGACTTCCCATCTACACGGTCTATCCGGGGGAGAGGTGAGAAAAACATTGTAACGCGTAAATGAGCGTGGGGTCTTATTAATGTAACAGTGGCAACGAATCGCTATCGCTCGGGCTTTCATGAGAGCCAATGAACCTGAGGTTGACCTGATGGTGTTTGATGAGCCAGTGAGCAGATCCCCTATCACCCAAATTGGATACAGTTACGTGACTATTCTTCAGACGTCTTCTCTGGACCCTTGTGCCCAAAATGCAGTCTTCCAGAACATCGATAAACTATCGAGATCACCATCAGGCGAAAGGATTAAAACCGTGATATTTATTACCCACAGATTATCGACTGCGCGACGGGCAGACAAGATAGCGATGATGGAGAACGGGGTACTTGGAATCTGTCTCACAATCTGTCGTCGGTTGCTAACTACCAGTTTTCTACAGACAATCACTGAGTTTGGTACGCACCATGAACTCGTGCAGAAGGATGGTTCCTACGCAAACTTATACCGTGCATCATTAATGTAACATTTATTGTGGAAAACCCATTTTAATGACCTACATAGCCTGGCATAAATTGTATTGTAGTATTATCCAATGAGCAATGTAATCCCCAAATTACAGCAATTAAATCGATTCCTTCATGCCGTGGTCCACAAATACCACCATACCCTCAGTTATATAGGCATCGACAGGTGTGCCATCAATCTGAGACGCGGTTATGAGTTTTACGCAGTCGTCTGCTTTCCCATGGACGCCGACCAGCAATCCGGCATTCCGAATACCTTGTATCAACGAAGGGACTTTAACCTGGATCCAACGCATAAATTTGTGTCTCTGACCGGGCCGGCGATGCACCACATACCAAGAGATCGGCATCAACAAAAACTCCCAGAAGGTTATTCGACTTTGCAAACTCGACCGCCGCTCCAAGGCTAGAGGCTCTATCATCGTCATCATCATCATTGGTGGATAAACCTATAGCAACGCCATTTTCCTTTCCACATAAAGAAGCATAAAAAACGGGATCTGAAACGACTAAGGAAACATCATCGTGAAAATTTGACGGTTGACTTACAGTTCGGCTGCTTCCAGTTCAAAAAGGCAGATACGTCCGGAGAAAATGACATGAAAATAACACTCCTGCGTTTTGTCAGATCTTCAGAAGGGGTGGATACCTGGTATATCGTCCTCAGGACGGCATCAACAAAATCGTTCAAATCTGGCTGGTTTCTGGACGCATGGCTCCCCAAGACTGGATATGCAAGATCGACACTTATTCCAATTCCTTGAGGTAGGATCTAAGTAAGGATAAGAGCAGTGAGGGCAATGTACCGGATTCTGATACAAACGTTGTAAAATTGTGCCAAGGATATCATTGCTTGTGGCAACAATGAAGGCCAGGCTTCAGGTGAGCCAACGAGATACTCTGACCCACGCCCCAGACGGCTAGCGAGGGATTCAAACTGTGCGAGAGTGACATCAGAAACGCAAAGATCGAAATCCGTTTGCGGAAGCAACCAATTAGAGAAGATAACTGGCTGAAGGTCTTTTGTGATTTGGACAGTGATATTGACATATTGCCCTTCTAAGGAAGATATTGTCACCGTTTGCCCGCCTATGCCTGTGTCCGATTGTGTTGATGGTGATGCATGTGCTGATCCAATCAGTGTAGAACGATGGATTGGTCTCGGCGGAGCCGTTTGCAGGGGAGACATAATAGGCATCGCCATTGATTTCCAGTAGGTTTCAAAATCTCCGCCAATTGCGAGTGTTACTCCATTGAATGCCTTGATAATACAAATGTCGAATCCTACCTAGATATCAAGTCAGATGGAAGAAAGCAGGAGAAATAATGAATAATTGGCACTACCTCACCGACAACATTAAGACGATTGTCAAGTAAGGGGAGTGTGAACGAGGCTGTGTTATGAACGTCGGCGAAGAGTGAAGGGAGGGCCACGCCACGACCTATCGTCTTTGACCCAAAAGATGGATATACGGAGAATTCGAGTGAAAGCCGCTCCAAATCTGCTATCTGGAAGGTAAATACTTCCTTCCCATTCTTTTGAGGCACCAAAACGGTATAAGGCGCTGGATTCGCCTCGTCCCCTGTTGTCATCACCAACCGTAGCGGGGCAGAGGAGGGAAAACAGTCATTGTTGAATGCTGATACGAGCAAACGGTGACGCAGCCGAACACCAGAATAACCTAACGGTCTCTTCTGTAATGATGATGGACCGATAATTATCCGGACAAGATGACTCTTATCCAAATAATTGTGGCCATACACCCTGTGAGGCATGATCGGCGGAGGAAGTGAAAGTAAGGGTATCATGTCCAACTCGGACGTCTGCCGGTATCCGTCGTCAAGTAAAGGCGATTTCTGAAGCTCTCCGGAGTTCATGTTAAATGGTAGCTTGCTTTCGGCGTCTAACAGCAGATCAAGACATGCGCTGTGGCCATACCAACCAGCATAATGAGCGGCCATGTGTTCTATTTCATCCATTGCAAGGACACGGGCACCGGCTTCAAGAAGGACACGAACACAATCACGGTGGCCATACCGAGCAGAATGAAATAGCGGGGTCCACTCATAGTACTTGTCTGGCATATCCCAGCCATCTTTCCCAAGTAACAACCTGCAAGTTTCAACGTGACCTTCCCTGGCTGCCAGGTGCATCGGATACTCCCCGTTGGCATTTGGCAGACATTGGGCACCGTACTGCAGAAGTAAAATAACAATTTGGACATACCCCGACTGACTGGCCATAGATAGAGGCTGTAAGTCGTATGCGGGTGATCCTGGCTGTATCGAGACTTTTCCTTCCTCAAGCAGGACGCGGACGCAATCAACACATCCTTTGATCGTGGCGTAGACAAGTGGCGTATAATTGTCTCTATCCAGTGTATCTGGGGGCACACCGGCTTCCAACAATCGCCGACAGACAACAGCGTGGCCATGCATTGATGCATAATGTAGAGGGGTACGTCCATACACATCGGTCCTGTCGACTTGCACGCCATTGTCTATACAAAGGTTTACCAGGTGAAGAACGCCAGCGATGGCCGCTTCATGTAAACATGTTCGCCCATTAATGTCATCCACAAATTGGAAATCAAACGGATTCGAGAGGGACGCTAGAATCAGATCTGCCATGTCTGGAGGTGCTTCGATGATCACGCTCCATAAGATGCGGGCGACGTCGGTGTTGTTTCCATTCTGTTGGGCCAAAACTTCCGAGTACCGTACGCAATCTGTCACGGCGCCGCGATCAGCCACTGCGACTGCATTGTGCAAGTTACTCTCAAAGTCGCGCAACGGTCCAGAGGGTGGTAGACGCTCTTGCAGTATTTCTTGGGTAAATATATCATTGGTTGTTGGGTTCTCGAACTTCAGGCCCGCGGACAGATTGGTTAGGTCCATAAGACAGCTGGCGACCGTGTCAGCAAGTTCAGAAATAAGCTGTGTTGACAAGTCTTAGCAGTCAAAACGGGCGAAAGAACATTGGGGACGGACCTGTCTGTTAAAAATGGGTTGCACGTCTACTTGACGTGAAAGATATAGCTCCTTTGTGGTCAGAGTTGAGCGTTTGTCGAATTTCTTTAAGATTTTTCTGAATCCAGTCGCATTGATCTCTATGAATTGCTGGTGTGCAAAGGTTTATATAAGTTGGAATGGGTGCTTTTATATGCATATACCTGCAGTTTTCCCAGATCTCTCTCAAGCAAACGGAAGCCTTCTTCTACGGCGCTCCATTCGACGTGATTTTTGGCCATAGAGCCATCATTGGGGTCTGGTAGGCCTCTCATCGCTGCAGCTCTTCTCTTGGACAGCAGAGTTTCCAACCTCATTTTGAGTTCGGCCTCTTGTTGCAGATAGAAATTGTTGACCTGATTAAGAGTGAGCTTTTTTTAATCTAGATAGGCCGGCTGGAAACTGTAATACCTTTTCTAGCTCGCGTTCTAGTTTAAAGAAGAATGCTGCTTTGTGAGCACGAAAATCGGGACCTCTGTCTTTATCATAATCGGAGGCAGTGAAGATGGGAGGTCTGCCAGGACTCTGATTTGATGCTAAGGCTGGACTGCGGGTGTCAGGAGTGAATAATACATTTGTAGAAGGTTGGTTCAGGATATCGGATGGACGGATGCCAGATGCGAGTGCAGCAGCTTCGGACGCCGGTCGATTTGCGGCGAGTGAGGAGATGATTTTCTTGAGAAACTTGTAATCCAGATAATAAGGAGACCAGCCAGGGACTTGCTGCGCCTGTATCTGCTTGCCGAACTGGGGGGAACAGTAAGGTACGTTCAGCAAGCGTATCGAACGACAGGGGCTATTCCATTGTCGGTTACCTTCATGGCTTGGATGTCTAAGCAAAGTTACTTATATTGAGCCAGTTACAATTCGCGCAATAGGCCAGGTTTGATTGGTGGAAAACATGAAGATTGAGACAAAGGGCTGGGTGTTATTTTATTTTTTTTGACTTGAGATTGGCAACAAGCGCAATTCCGCCAATCATCCGACGCACGTGTAATTGTCCCGTCTCTACAAACGTGTATACGCTAGACCATTACTTTCCGTAGTTGCCATACTTTAGCAGGTAATAATGTAATTGGGCATCTTCCATGCTGCTCTACCGCCTCATATGCACATCGATAACAAAACACATAACCAGACGGTAGCGCAGTGGCATTGGTAGTGTTTTTGTGGCAAATTGGACACTTGCCGTAGGCCTGTCCGTCAAACTGGATGCCCTTGGGGTGAGGAGGCAGCATGTGGGGTGGAGGAACTGCAGGGCCCAGAGGAGAGGCGACAAGTGATCTCGCTGGGGAGTTGGGTAAGTACCACCATTCGAGGAATTTCACAAAGAAGATGGCTGTCGGTAGGAGCAGCCGAAGTGAATCGAGCAGGAACCTGGGCGATAATGACACCAGATACCGGAGCTGCTCAAAGAGTCCGCGCTTCGTTGGAGGGATACTCTTTCGTGATACAAATTTCGATGCTGCACGCTGTCGAAAGCTGGTAAGTGTGGCATACAAACACTCTACCCATAGCTTACTCACGAAATCTTCTATGCCCAGACGACGTAGCTCTATCCCTATCCATGACAGCCATGGTCGATAGAAAGGCGTTTGTTCACACAAGTATGCAACGTTCCACATGAGTAGCCACCCTTCATACATGACGTTGAGCCAGGGATATATGGCTTTGAATGCCCGTCGAAAGCGACCCTTGAAGCTCTAAGTTGACACATATGGTGGTTTTAGTTTCTTTTGCCCTTTGTCTTCAAAGAACTTCATACCTGGTCAGCGAGAGCACGAAGCTGTCTCGTATCCATCCCTTCTTCAACGTCTGAACTTAATCCACCACCTAATTCCTCAAAATAGTCTTGAGCTTTTGCCCGAATGTATGGGACGCCGATCTAGGTGGTTGGTTAGATTATAGTTGATGGATTACGCATAATTCCACATACCAGGAACAACAAGGACCGCCATATTTCCTGATTTCTTAGCTTTTCACCCGCAGGTATGCCCCCGACAGCGGCGGTTGCTCTATCTGTCTGAATAAATGGTCTCCGTCTCCTCTTCAAACCGTAAAAGTTCTCCGCAAAAGATGCATCTTAGCTCAAGGCGAGACTTAGTGAGACTGCGCGAACGAGTAGGAACACCGCTTACTGTGCTTGCGGAGGTAATGTCGCTCGACAAGGAGCATGATAAATGCATAAAACTCTTCATGTCTGTTTACTATGCGTATCAGATACCGTGGGTACCGTTGAGCGAACACCTGTGCGAGCTATTTGAGCTAGAGCTGAAGATGGTTAGAAATTGCTGCTTGCCGCCAAAACATATTTCAGCGCTGGCTGAAGCAGGTCTCTGAGCTGTTCCTGAGCAATAAGTTCAAAAAGAGAGGGCCGCAAAGGGTCTGCGCCGATGTCGTTGAAGAACTCCATAGTGCTGGACGTCGACCGTCGCTGTGAGGCATGCCAATGGCATGAAATGAACCGGACTTCGGAAACAAAACGGCCGAGTTCCCATGCAAATCATCGCGCTCCCACTCTGACTATACTATATTTCATTGACATTCGCTGTAATGATGTTGTTAGAATACACCCTGCAAGCTGTTCTGATTGATATATTGAGTCCAGTGCTATTATGAGGCAGATTATTATATTGGGCATGCCTCGTTGCTAGACCTCCACTGTTCCACGTTTTTGCACACCTGGCGTATCGGCAATCCCACAACTCTAAGTCTTGTTTGAAATCTAGTATTCATTGCGTCTCAAATTCTGCTGCGCTCTTCTCCCTCGTTCTGATTATTTTTAATAGTCGTCCCATGTTCAGCGGGATTCAAAGCATGTCGCCAACGGATGCCGAGCTTGCTACTCAAACGCTGACGGAGGAAGGAATCTACCGATTCCTTGCCTTCACCGCTGCAGATGCAGTTACTCTTGTGCGTCTAAAGGAGTAACACATTTGAGATGTCTGCACACTGATTACTTGTGCTTAACGCAACGCATTCGCTGCTTCATAATAGGGTCTTTCAATACGCAAACGTTTTCGTGCTTCCTCACGGCACATAAAAGGCAAAGGCTTGGTCATTTCCATACAGACCATTGCAGGCCATACATTGTTCTCATGTACCGTCGGAGACTTAGGTCATCCAAGCGGGATAGGTGATGTCAGTATGGACAGCTGGACATGTCTAGAGGGCATGGTCAATGTGGTGCGACGGACGGGTCACTCTAGCTACTACGTGGAGAAAGGTATGAGCGCAATGGGGAAAACGGCAAAACAAATGGGCATACAAGGCGAGTGTCGAATAAATGGTGGAGGTGAGTGCCGTTCAATGGGCCATTTCCCCCGAGCACTTTCTGATGGTCAAATCAGCTTTTCCTATCTGGTTAGAGGTCAGTCGTACAGCCGTTTGTGATGCTCATACTCGAAAACTTGTGCAGAACGCGCCTTGCTGCCCGATTGCTATTGCAGCCTGTTATTCTGGATCTTCGTACGATGACCATCACGTATGTATCTGCACAAGTGGAATTGCCTGCCCTTCGATGATCGTTGACGTCCATGGCAGCTCGTTTCTACGACGATTAGGGACTACCTCAACAAAATGCGCAGGGACAATGGAACCGGAGAACCAAGTATACCAATACCTAATGTTCCCATGGGTTCAGGAAGAGGAGCGAATAGTGTAAGAAAATTTTGTTTCTGCAGCGCGCTACACGGCTACATGCTAAGATTTCTACTTTAGGAGTATTACCAAGAGAGCGAATATATACCTCGATATCCGGATGCTGAACAACCAGAGGACCATTAACAACTCATGCCGTTGTGCTCATGCCATTATCAGTCAAAATACCCAATTAGCCATCATCTCCTTCATAGTGAAGGAGCCAGGTATAGGATACAAAATCATCGAACCCTTGAATGAATGTTCATTCTTCCTCGACATCTTCCGTTTCCTGTGGTCGCTTAGGGAAGGAAAGCACTCGAAGGTGGTCTGTGGCAAAGTGAGTGGCATAAGTTGAACAGGCACAATGAAAGTCTTGCCATGTCTCAAGAAAATTTGACGTTGCCCTTGCGGTGTGGTTGGATCTGCACCTGCTTCTGGTTCTCGCAACTCGTAGTTCACTTCCACATATACTCTCGTTCCCTTTCGGAGCGTTTGCAGAAATCTGTTGTTGTGCTCATTGAAGGACAATACCCTGTGGAAGGTGGATGTAGAGGGTCGGCGTTCTGTCTCATGTTAGCGAACAAGGACTGTCCAACTGGGCGCTGCACATACCACCATTGGCGTCTGGGGGAGGCGGAGGGTAGTTCTGAGTCGCTACAGCATACCTAAAGAAACAGTCAGGAATTTGCATCCAATCAGGAAAAGTCAACGTACGCAACGTATTCCTTGTCGTGTTTGGTCTGTCGTATCTCTGGGTCCCTCAACAAACTTCCAATTAGAACCAATTTTGAGAGGTCTGCAGAGCGCGCAGAACTCGTCGAGAATGACTTTGATATTTTTTAGTTGTGGTTTGTGCAGAAAACAGTGATAACATACGCGAAAAGAGGCTGTACGAGACGCAGCGATACGAAGGGAGTTGAACATGGTGTTATAATAGGAGGGGTTGAGAGTTTGAAAATGTCTGAAATACGTGATATTTGTCTTTATTTGGATTAGACGAGTCTCGTTGAAGAACTCCATCATGTCCAGACATCGTCACATTAGGAATCTGAACATTCGAGGTACAGTTTACTTGAACCTTCAATAGTCATGACGTTTAAATGTTTGTGCTAGATGAACTTGATGATGATGCTCTTTCAGACGGCGGAGAAGATGAGTCGACTCCAGAGCAACAAGGTACCTTCGATGACGCAGAGTATCGAGACATTTTGATAAGTTGAAAATATGATCAGAACAATTAGATGCGGCTTTAGAAGACGTACGAGCCGTCATTGGGGATGAAAATGTTTCTGGGTTATCCGATAATACAATTAAAGATATGCTATGGGAATATTACTTCGATATCGGAAGAACAGTCCAATGGGCAATTGGTAATGTTCCTGACATTCTCCATAGTAATACTCATCTTCATGATTCGCAGATGAACAGGAGCGGAGGCGCGGAGTTATAGAACGTAAAGGTAAGCGAAGAGCTCACGTATATGCATTGAAATATCCTTCCACTCTTCCTTTGAATCGTTTGCCATGATATACCGCGTCTGCATGTTTGTTTATGATTCCATCATAACATACATGCGAGAGGTCGAGAAGGTGCATCTTCTCTTATCCGCATCAGCAGTAGCTCGAGGTTGAATTCAACGATACTCATCAGTCGAACTTCAGGAGATCGTCCTGAAAAAATCCTTCCGCCATTGCCGCATGAAGTTACAGAAAGTGTGACATACACGGACTACCCTCTGCCTTGGTCTCAACGACCATTGACATTCGAGGGGGAAAGGTCACATGTACCATTGATTTATCAAGCCCAAGCACAACAGCTGCATCTGCAGATGCAGGAGCAAGCACAGGAGGAACCCCAGGATTTCCTGCAGCCCGGAACCGTTAATAAACGGGTCTTATCTACCATTGCAGAGAAAACGGAACGTACGTCTACCAGTGGTAATCGCACGAGCACCGCTACGTCATATGAGAGAGTCATTGGTTAGTGTGACTTGCTTTCTGTATCGTGAAAGGTCATGACATCGCAACAGATGATACTGATTCCTCAAGTCAAGCAGAAACGATTAAGGACCCGAATAGGATTCCTGTTTCTCCATCTGACTCAGCGTTGTACCGTCTGTCACAATATGAAGCTCCTCCTTCGCATTCTTCTGCCTCATCCCAGACAACGGTGCCTCTCCCACCACAAGTTTCGAATGGAACGGTTCCCTCTCTTGATAGGCTACCAGAGATACCAGACTTTAGCTCAAAGTCGAGTTTGCAACCTCAATCAAAACCAGAAGCGAAGTCAAAGAAATCAAAATTATCAATGTTAGCATCATCAAGAGCCAGCTCTATCGTATCTCAGACCAACAGCGAAAGCTCGAGGTCTACTGGAACAATCTTGACCGGTTCAATCAAAACATACCCTGGAATTCGCCCGACAGCCCAGTCTCTTGCACCCCCAAGCACCGCTGCCCCCTCGCTTCGGGAAGGCGATGCATCAAGCTTTAAAGTTTCATCTTCTGCATCCACTCATGTCCGTCGTGCCATACAATCCGCTTTGGACCAAGAGGCGCGAGACAAGAATCTGGTAACGCAGTCGGTTAGGGGGAAACCTTCATCACCACGTTCGAACACCTCCGGGATCTCTAGTGTACCAGAGGCGAGATTTAGTGCCTCTAATGGTACGTGGAAAGGAGAGGAACCTGTTGCCTCTACAAGTAATGAACCTCAACAAGTGTCGAAATTGGCCTTGTTAACTCAGAGAAGGGTCGACGTGAGCAAGATGCCAAAATTGCCAAAAACAAAGACAGAGTATCTCACGCCCATTGCTAATGGATCATCGGTGACGACAGCCATTACCACTTCGTACCAATCTTTGTTCAGTCTGACAGACCCGTCTCGCTCATCTGTTCTCCCAAAGTTGGATCTTGTGCCTTTGCCTTCGGATCCCTCGTTAGATTTCAAGTCGCCCAGCAAACGCTCTACCAAGCTTGCTATGAAGATTAGAAAAGCGCAGGAACGACACGTCATTCAGATGTCGACGGATAGCGAAGATATCCCCGTCGTCATTTCACCCATGTTCGACCCCAATATGATTTCTGGTCGTGCGTTGCCTTCAAAGTTTGCGTCGTTACTCATTAATGACGCACAATCTCAACCCGAAGGCGGTAAAGAGGATAAGCACAAGAGAGCTAAAAGGCAAAAGGATGAACAAAAGCGTGATGGGTTGGAAATAGTCACCGCGTCGGAGAGAAGTGTCGATCAGCATCATGACAGATCTCGCAAACGCCATTCACAAGTGCCTCCGCCAACGTTCGCTGCATCTTCTAACTCCGCCTTTGACGGACCTAGTCCAGATGACATTGTCCTCAACGCGCGACGTGGGACGTCTTTGGGGCAGACCAGGGCCACTTCTTCCTTCTCTTCACGTACTTCTACTATATCTGGGAAATCCTGATTTTATTTTCTTGTGCCCTTCTCTTATCTTCTTTATCTTCCTTCTCTAATTGTTTCATTGATTTGATATTTTACAATTTATAGCTGCAAAAGAACGGGAAAAGGCTCAGAAAAAGGTTGAAAGGGCAAGACCTGAATCATCATCGTCACCTCGCGTTTCGTCAGTGACGAGTACGCCAGTAAAGAACTCAAAAAGACAATCAACTACTTCAAGAACATCGGGGAGCTCGACTCCAACGAGGAAAAGTTCTTCGGATCAACGACAATTTGACGTTTTTGCGTTGAATCTTAATTTGAAAGACGAAGAACTTGCTCCATTGACTGAGGAACCCCTTCCAGTGGTAAACTTTGCCAAGGAGAAACTGATAGAAGAAGTAAAACAATCACTGGAAGCAGAACGTAAAGGAAAGAAAAAAGGTGTTAGCCTCGTAGTTATTGGTATGTCCTCGTAAATGGGTAGAGGATGACGTATTTTAAACGTATCAAACTAGGTCACGTAGACGCCGGAAAGTCAACATTAATGGGACGCTTATTGTATGAGCTCGGTGAAGTGGACGAAAAAACGCGAATCCTGAATGAGAGGGCCAGCAGCAAAATCGGCAAAAGCAGTTTCAGCTGGGCATGGAGCCTCGATGGAACTATCGAAGAACGGGAGAGGTAAGACATCTAAGACAGCGTCTAAGATGAATGTCTACTCACTATTGCTCTAGGGGAATAACCATGGATGTTGCTCTCCAGTCACTTTCGACGCCTAATAGAGATATTATAATCCTAGATGCACCTGGCCACAGGGATTTTATTCCCAACATGATTTCGGGGGCATCCCAGGCTGACTGTGCTCTCCTTGTCGTTGATGCAGCGCAGGGTGAGTTTGAAGCTGGGTTTGAGCGTGGAGGACAGACACGAGAACACATACTGCTCGTACGGAGTCTTGGTGTAACACAACTGATAGTGGCTATAAACAAATTGGATCAAGTAAGCACATTTTACTTCATTTTGAAGCGTTTTTAAATCAATGTCAAGGTCGAGTGGGACCAAGCACGGTATCACGAGATATGTGACGCGCTGCGTCCGTTCCTCACGCAGTCTGGTTTCAGTATGGCAAAGACATCGTTTGTCCCAGTGGGTGCAGTACAAGGTGTCAATCTCGTCTCTCGCGACAGTATGGTTGCGAAAGACCTTGATGCTTGGTATCACGGACCGACTTTGGTTGATCTCTTGGGTATGTTATCGCCAACATTTGACTACGTCTCTCGAATAATTTTTGCAGATACACTGGAACCTCCAAGCCGCGATATCACTGCGCCATTAAGGATACCAACATTCAACGTGTTCAAGAGCCAGGGTTCTGCTATGGCCATATCCGGTAGGATATGTGGCGGAGTTGTTCAGGTGGGCGAAAGACTAAGAGTGCTTCCTGGAGATGAGACGGCCGTGGTCAAGTGTACGCACTGCTTCGTCTTGCTGGAACAAATTTATGTTGTATCTAATCACGTGAATCAGCAATTGACACAGAAAAGACAAATGTACCTTGGGCAACAGCAGGGTCCAACGTAATTTTGTATTTGGTCGCTATCGATCCAGTGCAATTGAACATAGGAAACGTTCTATGTTCACCATCTAATTTGATCCCACTCGCCAGCAGCTTCACTGCTCGCATCATAGTCTTCGACGTACAGCTACCCGTGACGGCTGGAGTATCTGTAAGCAGAGAAATCACACATATACTGGGCTGTGCTGATTCTTGTGCTGGATGCAGGTCGAATTATTCCATCATTCTCGTGAACTTCCCGCAATGGTGTCACGGCTGACATCTATTTTGGATCGTGCTACTGGAAGAGTGACGAAAACTAACCCACGGTGAGTTGGCAATACCAAACCTGCTTGATTGCCTAGATACAACCATCTCTCACAGCGTTCTCACCAAGAATATGTCGGCTGAAGTTGAGATAACACTCCGCACAACGAGCATGTCGGGATCATTATCCAGGGTTCGTTCTATTCCGATTGAACCTTTTTCTGCAAACAAGGACATGGGAAGGATACTCTTACGTAGAGGGGGCGAAACGGTTGCAGCAGGCATGTCGTTGAACCACTACTTCGTGGATTAAAACTGACGTTGCATTCAAGGCGTTGTGTTGAAAATCACAAATTAATTAGGTATGTAAGGAAGACCCATACATTAATTATCACAACAATCTTTGGGAACTACAGCGTTGTGAAGTTATCTTCACAAGGCAGTGTGATACAAAGCGAACGCCAGAATAATAGGCGGATGCTTGTCCGCAGCGGTCCACCATACTACATCGCAATGTTGAGTTATTGGATTGAGCACTTGATCAATAGTTCTAAATAGGAAATTGAGAGATGCCGATAGATTATCACTTCTTGTCCTTGTCCTTGTCCTGCGAGAAGATACGCTTGATTTTTCCGATGAACGTAGTTTTCTTCTTGCGCGGGGTGCCAGTTGTAGGTGACGGCATCTCCTTGGACTCACCGGGTGACGCTGCCGGAAACTTGATCTTGGCAGAGGAGGGCGAGGCCTGAGCATTTGACGCGGCAGATGTACCCGCAGTTTCCTGTGCGGCTGTCGATGGTTGAGCAACTGATTCTGTATTAATAGTAGGCAATGCAGGTTTTGTTTCAGATGGAGGGGCAGGGGTTGTGGCAGCTCCTGCTTCCTCTGACTTCTTTGCAGAATCAGTTGCCGTTCCGTTGGTAACTGTTTCTTGTACTGCGGGCTCGGCAGGGAGCACATTTTCAGGTGATGGCTCCATGGTCTCTGCTGGTTTCTCAACTGCGGAGGACGCAGTCAGTTTATCTTCCCCTAGATCGGTTTGCATGCTATCCTTCTGGGGTTGGGATGTGGCATCTTCCGTTTTCGGAGGAGAAACGGCATCTTTCTCTACCGGCACAGTTGCAGGCTGTTCGGAAATGCGAGCTGCAGTGCCCGCTTCCTCGATTTCCTGGACTGGCGCTTGAGGAGGCGCTGCAATAACCGCATCCTGAGAAGCGTCCTCCGCTGGGGGAGCCGAGGGTGCCGGCGTCTCTGAAACCAACATCTGCAGCTCTGCGACTGGCTGGGACGCAATCTTTACATCTTGAACCACAGGTTTATTCACGTCTGCTGCCGGGGCACCCAAAACTGATTGTGAAACTATTTCGGAAACCACAGCAGGCTCCACAGACTCGCTAGTCTTTCCCTCGTTGGCACTTTGTTGGGTGCCGGTCTCCTTTACTTCCTCTGCATTGGTAGCCCCTAATTCACCCATTGCTACTTCTTCGACACCTCCATTTGCCAGCGGAAAGTCTGTGCTGGGCTTTGTAATATTCGTATCTTCAGCCACCGTCTTGCCAGATTCGGTGGTTGGTTGCTCATCAACCGCCTGTTTTTCCAAATCGGCCTGGGTAGGTTCAGGAACAAGTACCCCGACGACAATGTTCTCTTGAGTTTGTTCCATCACGGGAACATCAGTAGGATGTGGTGGTAATGGTTCGCTAGGTTCGGGCATCGGCGTCGATTTTACAATCGGTCCAAGCGCCCTGTGAGTTGAAGCCTCTTGGTCAGAAGCATCATTTATATTCTCCTTGGCACTTCCATTAGAGCCCGCATGTTCGTCAACGGCAGCTTCGGGGATGGCATTGACGGGGACGATAGGTATGCGCATCGTAGACTCAGTCGGTATTGGCTCTTTAATGGAAGGTGCCGGAGCAGGCTCAGCGTCTGACACAGGCGTTTGTTCGACGGCTACCGCCGATGGAGTAGCTTCAGCGATGTCCGCAGTAGTCTCGGGTGTATCTTCTTCAGCCGCGGTAGGCTTGGTTTCACTTTCTGGTTGTTGTTCAGGGGCTGGTGTAACGGGCGCAGCCTCTTCTGTTGGTTGTCTCACCTGTGTAACAGACGGCTCCTCAGTCTCTAACTCAACAGCCGGTTTTATCGTCCCGTCTGTTACGACAACTGATTCCCCCACGCCTTTCGTATCCACAGGGTTTATTTCGTCGACGGCCGCAATGGACGCCAGGGCAGATGCTTCAACGGTTACATCAGATTTTCCCTCCATCTGTTTGGTTTCTACCTCGGCGTCTGCGGACTCGGCGGGTGCCAAGTCAGTTGTGATCTCGTGCTGCGTGGTTTCTGGGACAGATGATTGGACGATTCAGCAAGGGTAGTTTCAGTAAGCAAGTCAACCTTTGCTTTAATAAAGCTGGCATACCATTGTCCGCCGCCGGCTCTGGCGTTTCAGTCGTGGGTTCGTCTGACTTGTCTTTGGGTGGAGCATCCAAAGTCGTCGCTTTCTGCGTTTCCTCCACGACAAGCTCAACATTGTCTGCTCCACTGTCATTATGTTCCAAAATTTCTGCGTCGTCGTTCTTTGTGTCGTGCCTGTCTACAGGAATGGTCATTATAGCTTCCGCAATGCCTATATCCTCTGTCTTTGGCTCCTGTAAACCCGTGTTCTCTAGCAATTCGCCATTCGACTCGGCGGAGCCATTGAAATCTAGTCCTTGTTCTGAAACCTGGCAAGTGACCTTTTTAGTCAAGTCGATCTCCAGCGCGCTTCCGGGTGCAACATTACCTTGGCCATTTCCGCTTCATCTGAGAATACGAGCTCTGCAGCTGATTCACCGTTTGGCGGTTTTTCAGCACCATTCACAGCAAGCTCTTCCCTCACGACCGTAATCACTGCGGGTGGTTCCACGGACTCGGACACGCTTTGGACAGATGTATCTTTTTCCGCACCGTTGGATTCCTCGGTGGACGGCTTGCAAGGCGCGACGTAGACGTTGTTCACATAGCCTCCAGGTTCAACTGTCTTGGGTTGCGAGTCGTCCAGTTCCCATTTGCCATCCACGTAATATTTATATGCAATTTCTTCGCTCCATGGGATCTTGATTGAACCGGAGAAACCAGCGGGTCCCTTAGTAAGGCGGACGGACTTGGACCACTGTGGATGAATTTGTGAGACGCGTTGAGGGTGTTACGAATGATAAGAACGCTGAAAAAGAGACACACATCGTCGAAGGAGCCTGTGACGAGTACGCTGTCGGGTTCAGTATAAGGCCTAGGTTAGATATTAGTTGTCATATTACGTTGCTGCGGTGTGCCTGGCGGAGATCACGCACCAATTGAAGGTGACCTCGTGCAGGTCGTGAACGCTCATGACTACCGTCTTCCTTTTCCTTGACTTCGGGAGAGGCTGCGATAGTGCGGAGTTGACTGGGAATTTTGGGCGCCAATACATGTCAATGAGGGAACGTTGCACATGTTTGTTCGTCCAGCGCCTAAAGACCGCACTCGGAGTCCGGCAAACAAAAGAAATAAAATAACAACATATCATTCCCTCTTTGTCATTTCCTAAATCTCTCAACCCTTATCAATACGTCTCCCAATGCACATCCGGCAGAACTTCTCGCATCACTACGACACTCACACAGTCACTCGATTGAGCCTGAAAGAGATGCGAGCTACTCACACGTCCAGTGATGGTGTCCTTGCGCTTCCTGCAACTTTCCCAGAGGGTTGTGTTTGTCAGTCAAGATGTACCGACTACTGTCAGTTCCCTCGAGCACACTCGTAATGTTCACTTCGCGATCATACAATGTTGTCAGTACCTGGCGCCGCAATGGTGAGCCCAGGTAGTCGGATTTCCGTGCCTTACGGAATGTGAGCGCCGACGCAGATCTTGTACAGAAAATAACCTTTGAAGACCATCACGCAGGTGTCCACTTATGGGTCTTACGGAAGTCAGACTTACAATATTGACAAAGCTAGATTCATATCTTTCTGCGGGGAGGTCGTTTGCATCCGACTGGTCGTGGAATGCACGGCATTGACCAAACACGTTGATGAGGGTGTGGAGGATAAATCGCGATGATTCCGACTTGAATAACCCTGCATAATTCTACACTCTCATAAGGAGTAAGATGCCGTCGAACCTGCAACTACTCACGACGGCGATAATGCCCTCAGGCTCAAGCAACGTCTTCAAATCGTTCCAAAACTCCAGCGTATAGATGTGTTCAGGGATACCTCCCCCGGAGAAGCAATCATGAACCACAAAATCGAAAAGGCTTGAATCGCCTGTTGATTCTGCAATTGCCCTCTTATTGGATACCCAAGCCCTTGCGTCCTCCAGGAAAACACGACCAGGACCCGGATCAGGTAGACCAAAGTACCGACGAGCTGCCTCGTAAACAGCAGGATCGATTTCCACAATAGTCGTTGCAATTTCATGTCGATTGAAAGCAGTCGCTGAAATGCCTGTTCCAAGCCCACTGAATGACTCCCAATTAGCGACAAGGACACGAGATACAAAGGGAGACCAACATGATCAGACCCTCTTTCAGCAATTCCGCTTTGCCCCTTTCGGTATTGTTTACCAGTCGAACAGCGTCTTGCAGAACAAATGCGGCATAGATGGAGTCACCTAAATAGGTGCCATAAGAATCCGTGATAGGTTGTTCACCACCGAGGATGTGAACCCTGTCATACATCCAGACACCTCCAAGGATAGAATGAGAAGCACGCAAGTAGCGTAGAGAGTGTACATTTGACTCGCCAGGCCGCGTCGCGTGCGGGAGGGCGTCTGCAACCGTAATTAACCCAGTGACCGATTGTACGGCAGACTGAACACGGAGAGGATAATCGGGACGCGTATATGGTTCCGGCAATGGGTGATGAAGGATGGGAGACTCAAAGTTGGATTGAGAAAGCCACCAAAACGTCGCGAAACAGACAAAGGTCAGCAACTTGACCCCGTGAGCTTTATTCGGAAAACAGGCTCCTTTCTTTAACCTCTGCTGCATAGCAGGAGAGGGGTATGTCAGGATCCATCCTCCGTATGCAAGAAATGCTAGATTTAAATACTGTAAAAACCAATTTGTTACGTTAAATCCCAGTCAACACTACGGTGCGTTACTTTACGCACAATCTGACTGTCAGAGACGCGTCTCAGGAAGGCAAGGCGAGACCACATTCGGCGGAACACTTGCAGCACAATCCACCAGGTGGTGATTGTGACAAGTAGACGATGGAGTGGAGGGATTCTGGGACGTTGTCCCGCGTCACTTGGCTTGGTGGGATGATAGGCAACTCTGATGTCAACGGAGGTGTAAAACACTCACCACTGTGTCTCGATGCACGAGAAATGTCACTAGGATAAAAGCCAATGGTCCAAGCACTGTGACATGTGTAAGTGCTGGCCCCAGGACAGCTTCTTTCCTACGCGATGTCAGGACGGCGACCCAGTAGGTTACTTTTGGTGCAACTGAGAGTGTAATGGCGGCATATAGTAGATTACGATTCCGCGTTATTTGCAAGGGACGCGCCGCAGCCGCCAGCATGACGGCCAGTAAGACGGTGCTGAGCAGATATTCTGTCGGTCCTGAGCCATACAGAGGAAGTAAGACTCGTTCATAAGCGAGGAGAATGAGAGAAAGAGACAGTACGACGACTATCAGTGTTGTCAACTGTAGACTGGTCATGCTCAACTGGCCAGAGTTTACAGCTTCAGATTCTCATGCAGACATTTCATTCACATGCCCCAGTCGTGACCAGCTGTATCATTGCTCAGGAGGAAGAACTCGACGCTCAACAGCCCCTGCGTCACCTTATGCACGCTGACCTCGACGTCGATGGTGACGGCGACAGTGATGAATCGTCTCCCAGCAAAGACTATCTCTCTATTTTGCCCCGGCAGAGCCACTCAGTCAAGGATGAGCTGTTAGAGCTGACATTCAAGAACGCTCAAAATCAAGAAACAATTTCCGTAACTATGTTCATGGATGCCTCTCCCGGGTGCGGAGGAATGATTTGGGCAGCAGGCCAGGTATATATGATCTACCTTGAAGAGAATGGGAGCATTGCTGATAATGATCTCGCTCACAGGTACTATCAAGTTATATTGTGAAAAGAGGGTCAGAATACCTGAAAGACAAGGTGGTGGTGGAACTCGGGAGCGGCACAGGACTCGTCGGACTCGTAGCAGGAAGACTTGGAGCCAAGGCGTGGATAACTGACCAATCGTAAGATCTGCCTCTGCAATGTTCAGGGCGCAGCTGTGGATGCTCCATATACAGTCCGTTGCTGGACATTATGCGTAGAAATGTTGCCATGAACAAGCTGGATTCTAGTGTCACCGTAACCGAACTTAACTGGTCTGTTTCGCCCCTTCTCCTAGCGACCAGTTTCAATGTTCAACTAGCATCTACATACTCCAGGGGAGCGGGTCTTGGACATAACCTACCTCGTCCCGACATCATTCTGGCAGCTGATTGTGTTTATTACGAGCCTGCATTTCCGCTCCTTGTGCAGACGTTGGCCGACCTTGCAGATCAGTCTACTGAAATACTGTTCTGCTACAAGAAGAGAAGAAAGGTAATGCACTGTTCTCGAAGCGCTGCTGTATTGATAGAGGATTGATTGCAGGCAGACAAACGATTCTTCGCCTTGTTGAAGAAACAATTCTCTTGGAAAGACGTACGTGTGCGCCTATTTCTTCTCCATCTTTCAATATTCAATACGTGTCTGTAGGTGACAGACGATCCAGATCGCGAAATATATAACCGCGAAGCAATTAGTCTACTAAGACTCTACAAAACCAGTCGTGCGCGAGTGAATGAGAAGATGGCGTCCGAAAAGACCGTTCATTTAAACACCCCATTCCACGCAACCACGCAATCCCAAGGCAGTAGACTTGGTTCACCTCGGGCTTGACGGTCAGGTTATTGGGGTATAGTTTTGATCTGCATAACGAGTTGTAATACGGCACAACAAAATGAATAGTTGTATCCTACTTGAAGCCCGTGAATTCCCTCAATCTCTGACTTTAGTGTCTCGGTGACTAGCTTGTGTTGTTTTACCATTGACAGGCCCTTGAAGGTCTCACTGGTAATCGTTATCGCATAAAAAGAACCACAGCCGCCTAAAAGATGGACGCGTGAAGAGTGTGGCTAATCACTGGTTGAGCAGCGTACCAGAGACGTCCTGAACCTGTAGCTGGGATGGCGCAAACCTGTTGGCCAGTTTCTCGTAGATCGCTTGCTCTCCCTCCGATAGTTCTTGCTGTGCCGAGGACGTGGATGATGATGAGAATGAAAAGCGAGTGAGCACAGAGGCTCTCTGACGAGGAACGAGCAAAGTACGAGCGACTGCAGAAAACATTCTGCAAATTCTGGCCTCGAGGCTGCAGATAGGTCACGATTGTCCTGCCTTGAGGCTCACGAGTGTAAATTTCCATAAAAGGAAGGAGTACGGTAAGCACCAACTTTGATGCTACTCTGTGCATTGAGAGGGGCGCTGAGCGCAGCGACTCGGGCGTCTGGGATATGTGCGACGAGGACACTGTCGAGAGCGCCGTTCACAGCGACTACAACCAGGTCATTGCCAGCAAAGAGGCCATTCTCCTGTAACGTTACTCGTCACCTCTTGCAAACTCGTCCACAAACTATTCACCACCGTCTTTTCTCTGCTAAAAGTGATGCTTCAGCGACAGCCAATGTTCCCCTCCCTACACTCCCACCTCCGACCGTTGGTTACTGGCTGATGTTCTCCTCCACGCTCGTCTTTGCCGTCATCGTCGTCGGTGGTATCACCCGCCTCACGGAATCAGGACTCAGCATCACCGAGTGGAGACCAATCACAGGTATATTACCCCCTATGTCACAAGACGAGTGGATGCAGGAATTTGACAAGTACAAGGCTACTCCAGAATTCAAGTTGTAAGTGGACATGACAAAATCACGTCTTTCACCTCAAATGTACACATTTGATTGCCAGGATGAATCATTCTATATCCCTAGAGGATTTCAAGTCCATCTTTTACATGGAATGGGGTCACCGTGTCCTGGGCCGCATCATTGGCATCGCGTTCGTCGGGCCACTGGCATACTTTGCTATCCGCAAGAAATTATCTCCAGCTCTCGCTAGTCGGCTAGCTGGTCTAGCCCTCCTAATCGGTGCACAAGGCGCGCTGGGATGGTACATGGTCAAATCCGGACTCGATAACGCGCTCATGGAAACCCCAGGTGCCGTGCCCCGCGTTTCGCAGTATCGTCTCGCCGCCCATCTCGGGACCGCCTTCGTCCTCTATGCTGGCATGTTTGGAACTGGTCTGGCTGCTATCAAGGATTGGAAGTATAGCAGAGGGGTCGCTTGGAGTGGCGTCAAGGGCTCAACAGACTTCCAGACCGTTCTCAGCCATCCTGCCGTTGGGTCATTCAAGCGTCAAGCGTGGGCTCTTGCTGGTCTGGTTTTATTGACAGCATTGTCTGGTGTGCATTCCTTCTTTAACTGTCGTTTGGTTGGAGTACTTATTTGTGACTTTAGGTGCATTTGTAGCGGGCCTTGACGCCGGTTTACTATACAATGAATTCCCATTGATGGGAGGTCGTCTGGCTCCCCCTTCAAATGAACTCTTCTCTCCGGCATATGCGCAGAACGCTGACAAGTCAGACCTGCTGTGGCGCAACATATTTGAAAACCCAACCACCACGCAGTTTAACCACCGAGTCCTTGTAAGCGTCCATCCTTCTTCCGTACAAAACAACACTCACCATTTCCAAGGCAATGACGACGTATGCCAGTACGGCATTGCTCTTTGCAAAAACACTGCGTCCCGCTGTGCGTGCAGCCCTGCCACCCATGACAAAAGTCGCAACCGCAGCGGCATTCGGGATGGCGAATGTACAAGTCTTGCTCGGCATCTCTACCCTCCTTTACCTTGTCCCTGTCCCCCTAGCTGCCTCGCATCAAGCAGGGAGTGTAGCTCTCCTCAGCGCTGTTATCCATATCCTCATTACTCTGCGCAGGCCAGGCGTTGCTGCTCAAATGTGGCGCAAGGCTAATGCGCTAACTCATAGAAAGTAGAATAGCACGTCCTCTCGAAAGGAAAAAAGAAAGTAATTGTACAGCGAGATATCACCCCTCATCGAATACAATTAGCACAGCATATACAGGTCAATAATATTGATTCCGTTATACCAATCATCCAGCCATTTGCACATCGTCATCGCCTGTTGCAGCAGGGGCACCACCGTCTTCCTTGGGAACCATGCTCTTGAGGAAAGGTTCTATGCTATCTCCCTCTAGAATACGGAATGATCCACCTTTGGGCACTGATTTCTCATGCACACTTGCCGATCCCAGGATACCGATAGAGGTGTTGTTCACGTTGAGCTCCTTATCCTGTTGCAGCGTCTCGCGAAGCGCATGCAGTCCATGCGTAATTAATTCTTCGAGCGAGCCTGGGATCGTTATCATTAGTACCGTATTGGTCTTTTAATTCTGGGGGCAGAACAAACACACAAGTTTCAAAGCTCTCATAATGTTTCTCGAGGTACGTTTTTGCACTCTGGCTTCTGGCACCGATCGACATGGCATAGTACTCGTACGAGTTACCCGACGGCGCAAACTCGTACAAATGGGGCCCCGACTGGTCCTGGCCAATCACGAGGAACCCAACTCCGTACGGGCGTCTACCGTACTCTTGAGTGTTTACTTGTGCCTCTGGAAGGGATGACATGTGTCAAAAAAAAAAAAAAACAGGATAGTCATAGTGGCCACAACGTAACGCACTGTCAGCGATAGCAGACGCAAGCCGGTTCACAGGGATAGGACGATTAAACACCATTCGTGAGGACATGGCCTGTTGCCTCATAAAGTTGCTGGACACGATTATCAGCAACATGAAAAAAAAACCGACAGCACTGGAAAAAGTATATATACCTCAACACTCGCGCATCGGACGTCAATCCCGCAATAGCAATCCCAACATGATCATCTATCCGAAACATCTTTTGCTGGTATGAGGCCAGCTCGCCCGTTGATCGCTGTGCTCATCATAAAGAGATCAACGACCAAGACCGTCTACAGATGTTGCATACACATACTTTAAGAGCAAGCAGGACAGCGTGTGTTTTTGAGCGCAAGCCTACGGCGGCAGAACCTTGCTTGACGGCTTCGAGCGCATATTCAACTTGATGCAGTCGCCCTTGCGGGGAGAACACAGTGTTATCCGAGTCGTATGTATTTCTGAACTGTAGAAATGCGTGGGTTACACGTCTCTCGACAAGGGTGATGTTTGAGAAACTTACCATGGTCGTGAAATGCGGCACCTCCTGCAATTTCGAGGTGACGCGTTCAGGGAACGATAAAGCTTTGGTTCATCACGTGATACATATATATATATTATTATTATAGAAAATCGCAAAAAATAATCGCATTCGAGTGAACAACAGAAACAACATTCAACGAGTTGCATAAAGTCTCTAACGACCCTTCTTGTCCACCCGCCATTCTTTGAAAATGCCGTCCAAACTCTTGTATATCAGGTGCGATGGGAGACATCGGATAATCTCCCCAATACGCTCTTCAACTTCAGCCTTGCCTTTGTCGCCCGAAGCCTTGACCGCAAATTCCGTAGCCATCCTAAAGATAGCCAAGACAGCTAGAGATACATGCGTTTGCTGCGAGCCATGAGCCGAGCTTTGTGCAAGCGCAGAGAGAAGTGGTCCTGAAACACTTGGAGCAGAAATCGTGGGCGTTGACTGAGAAAAAGGTGTCGCTCGTTCTCCACGCACGAGTCGCAGCAGTATTTCCAAGATGTTATCTGTCTCAGTCATGTGTGTTTTTAGGAAGCGCTGGCGCTCATTTAATGCTCCCACGGGAGAATTTTGTGACCATGCTTCCAATACAGTCCAGATGGTTGGTGGCTACACCAGAAATACATCAGTCAAGATGAATCATAGTAGTAAGGTGATTTAACATACTGGATCTGGATCAACAACATGTATTTTCTTCTCCCAACCTTCGGCGGCATCACCTGCTACCCAGAACATACGGCCAAACATGCTTTTGAGCCAGTCTTGTATATCACCTGTCTTTGCCCACTTCGGCTCAGAAAGTGGGCGAGCAGTATCAAGATAGACAAGGAGTGTGATGGAGGATGGGATGGTCGCTTTTACAAAAGGAGGAAGTGTCGAATCAGACTCGGGAGTCTCGACAATCGAATGTAATGAGTGGTAAGATTTTGTGACATCCGAAAGACCTTCCATCTGATGGTAGGTCAACCAACAAGCACGCTAACAATGGATTCCAAAATACATACCAAGATGCCCCTAAGACCATCCCCACTCTCTTTGACTATATTTACAATCACTTCGACGCGCCCCTCTTGGCGGAACAACTTGAGCGATTGTACAACTTCAGCATCGACAACGAGCCTTCGGTTTCCTCCGGCATATGATATTGATAGACGGTTGGCAGAAGGCGTTCTAGCAGAAGGAATATCTACTTTTGGCTGAGAGACAGTGGGCGAGTCACCATAGGTTGAAGTCGACGAGTTAGACAGCAGAGTATTCGATGCTGGCGAGGGAGGTGGCTCCGGCAAATGCTCAGGTTGAGAAGCATCAGCACCAAGACGCAATACATCCGACCCCATATGCTCGTCATCGACCAATTGAGTAGAACCACCCAAAACATCGTAATCCATCTGTGATAGTCCCTGCGATTCCTGCGACTCTTCGACATTGAGAAGTGTTGGCTCTGCGGAGACAGCTTGCAGAGATCTGGCAACACCTGGTGCACCGTTCGTAACCTGCGTATCAGGGCATCTAATATTATCAGCAGACTGTTCCACACTGTTTGAAGAAAGATTCGAGTGAGGAATAACACCAATGTAGAAATAGCATCAAACACGGACACGGACAGGGATGGCACAATCGTGGCATCCTGAGATTGCAAAGAAACAGAGGAAGGATCAGAGAAATCTGGAGTAACGATAGAAGGGACAACAGGAATATCTTGAGCCGATGTTCTGGCTCCTTCCAGCAGCTGAGAATCATTTTCAATGATAGTGTTGGTGGCGGTAGTGCCCGGTAGATTGACTTTAGGGTCACCATTTGATTTGTCCACCACAACCAGATCAACAGCGATGCTAGATGCAGGATCTCGAACAACGTTGGACTCAGGAACACCACAGTCCTGGTGCGCACTGTTGTCATCCCCAGTCTCAACAGAAGAGGGTGCATCTCCATGAACGGATGTCCCGTTCACTTTCACATCAACAACATTTCCATTTCCTTTGAAAAATGATATGTTAGCAGTGTGTGCACAAGGCGACCTCCTTGACCGATGGCAGTCCAGGGGAGGATTATCCACACCAGGGTACGATAATGCAGAGTGCGATGGACATGGCTTACCATCTGATGATAGGCGCACAGCTAGATCGGCATTAGCATCAATAGCTGCACCTGTAGAGTCCTGCGCTGTCACAAGTTGACTAACATGTAGTCGATCCCCTTCGTCGTCATCCCCTGGGTGAAGTTCAGTTTCGGCTTCGGCTTCTTCCTCACCTTCAATTGCAGCCATTAACCAATCTGCTTCACTAGCAGTTTCAGCAAGACTGGGCGCCGCACTCGCAGCAACACTGGAGCGATCGTCGCTGACGCTCATCTGAGGCGGAGGTGGTGGAACACGTCCTTCCTCCTCTAAATCGCCATCGTCATCTTCTAACTTCTTTCTTTTCCCCTTCCTCGAGTCAGACGGCGTAGCACCTAGAGGGAAGTAAGATGAATGTGGAATAGGCCGAGAATCATCTGCCGTGACTGGCGTATGGAAATAAATGCGCATTCGCGAAGGGGGTGGCGTGCTCGAGCTGGCATCAGATGCCCGCGAAGCACTTCCATCTTGGACAGATTTAGTGTCCACCGCAGGCATTACAACCTCCGTTGATCCAGTTGCAGCTTCAACAAGGGTTTGCGACTCAGCCGTGGATAGTTCCACAGATGTAACGTCCGCCTTCAACATACTTTCATCCTCCACACCCTGTTGTTCCTCTCTCACTGCAACCTGAGACTCCGGACATTCAATCTCCTCCTCCTTCAAAACCTCGACTTTGACTGGGATAGACGGGGGTAGTATTCCCCAAGACCACGCCAAATCAGGAATCTCCAGGCCAACGATCTTAAAGTCCGTAAGTGTCCGCCTGTTCTCATCTTTCTTACCGACACTGCCAAAGCTGGACATGGTACCATCTCTCATACCAAACGTTGAGCTACTTCCACCGTCGTGTCGACCCCCTCTACCTGCACCAGCATGGCCTTGACGATTCCTATAGGAACCTTGATGGGAGTAGTTTCCTCCACTTGTGAATGACCCGCCTCCCCGTCTACCATGTCCGCCGCCGCCGCCACCACCACCACCACCACCAAAATTGCCCCTCGACCCATGCGTCCGTATTCCACCACCCGACTGGCCCCCTCCACCTCGTCCCCCTCCACCTCCAGAACCCGTATAAGCACCGCCACCCCCACGACCTCTCCCTGTCATTCCTCCTCTATTGCCTGTCATAGAACCGCCTCCACCTCTCCCTCCTCGCCCACCACCCCCCATGCCCCTTCCCCCTTGACCTCCCCCTCTGTTCGCATTCGTTGGCATGTTACTTGCTCCAGTTTGTCCACCACCTCTACCTACGCCGTGTCCAGGGCCTGAATAAACACCGATGTTTTGCGCGGGCTGCGGAGGAGGCTGGAATTGTGGTTGAGGTGGGGGTGGTGCATGATGCTGAGCTTGCCTATTCGAGTTTGGACCCTCAAAACGTTGGCGTTTGGCAGGCGGAAGATGTTGGGGTGGAGTATGATGTATATGGCGTTGTTGCTGCTGTTGAGGTTGAGGTTGAAGATGGGGAAAATACGGTTGCTGGGGTTGAGCAGGATACGCCATTGGCTGAGGAGGGGCAACGGCCTGAGGAACGTACTGTTGAGGATACCCAGCGGTGGGTTGGTATGGATTATATCCAGGCTGGGCAGGTTGTGGCGGCGGCTGAGTGACCGGCGGGGGAGCATGGTATTGCTGCTGTTGCTGTTGTCTTTGCCAATGACTACCCTGAGTTCCATAGCCATAATTTGCATACAATGCGCTTTGCTCGGGAGGAGGCGGCCGAGGTGGTTGAGGCGCAGTCCACTGTGGGTTGTATGCAGGCACTGGAGGAGCCTGAACGTGAGATTGTTGGTGCTGGGCGGCAGCTGCAGCTGCCCAGTAGGCTGAGTAATCTGGCTGGGCAGGTTGAGGAGGTGGCGGTCCTGGCGGCAGTGGAGGCTGCTGCTGAGCATAAGTTGTCTGTGGAATAAACGGATTTTTATTCATTTCCTCTTTCTCGTTCTCTATTACAACGACGCGATTAAAGCATCAACCAAGATACACCTAAGCGATGTGTGAGTTGCTGGAACGGATAAAAAGGAAGATTTACTTACTGAAAGGTATGACAAGTACTATGAGAATACAGTATTGAAGACTGATTATGCGAGTGGAGTGCTGAGAGTTAAGTCGCAGAGCTGCGTTGAACTGATTTTTTGTTGCACGGTTGTCTATCCTAATTCAATCTCCGCTACAATACACTGCTTAGTCAGCTACAGTGGCGTGCTGCTGGGTGCGCTGGGCAGTCGAGGCGCCAACTCCTTTGCCTGGGCAGTCTCTCGTCGCTTGCGATGTTCAGCTTGTCGCACTGTTCAAAGACATTGACCTGAGAATGCCCGTGAATGCTTGCGAGTAGAAAACATAACTCAACTTGCAAAATAATCCCGATGGAGCGTATACCGTTCATGCGATGGTGGAGATGCGGTTGTCTTTGGAGTCTTTGCCTGCTTTGAGTCTTTGTCTTGCGACTTGTCGCTTTGGTTATTGTGTTTTGTCTCCGATTTCTCTTTTCCCTCCTCCTCCTCCTCCTCCTTGGCCTTCTCCTTGGCCTTTTCTTCCTTCTTCCTCTGTTTCTCTTCCCATTCCTCTTTCACCTTGGCAATTTCTTCTGGAGACGGACCTGGCTTTCCCGTTCCTTTGGAGTCGTCTCCAGCGTCTGCCACCAGACTTGCAAACCCAGGATCTTTGAGGTGTGCTGGACATGTATAGAGAAAGTCGGCGGTATTGACAGTGGCAAGCACGGTCGCTGTCGGTTTGTAGCAGATGTAACATGCTCTAGCTGTCCCTGCGGTCTATGCAATGCTCTGTCTTCACAGCTGGGAACAAGACGGTGACTCCAGCGACTCACTCGCTTATAATACAAGTTTGTGAATGACATCAGTAGTAGTAACGAATAAGAAACGATCAGTAAGATGATTGATCACAATCTTATCAAGGCGCTCGTCCAATCAGGGAAAACATTTCAGATGAGAAGCAGTGAAGGATGGATCTTCATCTTTAGCAACTAACCACTACATCCTTCACGTCCATAAGAGTTTCTTCAAAGCAGAGCAATGTCTGTCACCGTAGGAAAGGTCATCAAGTGCAAGGCTGCCGTTTGTTGGGGCGCAAATGAACCACTCAAAGTCGAAGAAATCGAAGTGGCGCCTCCCAAGGCTCATGAAGTGAGGATACACATTCTGTATACCGGTGAGCCGCAGATTTCTTTCGATGTCCAACGATCACCCATGTTAACACCACAAGGCATCTGTCATACCGATGAATACACGCGAAGCGGGAAAGATCCTGAGGTGCCGTCGTGCTGATCAAAACCCATCTATCATGTTGAATCAAACAATCTTGTAGGGTCTCTTCCCCACCATTCTTGGGCATGAGGGCGGGGGCATCGTGCGTATCTTATATACGGCATTGGCGCACAATGCTGACGGGCGTCGTAAATCAAGGTCGAGTCCGTCGGTGAGGGCGTCACGAACGTCGCAGTCGGGGATCATGTCATTCCTCTGTACACGGCTGGTAAGTAACACCTGTGCAGTTAGACACTCGTGTCTAATCGAGATTTCACAGAATGTCGAGAGTGCAAATTCTGCAAGAGTGGCAAGACGAACCTGTGTGGAAAAGGTTTTTACAGCATACACCAATAATCCCTCGTTTCTCCTTCTAACTTACTTCCATAGTGCGGGCAACTCAAGGGAAGGGTGTCATGCCAGATGGCACAAGCCGTTTCAGCATTAACGGCAAACCTGTTTATCACTTTGTCTGTCTTCCTGTTCCTGAGTGCAACACGTTCTAACACGGCCTTTCATTAGATGGGCACATCCACTTTCTCTCAGTACACAGTAGTAGCCGATGTCTCTATTGTCGCCGTTAACAAAGACGCTCCCCTCGACAAAATATGCCTTCTAGGCTGTGGCATAACTACTGCTTGGGGTGCAGTCACCAAGCAAACTGGAGTCGGTGGGTCTGATTACCTCAAGCTGCCGATATAGTTTAATAACCTTCTTCAGCTGGCTCTTCTGTGGCTGTCTTTGGTTGCGGCGCTATTGGCCTCGGCGCCATCTCGACGTCATCCTCGGTCGGCGCAAGCCGTATTATTGCCATCGATACGAATCCAGGAAAGGAGTCTTGGGCGAGGAAATTTGGCGCGCACGAGTTTATAAATCCTAACAACCTTCCCGAGGGTAAAAGAATTCAAGACTACCTGGTTGAGATCACTGACGGTGGCCTTGATTTTACATTTGACTGTACGGGAAATGTAAGTCTGTCTTTGTGCGAGGTATTGTCGTGATTACGCATAGCGATGAAATGGACAGGTGCACGTTATGAGAGCTGCCCTTGAAGCCTGCCACAAGGGTTGGGGTGTTTCGACTGTCATTGGTGTTGCTGCCGCCGGACAGGAAATCTCAACTAGACCGTTCGTCCACTTTTGTGCCCATGCCCGATCCCGCTGACACCATTTCATCTCGTCTGCCATCAGCTTCCAGCTAGTAGGCTCAAAAATCTGTTTCGTACTTTCCACTCGAAGGCTGACCATCCTCAGGTGACAGGCCGTACGTGGAGGGGAACCGCTTTTGGTGGCGTCAAAGGAAGGACTGAAATTCCTGGTCTGGTTGACGGTGTGGACAATACTTTTGACCAGGACTTGGTTGATCCTAACAGTTGGCTTTTTGCGCAGACTATCTCAAGGGGAAAATCAGGGTGGATGAATACATCACCCACAGCAGAAAGCTTGCCGAGTTGAATGAGGGTTTTCATGATATGCATGTGCGTGAGGTTGATGCAAGCTATAATTATCTGGCTCAAAATTCATGTGCAACAGAGCGGTGAATGCATTCGTTGTGTCGTCGACATGGCATAATATAAGGAAGGTATCATTATTTTCTACGCAAGACAATAGTTAAACGTCGTAAAGTTATGTACTCTTTATATGCGGGAACGAGATGTGGGTGTCATAAATATGTACAAGTGTATGTTCCATCAAATCCACGCAAGGTTCCCCGCAAACCATCTCGCAGACTAAAATGAACCCCAAGAGTGAATACAAGTTGAAAACATTACACTCCCTCATCAACCATAACTCGTGGTGCCTTCGTGCCTAACATGGCTCTCCATAACATTTTGAGTGCAGTTCGTACTTCTCTTCTCCTTACCCCACTTTCTCTCCAAAGGTACCTTGTAATGGCAATGGCGCAAAGGAGGAAGGAGAAATCCAAGCAAAGCCGCCGAACGATTATCGCAAACGGTGATCGGCTTTCGTCGCGAGCCAAGAATCGCGCAAAATCACGGATGACGTCTATCGAGTTGGAAATAGGATTGAGAATGATGGACCATAAACCCAAGTCATTGAGATCCCAGTGAGGTCGCCCTCGTCCATCGTTTGGTGAAACACCTCTTGAGGATGGCAAAGCGAGTGATCGAGACAAGTAGCGAGAGGAAGCTTCCAGAGTCTCTATGCGCTCGCTGAGGGCTGCGATCTGGGCTTGCATGTTTTCGACCGCACGCTCCAGGGTGAGGCGGGAGGCTGGTCTACCAGGTCCATACTGGCCCAAAATAGGCTGCGAATGTCCACGATATTGAGATGGCATTGGGTATGTATTCGGCGGTGTCTCCAGGCCGGAATGTGAAGGCTCCATGAACTGGCTGACATATGAACTCTGAAAGAGAGCCGATGTGGCTATTGTTCTGGACGGCTCGGGTCCCGCGAAGGCAGAAGGCGTCTCGAATGACGGGCGGGGTTGCATTTCGGGAATGCCATGAGCGAGGGGAGGTGAAGTTATATGTGAGCCCGCGAGTGGTGTCCGATAACGGTGGGAGGACATGGAAGAAGCGGGTCTACCGAGCTGTGACAGCGAGGGATTGACGTTGGCAACAGGTAGCTCGCCCGGCTCATCCTGAGTTTCCCCCTCAGAAGAGAAAGATTCATTCCCTTCCGGTCGGTGCTGTTGGCCTGGGATAGTCACGCGGTGATACGGTGCACGAGGGGGTTCATGTGAAGCGGAGGACCCGGACGAGTCCGAATTTGACGTTGGTTCGAGGGTTTCTATGGTAAGTTGCATTCGGTATACGGCCGACAAGCCAGACCTAAGAGGTACGTACGGCTTAGCACAATGTTTGATGGATCGCCGCGGTATGACTCCAGTTCGTCGACAAACGATTTTGCCATGGTTTTATCGGAATATCTTCGCAACACCTTGGAACCATAATGCATCAGCTTTGAACAATAGCATGGGGGTTATTAACAAACCTTGAGGAGAGCTTCCACATACAACCATTTTGCTTCATAAGGGTCCAAGTCTTTGTGTTTTGCCCAAGCATCCCTATCATTATGTCAGCAGAGAACCGCTGCGTAC
The DNA here is from genome assembly GCA_001691775.3 of Amanita inopinata Kibby_2008. Classification (NCBI taxonomy): domain Eukaryota; kingdom Fungi; phylum Basidiomycota; class Agaricomycetes; order Agaricales; family Amanitaceae; genus Amanita; species Amanita inopinata. The sequence continues at coordinate 993,465 of JNHW02000002.1, forward strand.
CAGACGGCATGTACCATTTAGCTCTGCCTAGCATATCCCAAATTCCAGGACGAGGTAATTTGACATTGCCGACAGTTGCTGCAAACAGGTACAGAAAATTAAATTCTTTGAAGGCCGTGGTTCTTGCGCATGAAAGCACCTTGCTTATACAGACTGTGTAGAGCAATGATAAGACATAACGCTTGCGCATATAGCCTCTGTATTTTCCATACCTGTACATGGTTAGCTTTTCTTCGTAATCTGTCTGTATTGGGCCAGTCTTGGGCAGGTTCTGGACGATTTCGACTGCTCTGTCGAACTGAGCATCAATCAGCTCTTTTGAGGCCATGTTCTACCAAATAAAAAAGTTAGCAATGGGGTGTAAAGATGAATGAAGGAGCAATGGCTTACGAGTGTCAGGCTTCGCCTCAGATGTTCAGCGTCGGTTTGGTCGTTGCTTGAGCTGCCACACGTGAAAAGCATACAAATCACAACCACGTGGCCGGCAAGCATCTCCGGTCTTAAGCCGGACTAATCCATGCGCATTACAGTACCGTACTTGATACTAGTGTCACTGTAGTCAGCTTATCGTCATTTTCAGCGGGATCTCTGATACTCGGTCATCTGCACTCAACACTCTGACTAGGCGTACAACTTGGCCAGACTGTAGTTGACTCGAACAATGGATCAATTGCCAACCGTTGTGCTCACTACTCTGACTCAGGTTGAGGACAGAAACTTCACGTGTATATCGTGACATTGAGTGAACATGACGAATGTTGATGGTACAAGGCCTTCAGGCGCTGAAGAAGCAAGCCATAGGCTGTGACCTACCATTGTGTGTTCTGCCATGCAAGAAAAGCAATATATCAATCCAAGATTATCAGGATTCCATCATTCCGCGAGGAGGTAATATCATGTGAATTACCCAAGATGATGATGGTATGTGCTATCACAATATTCTGAATGTCGGATAACGGATGGCCCAGATATGGTAGTCGGTATTATGTGACCAGGGTTCGTGGCCTCCAGCCTGTCAGGCAGACCAACGTATTTATGTGATGTGTGGATGGTTGTACAAAGCGGTCTTTTACGAAGATTGCGCCTCGGTTTGCTGACGAGCAGTCAGAAGGAAACCACATTTTCCAATTATTTTTACACATACGTGTTTCTCAGTAACCACGTTCAATCCCTTCGAGCGACCCTCTTCCCAAGTGTATTTTAAGCCTCCTCGGATTTCCTCCTCTTGAGGACTAACAAGCTTGCCTTGGAGGATGAACGCATTAGGGTCAGATAATGATATGGTCATGGTAGGTGCTCAAACCTTTCCAATATAGGAGCCCCCAAACCCTCCCATGCTTGCCTTCGCACTTGAATTTTGCACGCGTTACTCTCCAGTAAGCATCTTGTATTTGTTTATTATTCCATCTCGTCTGGTACACTTCTTTTCCAACTCCACCATCTGGTGTTCGCGATAGGACCTCATACAAGTTTCCTGGTCTACCTGTTAACGAAGGAGGGAGATTTTGCGGTAAAAGGTTCTTCAGAGACCGGGCAAGGTTGGGCGCACGAGAGGCCCGACTGAGCGTCCAAAACATGGTCGAGGCAACTGAAGGGCGTGGGAAAAAGTAAACACTAGCTATGGGCATTTTGATTTATTTTGTTTTCGATAAATGTCGTATGCTCGACAGTGCCTTGGCCGTCTGAGCCGCTTACCTGCCCGTGGAGACCATGTGCGGAACGCTCGGTGTATGGCAATGAAAACCATAGAGGCAGATGCTTGCGGCATTCCACTAAAGCCAACGTGGTCAGTCGAAAAATTGCTCTCATCATATCCCATGCCCGTTATATCCTCCGCCACACTCAAACGCATTCACGAGTTGTCTGCATTATCACCACCAGAGGAGGGATCTCCGGAGCACCAGAAGCTGCAGCGAGACATGGGTGACCTCATAAAGCTAGTCGAAGCCGTTAAACTGGTGAATACTGACCAGGTGCGGTTTATTGAACGCGATCTCAGGGAAGATTGGGACAGAGCCTTAGCTCATACAAACGGAGACACCGATGAAGGGGAAGCAGGGCGTTCACTGCTGAAATATGCTTCGCGCACCGTCGACGGCTTCTACGCAGTCGACGCTGATAGGAAACGGTAATCACTTACAGAATTCTATAAGCATTTCATCAAGGTAAGCTGACTGCTCGATTTTTTTTTTGGCGATGCAATTGAAGCAGCTCAAATGGTATTAGATATTATATACATTGTTAAGCTGGAGGGTATATGGATATCACATTGTGGTTGGTTTTGCTAGCATATTATGACCTCCGGTTGACCCGAATCCTGCTGCGCCTCGCACAGTTTCATCGAGACTCTAGATAGCAAATATTAGGCGACTGACGCAAACAAATGACTACCACCCACTTCAACTTCCAAGACGTCAGGCGTATATATTCTCTCAATTATAAGCTGGGCAATGCGATCACCTTCCTCCACTGGCATTACAGAGCATTGGGTCTGGCATGAATAATTTTGATGCTTTGAATACGTACCTTGGAAATCCTTATCCGAATGGTTGAACAAAAGGACAAATAAGACTCCCCGATAATCTGCATCGACAACTCCAGCACCGGTGTCGATCATGAATTTAGAAGCTATAACTGTCATCAACTAACATCTTAAAAAACTGAAGATAACACACCGAGTCCACTGCGTGGTGCGATGCGACCATACGTGCCAACAGGGACAGCAATGGATATTTGGGTATCTATCAGAGCTTTTCCGTGGGCAGGTATAAGTTTCTTTTCGGCACTGGAAGACCACAGTCAACAAGCGGCTTAGTTGGAGACTCGACAGGCTCACCTGTACAAATCATAACCGGCAGCGAGCGCTGAACCCCTTGTTGGAAGTTTGGCTTTTTCAGAAAGTCGCTTGACGAACAATTGAGAGGCGACAGCAGAATTCCCGTTCTCTAGCGACATCTTTTGCCTTTTTGCTTGACGTTCTTCAGAGTCAGTCATGAATGCAGACGCGCTGTCGGAGTTCTAAATTTCTCCAATTAACGTGTCAACTCCGCGATCGCGTTCTTGGCAGGAACTTGAGGATTTTATTCGTCACAATGGACGGTTCAATGAAAGGAACAGAAACTCTGACTGGCGCAGGACAATATCCTGGAAGTAGTTGCCTGAGTTGTTAAGAGTCAAAGGCAGCGTGGGCTTACCCACCACAAAGAACCTCCAGCCGAGCTGAGTTTGAAAGTGTTGACTACTTATATCGGCTTGCACGCGTCGGTGTCGACACCACTTTCCCTATGCCTCTGGGTGAGGAACCAATCACTAGCTACTTTCCTAGCACAGGGTCTTTGAACAAACGCAAACATTATTATAACCGTACTCCTACGTCCTCGACAGCCCATAGACCATCTCAGCAGGAAACGGGGAACGTTTCGGCATGCAAGTCCAGCAATGATGGGATACAGGGTCTTAGCAAGAAAAGATCTAGAAAGGCAACGGCTAGCTCCATTTCATCAGCATCCTCTAGTACGCCTCCGCCTGTTTCTGATTTATTCCGCACCAAAGGTCGGAAACTGAAGAAGCCTCGCACGGATCGTGATCCCCAGCTTAATCAGAGTTCCAGTATTATAAGTCTGGACGACGACGGCTCTGACGACGTCTTGACGAGGTCGCCTCGGATTGGAAGCAGCGAGGCTACCGGTTCAAAGCTGCAGACACTCTCCCCAGAACGTTTGAGAGGGCCTCGCAGAGATAAAGAGAACAAGTCACAGCATAGGGGCACACACTCACGACCTCGAGAATCGCTGGCTAACTCACATGCTAGCTGTGGGATACCGTCGACTTTTGTCTCCCCCGGACGATGCAAGATAATAACCGAGCGATCGAAACTCACCAGAAATTGCTCGGCATCAGGGACAGACCTTTCAAAGAGAACGACGATCCATAACATAATATCCGATAGCGAGAGCGATGTTGAGATCCTATCCAGTCGTGTGCTGGAGGGACATAAGAAGGATTTACCACACCCCTTCAACAGTGCCTTGCCTTCTCCGCAAATTTCGACTAACAAGAAATTTTTGCGGAAACGTACCCCTGAAGCAAGAGATGCTCACGAGTCCGACATGTTCTCCGTTCTTGAGAGTTCGAAAGCTCAGGTCATGCTCGCTCACGCTGATGATTCAAAGCCTTCAGTATCGTCATCTGATAATAGTGACGTGTTAGTCCCGTCCTCTCAGACCCAGCAAGTTTTGCTCAATTACGTCTCTCCACAACGAGCGCGCCTCGGTAGACGCTTTCTGCATACTAGCAGACGTTCTTTACCCGATGGAGAAGTAATTGATGACACGGTACCAAGTTCTCAGAGCCAGTATGAGATCAGCTTGACTCATACACAGCGAGCACAAGAGAACACGGGCAAGGTACCTAAAAGGTACGTTTCACCAACCCTCTTGGTACAAATTGCATCTATTAATTTTTTAGGGTTAATGATTTGTCCTCGTCTTCGAGTTACAGAGAAAGAGGAATCGCTAGTTCTCGACCTCCCAATCGCACACTATCTGACGAGTTATTTTCAATCCCTGTGCAACAGATGAATCTTGGAGATTTCTTCATGGATTATACAGCTTTGCAGCAGGATGAAGGCCCAGAGAAAGAATCACCTATGCAACCCGAGGGGGATGTAGTAGATACGGGTTCTGCCACCGAATCTGACTCTGACGGTGAAATGCTCGACACCCATAACAAGAGCTCCCCACGGAGACAGCCGTCCAAACCTTCTCAATCACAAATTCTAGCCTCAACTCAAACATGGGGTTCAGGCGATGAGGCAGATGCGTCGGACGATAACTATAGCTCGTTACCGAACGCGGTAAAGAGTTTCCAGGACATGTTTGGCAGTGATGAAGGGAGTTATCCGCACGATTTTCCTGCGTCTTTGCGGTAGCGCAAGTATGTGTGCCAATCCCCGTCACCATCACGTGTCCTTGTCACGTTCATCTACGACATACATTATTAGACCTTATCTTAAGACAACAACAAGCATCATAAGAAACAAGAAATGCCAGGCAGATTACAGAATAGGGCAAGTCTTTTGTCATGTAGAAATTAGCGGCAGCTGCTAAGAATCCAAAGGTCGCTCTCATAACGGGTGCCGGATCGTAAGTGATCGTGTGCAAGAAGTTCAGCTTTTCCGGCCGTTTGTGTTGACATCGCCCTACTAGCGGCATAGGGCGTGAATCGTGCCTCTTGTTCGCGCAGGAAGGTGCTCATGTCATTTTGGTCGACGTCAACCTTGAAGGAGCACAAAAGGGGGCGGCGCTGATCGCCGAACGTTACCCCAATGTTCGGTCCCTTGCCATAAAGGCGGATGTAGGAAATGAGGAAGACATCAAGATTGTCGTTGATCTTGCGGTGAAAGAATTTGGGCGATTGGACGTGATGGTAGGGAAACAGTATCCTTGGTGCTTACATTTCCTGACGATGTGTTGGTCATAGTTCAATAATGCTGGTGAGTAACGTGATGATGAGGCTGCATTAGGCAGACTCAATGGCGTCTAGGTGTTATGCATCCAGAGGATGATAACGCACTCAACACGGAAGAGAGGATCTGGGATCTGACTATGCAGATCAATCTGAAAGGCGTGTGGTGGGGTTGCAAGTATGCTATTCAAGCGATGCGGAACAATCCGACGGATGAAACCAGAGGGCTTCATACCGGTGGTAGCATCATCAATACGGCAAGTTTTGTTGCGCTGATGGGAGCTGCAACACCTCAACTCGCTTGTGCGTTTTTATGTCTCTATCTGTATGCGTAAGTCTGATGTCTTCCACAAAGACACGGCTTCAAAGGTGGGTCACGATCCAGTTGTAACAAGGGTACTTGTAACCAGAATGATGCATTGCCGATAGGGCGCTGTGCTCGCCATGACAAGAGAACTAGCAATAGTACACGCTCGTGAAGGCATTAGGATCAACTCCCTTTGCCCGTTAGTGAATGTCAGAATCACACATACAAATGATACGCTGACATGGATTCACTCCAGTGGTCCTCTGAAGACCCGTACGGTCTACCAGATTGATTCTAATCTTGTAACGCTCTAAGACCCGGTACAGCCCTCCTTATGGATTTCCTCAACACTCCTGAGAAGCGTGAACGTCGATTAGTGCACTTGCCTATGGGCAGGTTTGGGGAAGCTGTTGAGTTGGCAAAAGCAGCTTTGTTCTGTGGGTTATTTGACGCTTCTTTTGATCAACCGGAGCTGATGAAGACAATTTGATCCAGTGGCAAGCGACGACAGCAGCTATGTCACAGTATGCAGATAACATGAGGATCCTAATTGGAGCTCACATCATTTTTGCTGCAGGGTACTGATTTTAAGGTTGACGGAGGCCTGTCTTCAGCATATGTTACTGCAATTGGAGAACCTGTTCTTCCTCCACCGGCAAGCTTGGTTTGAACCAGTATCGAAGGTCTGTCTGTACCACTTACAAATGACTGCTGACGCAGACATCCCGTAACTGAATTCCCATCACGGTAGATTAGAAATGCAGGTATTCAAAGACTACCCATAGTCCACATGTCATTGTTCCATTCCACTATCATACCAACTATGAAGCTTTCTTTGAGGCGCGCTTCCTGTCACCTTCGGCTTTGCGAATCTTGAGAATTTCTTTGCCAATTTCATTGTTGATGCGTTTATGCATTTCAGGTTTGTACCCCAATTTGAACAAGAGTTCAAGGTGAACAAAGAAAGGGGCGAGCACAACAGCTGCACATGTCAAAAAGTCATCAATGGAATGTCCCAATATGTTCATAGATGTCTGACATACCGCCAATGAGGTTGTCCAGAAGGGCTGGGGCTCGTTTTTCAGCGAGGCCATGGCCTAGAAATTGGGCAATCCAGGATATGATATGCATAAGGGCAGCATTCGTTATGTGGCCGGAACTCTTTGAATAGGCGGTCGATGTCAGCAGGAAGATGGCTAATTGAGGTAGATACAACAACTGCGATGGGCGGTGAATAGTGATTATTGTTGAAGCAACAAATAACTCACGGCAGCAACGGGTTCGAGTATAAGATAATACAAAATGTACAGGCCAGCATGGATAGCAGGGATATTCAAGTCAAACAAGAGATAGTCATTGAATTTGTAGTGTATATCGGGTATAACAGATGGAAGGGGGAGCTGAGATGCGAGAACTTGGAAAGTCCTGGAAGTCGATGAGAGAGATGAGGTTGCGCGCTAGAATCCTGAAACGCACCACAGTAAGATAGGTACGCAGATGATATGGATGAGTACATTGATTCTGTTTGAGTGGTAAGCGCCATAAAAGGTCAGCTATATTTTGGCTGTCAGGATGTCGTGAGAGTGGTGGGTGAGGACGAACGCGCCTGCTTGTCAACATTGAAGAGGTCCATTGAGGGAGAGGTCAAAGATCATGAACGCCCGTGAATCCGAATGACGAACCGGTTCGGTTACATATGTTATCCGGAACAAAACCCACGTGGATTTCCAAATTTAGTCATTTCCAAATTCATCCAAAGCATCCGTGTTAAGCGTATACGCTCTCTTCCTCTTCCTCAGTTCACGGCACTACTCGTCCTGCAATGGTTCGGTCAACAACTATCGTAAGAGCCTCGGATGCATTGCCTCTGGCTGCAAGCGTGGACGATGAACAGGTGAATCCTGTGGTTTTTCTTGTCTTGTGAACACGTCATTGACAGCGACGTGTCGTGTCTTTTTTAGACGGAGAAAGCATTGCAAGAACACAAGCAACAAGCCAAGGTCATATTCAGACGTATCACGCCCAATTCCGAACCTCGATGCTCTATTGAGAGTGGACCTTACACACTGCAGTACGTTCGCCGAACCTGATATTCGGCCGTCTTCCTCCGCCGCTGACCTGCGAATCCAGTTATCTCATTTCAGAAAATGTGGTTTTTCTGACGATAGCCGACAAGTCTTACCCAAGAAAGCTGGCTTTCTCATATCTGGATGAACTCTCCAAAGAATTTGCAACGACATATGGCGCTCAGGTAGAAAATACGCGGAAACCGTATGCTTTTGTCCGCTTCGGTATGCACTACGTCATGCGGGGCCGCAGTCTACTAACAAAAGTTGTACCTTGCAGATACGTTCATGTCCAAAACAGCACGCTTGTATCGTGATACACGGGCGGCAGCGGCGAGCGGGTCTGGACTAGACAGGCTGAATGACGAGCTCCAAGACGTGACGAGAATTATGACCAAAAACATGGAAGAACTGCTATGGCGTGGTGATTCGCTTGACCGTGAGCTTGTGAGGTTGTGCAATCTGTTCTGGAACCTGACTCGATGGCCTTAGGAATGTCACATTTGTCCACTTCTCTGCGCTCCGAATCCGAAAAGTACCGCAAAGCTGCGAGGAATATCAATATACAAGCTATGATCCGACAATATGCACCTCTAGGGGCCATTTGTCTTGTTGTGCTCATCCTATTATATTGGCGGTTTGGGTAGCTTGTCGAAGAGCGATAGCCTCTAGCGCTTCTTATATCTTTTCCCTTGAACTAGATCTATTATACTCTTTGACCTCTTTTTTTTTTCTGATTGAGTACGTATATATAGATACCTATGCGGTATATTCCTTGTTGCAGTGATGGCCGTTTACTAATACAGGTGCAGGGCTGCCACCCTTTGTCCTCCCCAGTCCCTAACTGGTGCTCAGCGGGTTCAGGGCGTTATCAGGAATCAGTGAGAGATTCCATCTGTTGAGGCTCTCCAACAGCGTCCACGATGTATAGACCAACGTCTCCCTACAACCCTCCTAGGCCAACCTCGCCATACCATCCTCCCCAAGCCCAGGCAACACCCGCAATTGCGCCAGGAACGCTGACTTACACGACGTCGACTGGACCAGATGGTAGAACCGTATACCATCCTTTCAAGTCAGTTGTTTAGATTATCTATTTACTGATCGATCTTAACATCGGTCTTGTTTGACTTTTAGAGCTGTGCCCGCAAGGTAGACAATATCCAGTGTAAGCTCTCGTTGTCGCACACTCATCTTTTATCGCCATCAATCAAGCTATCAAACTCCAAATGGCGTAGTACACGGCATTCAGTGGGTCCCTGCTGAAGCAACGCAAATCCTGCCTGCAGGCGCTCAGCCAGCGACAGCGGTTGGCCTTCGCATCCCTAAGGGCTTTAGATGTTCGCTGATAATGCCTCGTAGGACTTCGCTGCTTCTTGGGAACGAGGTGGATCCAAATTTGACAATAAAAGACAATCCAGGGACTGGTAAGTACGACGTCGATGAGCAACGGGTTATGACATGTCATGGCTGAGTCCTTTGACTTCAGGCAACGCGAAGATGAAAAGAGAAGAAAGAAGAAAGAAGAAAGAGAGGCGAGGCGTATGCGTGAGGAACAGGAACTACGCCAAGCACGAGATCGTGATGCTCAGGCGCGTGAGCGCCGTAAAAGTTTCATCGCAGGAAATGCACCAGTTGCGTTTCCCAGTGGGCCTCCAAGCGCCCACACGGCTTCGTATTCCACAAGTCCTTACATGGGATCTACTGCCCCATACCCGCCTCGGGATGGCAGGTATACCCCCGGAGCAGGTGGGCACGCTGAATTAGATCGCCAGTTTGGTGAACTTGAAATCGGAGGACGACCGCGCAAGTACAGCACTGGTGAAGGGATGAGCGGCGAGCGTGCTCGCACCATCAGTGGAAACTTTGGCTCCCCGCCTTATGCGGCTCCTCCTGGACCTTACCCAAGGCCATACTCAGCTGCAGGACCCCATAGCTCCCCATATGCTAACCCTTCCCCCAACATGCGTGCTGCAGATGTCCCGCCGCTTGCGGCGACAGGATACCCCGCCTCCCCTTATAGTTCTAGCACCAAGGCCGTTGAACCAATTCCAAGATCCACTTCGCCATACGGGACAGTCCCTCCTGCGTACGGTCACCCTCAACACCCCAGATCAAGAGCCACTACACCGATTCCAGGCACGAATACTGCACCAGGATTTCCCCAACCTCGTTCACGGGCAACTACTCCCATTCCAGTTGGAGCACCCGGTGCAGTGGCATTCCCCCAGCCTATTCCTTCGCCACGGATTCCCGACATGCCATTCATGGACAAATACAATCAACCATTGGTTCCAGATTGCTTCTCTCGCCATGTCAACACTACACATCCTTTCGCACCTTTCGACCCAATCAAAATCCAGGACATGGACGATTTCCTTGAACGCCTTCCAAGGTTACCCCGTGTTTTGCAATCTCATGATGTCAGCCATCACGACTGGGTTCGCATGGTGCAGGTGCGTGTATTATCCATGTCTCTCTCTAGAGATAACACGTCTCATCCTACAAACAGGATCTGTCGCTTGCCTGGGCGGGTAAAATGCCCATTCCACCGGAAAGAGCTACTAACCCACCCAAACGTGCAAACATCGTAACTGAGCTTCTAGACACTTGGAACACGGCATTCTTCTTGCCTCGCGGCGTCGAAGTTGTCCTCTATAAAGGTGCCGTCAGGTATTCAGGACCAAAGGCGGGTATAGCCGATCTCCCGCTCAGCCATAATGATGATGGCGATGACGATGAATCGACCACATCCTCCGAGGAAGAATCTGATGACGATCCTTACTATGGTGCTTCCCATGGTGTCGGCCTATATGGGGCCAATTATTCAAGACCCCCCGCCGCCCCCGGTTACGCCGCCGAAGTTATGGAGGCTCGGCGAAGACGCCGTGAGGAGCGGGTCGAAAGGAAACGTCGTCGTAGGGAGAAACGCTTGAGGCGAAAACAGAGGGCCAGGGACAAAAAGTTTATTCTCTTCACCTCTTGTGTTCCCATGGGCATACATAGCTCTATGCCAGGAGGTTTTCCTGCCTTACATGGAGGTCACTCGGGAGGTTATTGAATGGCTTGTGTGGTTGTATTGAGACTGTTATTCCGTTTACCATATTCAATGTAACAAACCCTGTGATATCTGTAGTGGATAACGCCATGCAACTTGATGTGCGATTGAACGTACAGATAGAAATTATGCGATACAATAAATCAACATGTATTACCAACCTCTCCCCCGTCCCCTGGATGTACCGTGTGGAGCACTGCGCGGTGGATGTGGGGGTGCACTGTGCCCACTATAACTGCTATAGGCACCATACATGTCAACACTATAACTGCTGCCACTATACGCACTATATCCACTGGCATGGCCGCCGTAATCACCATAGGCGTTAGCGGCACCTCCCCTGGGCGTTGGCGATCCCCCTCGGCCACCGTCATATGTCCCATAACTTGGCGAAGGCCTTCCCCCCGGTGGGCCGTAGTTGCCTCCATATTGTTGATAGGAACTCGGCGTAGCTTGTGGGTAGGAGGATCGCGAAGGCTGACTGTATGCGTTACCTCCACGGCTTCCATAACCGCCTCCTCTACTACCAGGCAATGGTTGAGATCCGTAGTTGTTAGGTCTAGTATGGAAGGGATCGTTTCTTCGTTCAGCCTGACCACCGCTCATCCAAGAGTTACGGCCACCTCCATTTGCACCTCCGGGGTGACCACCACGCCCACGACCGCGACCTCCACCACGCGTCATTTCCAAGTCGGTCGCACTTAACGTCCGTGGAGGTTTCTTGACTCCTGGTAGTAGCAACGATCGATGGGGGCGTAGCTGTTTAGGGAAGAAGTATAGCACTGACAACGAGCGGTCATTCTTAATGTCTGAATGTTCCGATTGGGACAGTGGGCTATAATAAGTCGAGCCTGGAAGACAGTCAGGATTCGGCAATAATGCCCCACTGATACCCTTGCTCAGATTGGTATCAATAGCTTCGGGCTACAAACGCACGGGTTTAGTACCAAAGTAATGTAGGAGCGGGAGGTGACGTACGTCCTGGGTTTTTCTTTTGCCATAAAGTCTCTCGTAGAATGGATAGATAGGGTGCTCGTCTGATGCGAACATGATATTGCTGCCCCATCGATTTCTCCGGACTTCCTCATCACTGAGTTTTGGATAATCAATCGCCATCGCGTCCAATAACCGCTTCTCGTCCATAAACGGCAAGAGCGCGACACCTTGCCATGCCATTTTTTTGCCATTCATGTCAATTTCGAACGTTGAGGGATAAAAGTCTATGATAGGTGAATCCTCATCAATCATCAGATGCTGGAACGCTTCGGGGATATGCTTCCGACTGAACAATTGGTCAACCACTTTGTCACCACAAGAAAGCAGATCTTCACCTAGCGGCCGGGAAAACACCCATTAGTTGCTCGAAAGGTTTAAACGGCTGGCCAATATCGAATTTGATATCCATGTTGGGCACTTCGACGAAGTTTGCAGCGAAAGGAGCAAAGTGGTAAGGATAGTACCAGTGCCACGATGGTGCCTATTTTCCTTTGGTAAGCAATCGAATCCAGTCCCATCCCATTTACTTACACCCTGATAATAGTAGTGCAATACCCAGGCCAAACCTTCTACATAGCTCTTCGTCAATCTGGCAAAGTGAATTTAGGACTTTGGCTATGAGGAAATGAAAGGAGCTGAACTTGTCTATAAATGCCCTATCGTTCGGCTCAACCCCAAACTTCTGTCTATAATATCGTTCTTTATATCCAGGCTCCCACAACCTGGTGATTTGGAGGTAAATAGCCATTAACTGAAAGCTCTATGTTGATATCATACCTCACCGTGTCTTCTTGCTCTACGGTTCCATCCGGTCTCACTGTAAGCGTTAGAGGTTTGTTTACAGACGATTCGCCCTCCTCTTCCTCTTCTTCCACCGTGACCACGTCCTCATCGCCATTCTCTCCTACAGACCCAGGCCCTTCTTCGAACTTACGCTTCGTTCCAGCAATGTTATCCGTATCAACTTCAATGTCAACAGTGGAATTCGAGTCCACATTAGCATCAGGTGTTGCCTCTGAAGTGGCTGAAGCAGTCGAGAAGTCATTTGCCCCCAGACCTGGAAAATCTTCTATGTTGCCCTCGGCCTCAATATCGGGTGAAGCGGAAGACATTGCAACAGCTTTAATTGTCGTGACCTTAGGCATCGGCATACTCATCCTTGAGGCATCCAGTGACGCAGATGGAGCTGCCGCTGTACTCGCTATTGCGGAAGACACGGGTTTCAATGGCAAAGACAGATCTGGTTTGTTGGCAGGCGTGAGCCCTGCTAGCTCAGCCTTGAGGACCTCTGCAGCGCTCATGTTTGCCATCCGTATTGCACGGCGGTTAGCAACAACGTCACGATTCGTTCCTGCCAAGGCTTGCATGGCTGCTGGTGCATGCTGCACTGACTCGACTGTCGGTGCAACACCGAAACCTATAGAGTCTGCGGAAGCAGCAAAATTATATGAAGGTCGTGGAGGAAGGGAAGGGTGTAAGGACGAAGGTGGGGTTGGAGATGTGGTTAACTGTAAACTTGGAGACGGTCCAGTGGTGACCGACTGATTGTTTTTCTGCTGGTTTTCGAGCTTACGACGCTTCGCATTCTGATCTTGTCGCTCCTCAGCTATAACGGGATGGGGAAAAAAATATACGTTAATGGGCATGTCACACTCGGCGCGAAACAACAGATAACAGAAAGTGACTCAAGGGTGAGGTTGAGCGGTGAATGGTAACACAAACCTTCACGCCTCCGTCTGAAGATCTCATCCTCTCTTTTGGCTAAACCTTCAAGGATAATCTGGGCTCTGGATAGCTCAATTTGTCCGTGATTCGTGAGATAACCACCCATTCTAGGGAGTTCTTGTTTCCAGATCTTCAGTAATGTATCAATTGCGCCTTCGCGGATCTCAAGTGAAGGAAGATGGGGAAGGAAGTCATTGCCGACAAAGAATATGAGAAGCACCCAATCATCAATTGCCTGTTCCACATCGAATGGGAATGGTGCATGAGGGAGATAGAGCTCGTATTCGAGATATTCGCGCAAAATGGCGACATCGAGGAATATGAAAGGTTTTTTATCGGGAGCAGACTTTTTCTGTATTTCTGCTTTTTCGCCAGTACATTGTGCAGCATAATGACCCTCTTGCCCGCAGATCCGACAGGCATTAGGTTTAGTATCATTGGCAAAGACGTCCTCACGGAGAACTCTAAAATGTGGTTCATGTGTTGCTAATGCAAGCATGATGAGATCTGCATCCTGCGAGATTCATGTCAGCTTTAACACATGGAGCTTGAGTACATACACGTACCAAACCATATATAACATGTTTCGTATTAGGATCATGGCCTGGATTAACCCGTTGACGCCTGATAAAATCCATAATCTTATGTTCTCCCTCGCCTGGGACGCTCGCGTCGGATATCAATACTTGAACCTGGGGAAACCAACATGGTCAATAGACATGTTTTCCATCAACGAGTAAATTACCAACGTTCTTCCAGCCCGGGTCTGTATTTGTCTTTTGCACAACCCAGTACCGCAAAGAACTTGCCAACAAATCCATGAATGGCGTGCCAGGCGTGATAGCATTTGAATCCCAAGCAACTTTATTTTTCTCCTCGTCCGATACCGTCTTACCCATGGCTGAGAAAATAAATCAGTGTCTCATGTCGGATGGGAATTGTACACATACCCTCCCACATTGCTACAGCTTCCTTTCGTGCTTCCTCCTTCTCCTTCGCTTCTTGTGCTGAGCGAAACCTGCGCGAACGTTGCTGATTCATCTTTGCGCGAGGGGCGACGCCATCTGTAAGCGCGTCAACGATGCACATTTTACTGCCGCAAACCCTGATTCTCACCAATGGCCATGAAGAGCAGTTTCCTAGGTCTAACCATATTGACCACCCTCTCGGTGTATTTGAATATCTCTACCATCATGTCCTCTTCAGTTTCTGGCGCAGGCTAAGTTCAAATATTAGCATAGATGTGGCCATGATTGTCAAAACCCCATTACCTTTCCTTCGGGGTGGGTACACGGATGCACCTAATGAGTTGCAGAGCATATAAGCATGCAATCAGGTTACAAAGGACAGAGATAACGTACAATACCGTTCATATCCAGATATAGATTGTCAAATTCGGCGCCATTGGGGTTTGGGTTTGACATGTTGACTGGAATGGTTATGGTGTCTCCAGCGGCGTCGGGAACTTGCATCTCATCCTCCTCTTCAACCGGATAAACTGACGCAACGTTAGAACTATGAACGCAGAGAGAAAACCTGGTCACCCACTTATTTTAGGGTATTTCTTGCTTAGCCAGCGAAACAGAGCAGGAACACCCTATGGAGCGCATACAATGAGTAAACTATTGGGATAGGATATGAAAAAACTAACCATAATGGACCAGAATAAGAGATAAGGTTGAACAATGAGGATTTGCTCCTCCTTCGCTTTCTTGTTGGAGGCGCTGACTCGGTGAGAATATTCACAAGAGCGGTAGTTACCCACCCTGATGATGATTCGCGTGAATGGCTCAGGTTAGGGTTTGTGGAAGAACTTGTCACGCTTGATGTCACGCCGTTACGCGGACATGCTGGTCGGCACAGCCACCGAACAAGCGCCAATGTCCAGCATATCGAGTGCATTACTGATATCAAAGCCCATGATGGTCTTTCATAGACACAGGACAGCCATATGCCATGTGCCACCGTCAGTAAACACCTGGGGGCATTCTCTAGGTTCTTCCCCAGGTCAGCATCATTGTAACTAGCTAAATAAATGCTCGGGCCATCCTCCAGGGTGTGGAGATGGCCCTAGTTGGCAAGCTTTGTGCACGCACTGTCAACATTATTGGTGGCAAGATCAGCTATCTTGTCCTGGACAGGTTGAATGCTCGCTCCCTACAAACGATCTGTCCACGCTTTCCTCGACAAACTCGCCTCGTCACGTGACTCCTTAGGCCCTTCTTCCCTTGACCATTACGTTCCGAGCTGTTAGGCTGACCCGCTCCTTGCCACTTCAACTCTGCCGACAACGACAACGTTCGAACAATCATCGAGCTCGCTGCTCTTAACAACCTTAAATTCTCTACATGGATACCCTCACACGTTCAGTATCTCCCTCTACTGATGTCCAAGTCAAGGAAGATGTTTCCCCTCTCGTCCAGGAGAAGATTTCTGCCTATTACTCCCTCGTCTTCCCTCATTTCACTTTCTATATTCAGACGCTCTCGATAACAATAGGTCGTAGATGTGCACCTAGCCCACATACTGCTACGTCGTCGACGGCAGAACCATTACAAGTTGATGTCGACCTTGGTGCGCTGAAGAGTGTATCTCGGCTGCACGCCAAGATTGAGTACGACCAGGACGAGGACCGGTTCATGTTGGCTGTTATTGGGAGGAATGGCGCATGGGTAGATGGCGTTTGGGCTGCCAGCGGGACGCGGCCCCCCTTGGGAGAACGGTAATGCTCCTTTCGTCTTCATACGATACGCAAAACGAAGCTAATATTTAGTCCAAATAGCTCACAGATACAGATTGCATCCCGGATATTTCAATTTGTGCTGCCCCCTCCGCCGCCTCCGGAAGACTCCCCATCTCCGAGTTCCCACTCTTCTTCAGCTGCCGCTCGGGCACGCTCACCTTCTCTTGACATCGAAACTATATCCCCCCCTTCATCTCAGCCGTCTAATTCTCCACCTCCAATAGAGCATAAACTACCCTCTCCGCCGCCAGAGCCACCAGTCAAGAACGACTCACCCTCGCACCCACGTCTTCCAAACTCAAATTCTATAGGAAAGGCCTTCAAAGTGGTCGGGGGGCACGTTGCCTCTACCTCGAATATCAAGAAAAGGAAGAAAGGAGACGTTGGTCCCTCTCTTGTGCTGGAAAGACCAAAGCCTGAAGATATGCCACCAAAGCCGCCGTGTACATATGCACAGCTGATTTACCGAGCGATAAGAGCTATGAGTGGTAAAGCGACATTGCAGGAAATATGCACCTGGATATCAACAACATACGACTATTACAAGTATGCTGACGGGGCTTGGATGGTACGCTTTCAGAATTCTTCATATATGCTTGAAACCCTCGCGTATTAACGATACGAACAGAGTTCAGTGCGGCATAATCTATCTTCAGGCCGCGCTTTTCTCAAGATGGAAAGATGTGGTGGAGATAGAGGGAAAGGCTTTTTCTGGTCGATCGATGAGAAGTACGCGAAGGCTCTTGAAGAACAAGAAGCTAAGACTTTACAAGCGGCGGCTAACGCGAGCACGCAGGGGATGTCAGGAGGCAAGGACAGTACAAGTAAAAGTGGACGGAAAAAAGATAAAGGCAAGTCACTTCTGGACCCACCTTTGAAGAGAAGTGTGAAAGGTGACACGAAAGGCTTGCCACTTCCGCCACCACTTACGAATACACCCCTTACACTCAAGACTGCAACGTCATCAGCGATTGTAACACCCGCAACATCGACTTCTAATTCTAATTCGACATCAGGGAATATCACGGGCACTTCCAATGCGTCCTCTGCTAGTCGTAACGGAATCACTACTACGACACCCCCGACTACGGGAGTGTTTGCTTATCCTTCTCACCCGCATTCAACACATGTGTTTCCTATCTCGACGATCACTGCCGGGTACGCAGGAACGACGAATCCATATGCTGCTCTCACCCAGGCTCACTGGGGTATGCATCGACCACAGGAAGCGATCGGTACATCGAACGGCACTTCGCACAGAACCCCATCGACTTCATCAATCACAAGTACATCTCCACCATTGCCGCCAATATCAGCTTCCCAAGTGCCTCAGGCTATCGGACAACCACCGCAAGCAGCTGCCCAGTCGAATTTAACTTCGGCCCAGCAACAACCAATCGTACCCGACGTCGTCATTCCGATTGTTCTGGGCCCTATACCTCCAACGCATCCAGATTATTTGCCTTTGCATCGCAACAACTCAGTGAAGGAAGGATACATGATTTTGCATGAGCGCAAATTAATTCTAGATCCAGACGTATTTTCGGAATTGACCCCTGACATGTTAACGGAGCTAGAACGAATGGGGGCGCGTGCAGCTCTGGTGGTTTTAACTGCACATATGGTTAGAGCACTCAAGGAGAGGAGGGCTAGAGAGAGGGAAAAGGGCAAGGAGAGGGGCTCAAGGAGAGGGAGGGGTTCGGGTAGAGGCACAGGACGGAAAGGCGGGACGGTAACCAATTCAACAAACGTTGCAGGCACCTCGAAGTCGAGTGAACATCAGGGCTCTCCTTTCACTAATGTTCCATTGGAGCGGAGAGGAATCGAAAGCGCCGAGAATGTGAACGTTGACGAGAAAGCATCGCCGTCGATTCAAGTCGCAGAGAGTTCTCCAACGCCTGTAACCGAAGACGGGACCATACTTGCTGCGGATCCAGCTTCCCCAATCATCGTCGTGGATGACTCGGACGACGAAGGACCTGCAATAAAGAAACGTAAGGTTGACGATGGCAGGAATGATTTGCAAACTTCACTTGACCCGGATCAAAGTTCAACTTCTGTATCTATGGTTCATTAATATCCTTGTCCCGATTTCTATGGCTATCTCTCAAGACTGGTGGCATGGATTTCCGGTCTTCTCGGCTCGCAGATTCGTTCGCACAGTTACAATCTTGTATAACCTACACCTGCATACATGGCTTAATGGGATGATTAACGTATGGGAACTGTTCGTAATAATCCGCGGAAGTACTACGTGTAAACAACTGGTAGGTGCCATGACAGAAATTCGTTGGCGACATTAGGCGCCTAGCCGGCGAAGCATGTAACTGCGCAGGCTGTGCCTCTTATCATCCCTAACCCCTGAGCTCTAGGAATCAACAGCAAGAACGCAGATTAACCCTAGCTACTGCTACTAGCGGTACAAATAACCTAAGAACTCGTCTGTCGCCACTTTGCCTTCCAACATCCAATAATCCCCTTTATCGCCTGCCTCACACGCGGATCATATTCACTGAGGTTACTCTGGTCTCGGAACTTTTTGAGGATGTCAACAAGTTTTGTCTCGGCAAGTGATGAAAGAGTTAGATTGGGGTGTAGTTTGTGTTCATTAATGACTTTAAGGAGTGAGATCAACTGCTTGTGATCACTCTCATCATATTTGCCTTGTTCAAGCAAATACCAGAGACGTCTGAGATCATTTGCCCATTTTAATATCCTGATTGTGTCCAATGGTGCAAATGACTTGTGTGCAGGGTGGAATCTTGGTGGTGGTTGTGGTATGGGATATACAGGTATTGGGTGCCTTTTTGGGGCTGATGCCTTTGCTGTGTGCTTGGATAGGGGTTTGGTATGTCTGGTGGGGGAAATGTGGGAAGGCTGGGATGCATTGCTGAATGATGATTGGTTGACATCTTGTTTATGGCCAGGGGCTGCACAGGATGGCTGTGCATTGAAGTGTGCCTTTCCATCTTCAAATTGGTCCAAATGATGGTAAATATAGTCTAAATCACATGATTTGCCAATTGGAGATGGGTCATGCATGGCAGCACCATGAGTCATTTCCTGGGTGGCACATGGACTGATGGTCAGATGTATATTGACCTCATAGGGGGCTGATGAAAAAGGGGTATCCACCAGGGAAGCTTTGTGCAGGTATCCATGTTGGCTAAGATGAGGACTATCTGTGGGGATAAACCTTGGTGCTGTGGGTTGCCTTGGTAGAACATGCAATGTGATTCCTTGTTTAAGCATGAGTGGCAGGAGGTTAACCCTTGTCATCTCTTCTGCCTGGGAGTTTTTTTGCTGATGCACAGTAGTCTTGAACACAACAGGTGCAAAAGCCTGTTGTTTACCCTGGTAGAGTGCAGGATGTGGTTCTGGGGCAGGATTCCATGTTAAAGGAATACTGCTGGGAGGTATAGAATAGCTTGTTGATGATGTTTCATCAACCATTTGAATGGATGACTCAAAGTCATCAAGTGTATCCATGGCATCCAACATGGATTCATCCTGTTCCTGTGTCAAGAATGTTTCAATCTGGCACAAGGGTTCACTCCATCTCACATGGAGATTTTTGGAGTGAGATGAGAATTGATGAGGCTGTTCAATTGGGGAATATGAAAAGACAGCTCTTTATTTAGACCATATTTGCTTACTTTGAGAATTGATTTCTTGGACATGCATGATGAGCTGACTTGAGACAACATGGGCAATTGTCTATCCCAATGTCAGCAATACATCCATCAATATGCTGACCAACTTACTTTTCAGAGAATGAGTCATTATATACAGCAGATGTATGCAGGGGATTAGTCAGAACTGGCTTGAAAAGCCTTTCATGATGATGATGAGAGAGATGGATTGACATGATTGTGGTTTGTGAATGAGAGGAAAAAGAGGGGGTGGGAACAATTGTGTCCTTCATATATAAGATGCAGCTGAGTTTGAATTCTTTGCTCATGTGATTGAATTCAGGAACATTCATATTCTGGAACATTCAACACTACAATTAGCATGGTCAGCAGGGACAGAGGTGCTTTGTATGCACAGCTCTTCGGAGATTGTGAACTACTGCAGGATAGATTCCAGGCTGGATAGTGGTGTGGGATGAGAAGTAACAGAATCCACACCTACAGCTGTGATGGCGGCGTGTCTATCCAAGCTGAAGGATGTTACCGCCCTGTAACAAGGCGGAGATACGGCGGGTGAGAGGGAGACCAACGTGCGAGAGACGGTGGGAGGGGGAGAGAGAGAGGCGATGGGCACGTTCGCAGGAAGAGAGACGGGAGATGCCGAGGGGGTTGCACGTGGCGTCGTCTGATATCATATTTTGTGACCGAAAACTTGTCGAAAGACGGTGAAGTGAAGTCTGTTTTCTGCATGTCCAACAAACAGCTCACACTCACACTCACACTCACACCTCCACTCACACCTCCACACCTCCACACGCTCTGCCCCGCTCCTCCTCTTCATGGGTCCGTCAGATGCAAAACCACGTCTTCACCACCATCACCAACATTACAGATTCCCCTTATCTCCAGCTCCTTCCGCTTCCATCCCTCCCCGTCCCAATGCCCGCCCCACAGAGGATGCAAGTTACGTCGATAAGCTGTCCTTCGGCACCTCCTATCGCAAACCATGTACTCCCCGCTCCATCAATGAATCCAAACACAGCGCAGGCGGAAGCATCTCAGATTCGGACGGTCACAGCACTGAAAGGTCCATCGCACCTTCACCTTCTCGTAAGAGGCCCAGGCGCTCCGCCATGAGAGCCATCACTCTCCCGTCTGCTACTTCGCCACCTTCTGCTTCTCCCTCTACACTCACCCCCAAACCACATCAACATATGCCCCGTCCATCAAGCATGTCATCCAGCTCCTCCTCCTCCTCTACTCCCACCAGTACAAACTTGACTCCCCACCCTCCGCACTCAGCAGGCATCGGTCGCAAAGTTGCCGCTTCACTCCAGCTTTTCAAAGAAACATCAGGAAGGGATGATGACACACGCACGGATGAATCTTCGGACTTGTCATTTGCAAAGAATGCTCCCGAGGCCGCTTTATCCGAGGCTGTGGCCGAAGCTCAATTCGAGTTCGTAAAGCGTTCCGAGTGGCCAGACAGAGAAACAGCGGCTACGCGTAGACAAAAAAGCGCATCTATGCTCGACCGAATGAGACCGCGTGAGATGTCGAAAATCGAGGAGGAACAACCGAAACCAAAGGACAAGGACAAAAAATATTCTGGTAAGGATGTCACCCCATGGCTGGACAATCGCGGCAGGCGAAGAGAAAGAACGGTAGATGAACCTGGTCAGGATTTAGACACCCATTCAAGCGTTCCTGCATCAACTAACGACGGAAACGCTGGCATTTCCTCTCCAAGTCGTCGACCCAAATCGCGCGCACACCGTCCATCATCCTCTCATTCGCCCTCTCCCTCCAATCATTTGCCACTCGCAGCGCCTTCCACATCCAGTCCTCGCTCGTCCTTTTCCTCCCAGGCTTCCCAAAAAATTTTACCCAATATTGAGACCACACTCAAACCTTCTCCTCCAACTACTCCTTTCCACACCATTTCATCCCTAACACACTCAGAACCCGTCTCGCCTCTTGGATCCACTGTTTACTCTACAGACGATGACTCAGCATGGGACACCGCATCGACTACTACTACCGTCTCCACAACGTCGGCTCATTTGTTACACGCCATAGAAGAGGATTTCTTCGCGCAAGGCTACAACCATCCAACGCGCCCTTTGATCTACCAACGCAGTGGCGTTGAAGAAGGAATAGAAACCAATGCAGATGATGCATATGAACAACCGTTTCATTTCGACGCGGAATTGCCGCCAGGACATCTGCCCCACATTCCTCTCCGCCCCTTTCGAAACCAGGTAGGGGGCCATAGCGCCATCTACAAATTTACAAAGCAGGCTGTTTGTAAGGTAGGTTTGTAACTACTTCAGTCTTTCAAAGTAGAGTCATCCTACCAGTTACTCACGCCATCATCTCCCTAGCCGCTTGTGTCCCGAGAGAATCTATTCTATGAGGCCGTGGAACGCGAGGCACCTCCTCTTCTTAGCTTTATTCCTCGATACCTAGGCGTAATGCTGGTAACTTACAGAAGAGTCCCGAAGAGTTTTATGAGTGCAAACCAAATTACGCATCGAACATCAGAGACCTCAGACTATCAGCCTTTGCCGTCAATGCAACATTCCGATCATCCAAAGATGGTATCTCTGCCGACGGAGAGTCAATCGTTGACAACGCGAGGTGACACCGATGTGGATGAAACAGAAATGCCGGAGGTTGCGCTTGAGCGCAATTGGCATATTATACCCCAGTGGATGCTTACTGGAGGTCGCAATCGATCATTGTCTTCCTCAAATCTCAACGGCTCCGTCCTTGCCCATCGACGGCTACAACAGTCCCATCTCGGGGCAGCCTCCAGTCCAGACCTTGCAGTACCTTCCTCCTCAACTCCAGCGCAAAGAAAGAGTCCTCTTTCCCGTCATGCTCCCATTGGAACACAAATGCCATCCTTTGTCACCCCTGCAACCCAGCCAACTCGAGTCCATCGCCCAAAAATTGGGAATAACAGCATGTCACATGCTCCGATTCTTGCTCGCTCGATCTCGGACGAGGACGATTCCATGAATCGTCCGTCATTCCGGTCATCCAAGTCAGACAACTTGTTGCCATGTCCCCAATCCCCTTGGTTCGGAGGCACAGGTTCTACAACTGTGAACACCAGATTAAAAGACCATGTGTTCAGCACAATTCTGCGGAGGTTCCGTAGACGCACGCACGGACGATGTATGAGTGTTGCGAGGGCCGACGATGAAGGCCATATAGCCGATGGAGAAGACGACCATGTCAACTATACAAGAACTGTCAGAAGTCGCGGTCGTAGACGCAGAAAAAGCGTTTGTTATGCCCATAGGCTTCATACCGCGCACTCGGACAGTTGTGGTACCCCAATGCGACGTCTTCCCAGTGACTCAAAGCACAGAGAGGACGCTGATGGCATACTTGACACGGACTTTGACGCAGAGGAAACAGGGGTTCGGAAAGGACAGAACGCTCTCCGCGTGCATTCAATGAGCAGGTCAGGGTCGTTGGATTCGCAGCCGTCTCTACAGCGTTCGTTGTCGCGACGTTCTATGGAGCAGACCATCTTAGAACACGAAGGAGCAGACGCGACTGTCACGCGGCAAAATCATTTCATCTTGATGGAGGATCTGACAGGACGACTGAAGCACCCTTGCGTCCTAGATTTGAAAATGGGAACCCGACAATATGGCATGGATGCTACCCTTGCAAAGAAGAAAAGCCAGCGCAAGAAATGTGAGAGGACTACTAGCAGGGCATTGGGAGTGCGCGTTTGCGGCATGCAAGTGAGTATCGATCCAACATTACCCTTGGGAAATGTCACTGATACACATACCTTCAAGGTTTGGAACAATGTGACCCAGACTTATGTGACTCAGGACAAGTACAAGGGTCGCGAAGTCCGAAAGGATGATTTTCGTTCTGTACTCTCTGCCTTCCTCTTTGATGGTGAGCGCTTGTTGGCATACCAAATTCCCGTTCTACTCGAAAAACTGTATGCACTGGCGCGCATTATCAATCGATTGAAAGGTTATCGTTTCTATGGCTGTAGCCTTCTCCTCATATATGACGGTGACAGGGAGTCTCAAGAAGCTTTCAGATTCTCTACTTTGGAACACCCATCATCTCGCAGTAAACGAGGAGAATCGCTTGAACGACGGTCAGCATCACGTAGCAAACCGGAAAGGCTTCGCAGGTCACACAGTGAAGATCTTTTGGTTGGACCTGTAGGCAAAAGACCAGGCGGTCGACGCAAGCGGGGCGAAATTATAGTGCGAATTGTGGACTTTGCACATACGACAACCGGAAATGACTGGCTTCCATATCCCGAAAAAGAGCGCGACGCTTCGTCAAGTGACCGAGGATATCAGGCCGACCTCGATCCCGAAACCGGCTTACTCTATGCGCGATTCCCTCCTCATCATCCGGAACAACCAGATCGTGGGTTCCTTTTTGGACTGAAAAACCTAGCTGAAAACTTGGAAAAAATTTGGAACGAGGAACGTCTCCGCAGAATGAAGGCTTCACGCGATGATCCGTCTGCTCAGGTTTATCAACTTCCACCTTTGTCCCTCGATGGCAAAGAGATATTCAACGACCTTTTCGGCGAGGATGACCATGGAATGATTTCGACATAGCTTTCAACCCTCTCTCTCTCTCTCTCTCTCTCTCTCTCTCTCTCTCTCTCCCGTCGAGGGACTGTTTATTTCATATATACCTTTCTTTACCTGTTGCAAAGAATATTCGCTGTCCATATTTGCCCTTTTTTTCTTTTCCTGCCAAGTTCCTGCACACGGTCATACATAGACGCAAGTTCATTTCTATTATTTTCTGTAGTATTACGCATTCTGCCATTCTGGCCTTGTACTTGTCACTAATTCAGTCGAAGTACGCACGCCTTGTTCATAGAGATTCTAATACTTAAATGCCATGACAAGTTTCCAAATCCGTTGCACGTGTTTAACGTTTATGGTCTGCCACTTTTGTGACTTGGTCAGAGCTCTACCAAGAACTCTGAAACTTGGACATGGACACCGAACTTAAATGCAATCGCCTTACCTGCCGAAGACCGCTCGCAGACAAGGCTGTGGTTGTTAGTCTCTTGATTTCAGCAAATTCATCCCGTACGATAAGCATATCCTCATCGTTGCCCCACAGACAACCTGTGAGTATTCAGGCATCATCAATTGCCAGCCCTATTAGGCTCCAATCTCTCCTACACCCCACGTTTTAGGCTCGCATATATTCTGCGGTCTGTCTTCTCTCGCTGCCGATACGGCGGGTTATCTCACTTCCCCGCAGTGGAGTGTGCGAACGAGTTGTTTAATGCATCGCGTCTGTGTCCAGGTATTACAGCCGCTGGTTGAAACCATCAACTTGCACGTTTGACGTTTTGAAATATCGTGGCAGCATGCGAGACCAGCCTAATAGAACCGTACGTCCGTTAGCTTTTACCCACCACTTGCATCAAATGTCATTATCAGCGATGATGTTGTCGTAAGTCATGCGGGCACTCACCCAAGGTCGTCCAGTGCTTGTCAAATCTTAGATCTCCAATCTACATCCGTCAAACGACTACAAGACAGTGAGATAACGCGCATACAATAGGCTTTATGCCAAATAATTGACATGCCTTGTTCTTTCAAGTCGGTTCTCTCCGGACTTGGCCCCTTGATCATATTGGAAATCTGTAGTCGGTACGTCATCCAAAGTGCTTACCTGGCTTGTGTACCCGACGAATGATATCATTTCCAGAGCTATCTCCTTCTGGCAGTATCAGATTCATCAGGAAACGTACGCTAATTTGCACCCGACTACACCAATAATGGATACGTAGTGCCAAGCATGACATGATAGCTCCTTTCAGCAGGCCGTTATCCGCAACCTCAGCGATAAGAATGCACAACTACAGAAACAAATCGACAGTGTAATAATGGAAGGTAAATAATACTCATGCATATATATACATATACATATCAGTTCCTGATGATGCATGACGGCAACAGCTAACGGAGAAATCAGTCTACTGAACAACAAGATTGCAGGTATAATTAAACTAGTTGATAATCTGGGTGCACGTTGATTGTAATGATAAGAGTTGCAACATGATTTAGAGATGGAACGTCGGAAGAATCGGGAACTGCAAGAAACCTCCAGAGAACGAGAAAAGGAATATCAAAAGCTGAAGGTCTCCCGTCAATCTTCCCATTTTTGTTCTTTTTTTCCTGACCGTTCAAGGCTGCCCATGATAAATTTAAACGGAAAGCTCTATTTACGACAAATTCCGCAGCCGCTGATAATGCCAATGGAGGTAATATGCCCGTCAACATGCCACCAATCATCGACCAGACCAAGAATAAGAAGTACGGTCACAACTTGGCCAGATCTCTTGACGTTGGGGCCGTGGTGGGGGGAATGGAAGCGAATGGAGTCTGTTACTGTTACCTTGCAATTCGTCTTGGTCCCCCATCTGAAGATTTCTGCCTTTAGATTCAGCGAACACCTTTCGTTAACCGCTCTGTGGTGCCAGGCCCCATTCCGCAAAGCAGTCATTGGGCTCAGCAGCCCCAATACCAGCGAAACACGTCATACAGGCAGTCATTCGCTGTTCCAACGGACCGATCGCAGCGGTCTGGATATGTCTCGGACTGTTCAGACAGTGCCAATGAAGTAGAAAACATTCTCATGCAGCATCCTCGACAAGCGAATGCTGTGGCTAATTATGGTAACTGGCAAGCTGGGGGACAAAGATCTCGGCCAAGAGGGCGCAATGGTATGAAACCGGCACTTTGACTTGGAGACACTCATCTTTGTCAGTTTTTGCACCACCGATCAACAACCGAGCACCGAGTGGTTTTAGACCGACAGGGGTTTTGCGGTAAAGGTCATAACAAAAATTATGATAACATGTCAGACAACGAGGCATCAAAGTCGTAAGATACGCAGAACATGAAACGTATGAGTAAAACATGGCACAATAATACATCATTAAATCGTACACAAAGAGGTCTTGAGTTGTGAACATTGGATGAACGTTGAATGATTACAAGGTCGTAACTAGAAGGAAAAGAATAACATAACAGAGCAGAGAATGAATTAATCTGTACGCAAAGTCCCATTTCTTTCGTCCTCAAGGTATTGGCCAATGGCTAGAATATCTTGCCCTGCACGGCGTAGGTACCCAGCAAGGATGTTACGATCAGCATGTGGTAGCAGATCGGCTAGTTTGTCAACCTGACGGGTGAACTCTGGGTCCGCTCGAACATCGGTGACGTGGTTAAGGGAAACATTATGTGCTGAAGGCCGCCTCAGCAGTTGTTCATTCCGCTCAGCCTGTGGTTTTGACGAGAAAGAACTTGGAGTAGCCATCAGTGTCTGTGAGCGCTTCGCACGGTTTGGCGGTGCCCGTGGTCCGCCAGGTACAGAGGGATTGGCTGTCACGTTGACAGGACGAGAGGGAACCTGTTGCTGCTGAGCGGCAGCTGGAGGCTTGGAAGAACCATTGTTGCTGCTCTGGGAGCCGGCAGGCGAGAGTGAGGTAATACCAGACTTTTCGCGGCGCCCTGAGACGCTGCCTCTGCGGCCGAGGGAGGCAAAGAAGCCGCCTTTGACCGAAGCTGTCGAGGTTGGTGGTGCAAGAGAACGAATGGAAGATGTAGGGGTGTTGCTGCCAGCATTGGACGAGGTGCGGGGAGGACGCTGTTGTGTCGCTACCGCTAATGAGGGGTATGGTAAAGGCGGGGGGTGAGCTGTTGGGGGAGTAATGTTGCGATAGGAGCCTGAGAGGTCAGTCGCGGTGGTGGCGTCAGGCCGCCGTGGAAAAGTTGCTTCTGTCATCATGGACGAACCAGAGGTATGTCGACGCTGAGGGGTGAAAGGATCGGTGGGAGGGGAGGAAGGAATGTGGCTTGGGTTTGGATTTGAACCTATATTCAATCCTTTCATGAGGCCCATGATACAGGACTAGGGCAACACCTTACCTCGATATTTGGCATCGTTTAGCCAGTCGCCAAGGCCCGTGTCGTAGCCGTACAATTCGTTTATTTTTTGTGCATAGACAGTGCATCGTTCCAGGGCAGTCCGACACGAGTGGACTTCATGGCAAAACATGGCTGGTGGACTTCGCGAAATTATCTTATGTCGCTGTGAGGGTCCCATTGGATCGGATTGCTGTTGATGGGATGGTGAAGGTGTCCTTGACGAGTGCCGGGTCTCAGCCGACGACCGTTTGCCTGAACGTGAGGAATGCGATGGTGTACGAGGCAGAGATGAAAATCGCTTCAGGTTGGTTGTCAAGCTGTTTCTGAAGCTCTTTGGCGGAGGGCTGGGGATTTGTATAGTGTCCTCTTGTGAAGGTGGAGGTGAATGCTCTGGCAAACTAGCAAGCGCAGATAAACCATCCAGTATATTTGTCTCGGGTGAAGGTGTCAAATGTTGAGTGACATTAGCCCGAGTACTGTCTCGATCCAGAGGTATACGACTAGTCAGACTGTCAACACGGGGGGGCGGGGAAATTACTTGAATCTTTTCTGCTCTATGGTTCAATGTGTCTCGATTGGCATCTTGCAATTCTTTTTGATCGCTTGCATTATCTACATTTATGGCTATCTCTTCCTGGCCTGGTTCTGGTGGAAGTGGAAATGAAATTATGTGTTCGGTCTCAGAGGACATCGATGGATCAGGCGTTGGAATAAAGGCCCCTTCACGTCTGTGAGCTGGTTTGGCGTCGAGGGGCTCTGGTATCTCATCAGGTCTATAGGTTCTGGTCAGAGCAGTGAATGCCGGCGAAAGGGCAAGAACATACAAAGTCGGCGTCTCTAGAGGCAATTTTGTAGAATCTGTGTCTGCGGATGAGGCCGGGGATGCTTGTAAAGAACACGTCGTGGATTGCTCAGTTTCCGGCGACACAGAAGTCATGACTCTGGAAACAGAGGGTAGAAGTTGCAATGCTTGCTTTACTGCTTCGATGTCACCCCTATTACGCGGCGGATGTGGCGAGTATACACGCGGGGGTCTTGGAGGTGGGGGGGCGGTAGGATCAATGGCAAAAGTAGCTCGCGGCGGAGGAGGCAGCGGGCCAGCGGTGGCATGGAACCCTAAGCAGAGCTATAATTAATGAATTCAAAAGGAGGTATTTGACAGTACCTGGTTGGTAATGAAGGTATGATGGTGCGTCATGGTTACTGGTTGAGGAACCAGATGCAGACTGGACTATGATCTGTGGAGCGGGGCTGTCACTTCGAGCATTCTTGGATTTGGTCGCGTTTACCGCCTTGCTTGATTCCAAGGCGACAATAACAGGGGCAGCCACGGGGACAGTGACGTCCTTGCTCTGTCCTAGAGGAGGAGTCAAGATGGGCTGATCGAAGGACGGGCTGTGCAGGTTGACCGAACTTGAGCTAGCTGATGAGCGAAGGTTCAATGGTTGCACTGGTGGTAGATATGCTGGCTTGATGTGGGACTGAGATTGACGCGAAGACGGCCGGAGTGAGCTTTGATCGGCTGTTTTGGGCGTCTGCGAACGATGCTCGGCGTGTACAGAGGAAGAGTCTGGAGTAGACGGCCTCTGGGGAGTGCTGATGCCGAACATCGATGCCAAGTGCCTTCCGTCTTCCTTGGCTGGGATAAATCTCTGTTCTACAGAAGCTGGTGCTATTATTGGAGGGCTCAATTGTGTGTACGAAAGGGGAGATGCATCAGGGGGAGCGACGAGCGCGAGGCCTGTTAAATTGGGCACTGCTGCCCTTCGAGAATGCGAAGCGGCAGAGCCGTGACCGTGTTCTGATGCTGACTTTATGCGGCCCTCATTGCATGTCTCCATTTCGACAATAGCCAGCCGACGTCTGTCTAGACCGATGTCAGAGAGCGCGCTGGAACGGCGCACTTGCTTCAAGGCTTTGGCGGGGACCCCTTTTCGGGAGTGGGAACCTGATTCAGAGTCGCATGAGTATTCAGAAGAAGAAGGAGAGACAGCTCTGGGAGTGGAAGGAGCGAGTGACTGGTAATAGGAGATGTCAAAGATCTGGTCAGGTTTTGAGCGCTTTGAAGGCCTTGAGCGCGGCTTTTGAGGGTCACCGCCTGTGAAGGCAAAGACGAAGAATTTGAGGGAGAGTCTCTTCATTGCCTTGTGAGATGAGACTGACCTTTTGACTTATAAGATGGCTGATGAGAAGAGGAGAGAGCATGAGCTGTGTCTGACATTTTGGACAACTGGAACGAGGTTAAAGTCTGAGCGCTTCAATTCCAATCAGCCAATCGTCCCTTCGCACGACCCGCTCTCATCGTTTCAGACGTCTACCACGGTCCAACTCACTCACCGCTGATGACATCCACAAGCACCGCTTCCTCCCCAGAGTATCCCTCCTCCTGCGATTTTTTTTTCTTTTTTTTTTTTTTCTTTTTTACCATACTAGGACTCTCCGGTACTCTCATTGCACCCGTTCTCCGTCGCTGTCATGTCCTCCCATTATTATGAAGTAGCACTCTTTGGCGAATTCTTTTCACGCGATTTGAAAGCTATCCTGAACCGAATAACCCTACATAGCGAATCTTCACAGCCTATGCACACCCGCGAGATTGTGTTTGAACCGTTGGATGCACAGCATCAGAGAGACTCGGGCAACGAACCGCCGCTGCTCCGTTCAAAGAAAGAGCTGGAAGGGCCAGATTCACCTTGGTGGGTGCTAATGCTTTCTGAACATCATCGACTTCCTCGCTGTGCACTGCTAATCCCTGAGCCAGGGTACTTTATTCATATCTGAAACCAGAATCAGCCCGTGTCCATCCTGAGGCCACCGTCAGACCATGGGCTACAGTCCAGGTTATTGGCGATGCACTCAGTTTCGCCGGCGCTCTAGGATACGTGTATGTGCCTTATTTTCTCAAGTTGATTGCATCCTTGATAGGCGGTTATCGCAGACGAAGATCGCAGATATACAAACGTGGCTACGCCTTTCGCAGAGGCGATCTGGCTATACAAATGTTTCAGCAGGAGCAGGCACGGCCCCGTCTCAATCCTGTGCACGTCACTAGTCCTGAGCAACTGTTTGATCTCTAGGTAGATCCTAAAACACAGGAACCCATACCGGCACATACAGACACTCTTTGGGAAGTCGAAGTCAAGACCGCTTGGCCCATCCGCAATACACAAGAGAAACCCTTGAATTATTATATAGACGCTGTCGTCCAAGTTCAGGTTCTCATGAAGGGCCTGCTTGATCTTCGGAGACAGGATCTGTAAATTCCGAGCTCCCCGACCTCATTCTCCGCACTCCCCTTCAGACAACTCTTCTTCTTCATCCTGCAACCACTGACCATGAGTCCGAGCTTCACGCACCAGTTCCAAAAGAGTAGCCGGATCAACGTCTACTCCGTCCCCAGATCCTTCCTCATCACCCGAGGCACCATCTCCACCCAATGATGACATATCATCATCTACCGCTTCGCTCACTTCCTCGCCGTCCGTATAATTACCAAGCACAGACAAGACGTTCTGTCCATCCCCTTGTTCCTCTTCCTCGCTCCCATATTCTCCGACGAGATCATTTATTGCTTGTTTACCAGCTCTTGGGGTCAACTTTCTGCGTTTCATCGCGAGTCCCTCATCACCAATACGAGTCATAACACCTGCATCTATCACTGTCCCTCTAAACTCTTCGTACACCTCAATCGTTGGGAATTCGACGAATCTTGTGCCTTTGAGAAGCGTTGACAGTGGCTTTGTAGCGTCAAATCGATAATACACTGGATGATTCTCCTGCGACACAAAACCCAAGTTTGGGAGAGTATCCCGTGGGGCTGCCATGACGAAAAGCGGCGGAGTGAAAGAATCGGGGTCGTCGGTATCGGGAAGGACGCGTGATTCGACCCATGGAGGAAGATTCTTTTGCGTGGTGGCAACATGCTTCTGTACGAGCGCGAGTAGCGATGTGTCCATGTCATTTCTATGCGTGATCAGCCTCGCTGGTGTATGCTGTGTCGCAGACGATGGTGTACATAGGTCAGTTGGTGTATGAAACTTGAAATCGATTGTCAATAGTGCAGTTCTCTTCCTATTGAGATAGTTATCGGTGTCCTTTTCTATCCAAGAAGGGGAACAAAAGTTATGGCATACCTGGAATCCCAGATGGACTGGTTCAGTTTGCGTCTCTCCATGCCCAGCGGTAATAGCTCCATCTCGATATCCCTAGCTTCAAGCTGTAGCTTGAGGACATCTTTCTTCCCCCTAGCACCTCTTCCCTTCCCCGCCATAAATCGTCCCCCTCTGCTTCTTGTTCCTCGACGAGCGTCTGAGCGGCTGTATCCGCCCCGAACAATATCCTTACCCCAGTCACCCACTTTGCGCCCCATCTCCTCTAGAAACACATAGTCATTCATCATTGCTCCCCATCCATATTTGTTCATAGGCACATATTCAGCCTTGTTTCTTTCCCCTGAGCAATTTTTTGTCTTTTTGTGTGAGAGAGAGCATGAGGTCGAACAGGAACGCAAGGAACACCGTGGACATGTATATATCGCTTCACGTTGGTTGCACTCTGCGCACTGGGGTTTCTGTGGGACTGTGGTAGAAGATGTTGCTTCAGGTTGAGTCAAGCCCGTTTCTGGCATTATTTATCTGTGGAGAGCGGTAAGTTTGATGGCGGTTATGGCAAGCGATGCGATTGAAAAACATGATCAATTGATCAAGAGAGCAGCATCTCCAAATGTTTACAAGCAACGTATGATAATATCAAAAAGTGCAATACAACTAGTTATCCATCAATATTTTGACTGCAGTGGAATTACAAGTGTTGATTTTTTTCAAATGTCATCATCCATGCCCAGCTCAATCTCGACCTTCTCTCCAGGCTTGAAAGCGGGAAGTCCTAAATGAGAGAGAGTCAAGAATCAGACATGAGACACACATGCCAAGGAAATCGGTCCCACTGACCAAGGTAAGGACAGCCAGCACAACGGAATGCATCTCCGAGGTAGCAGCTCCCACAACTGCTCGTCGCATTCGGTGCAGCCTTGGCAGCACGCACAAGCCTCTCCTGTTCGGCCTGCTGCTGCTGCCGCACCTCCTCCGTAGTATCATCTATCTGTGCCGAGGCGATCGTACGAATGACCTTGCTCATATTGATTTCCTCTTCCTCCAGCTCTGCAAGTCCGCATGTGCAGTTCTTACACGCCCTCTTCCGCCGTGGAGCCGACCCAGATGTCACGGGCTCACACGTTGGTACCGGTCGCTGTTTGTCCGCAGGCGTTAACAATGCTTCGGCATCGATTTGGGAAGTGGAGGATGAGCTCAGTGTCCATAGTGCCTTCTTTTTGGCTGGGTCGACTTTCTTCCGCTTTGGAAGCAGTACGGAAGGTGCTGATGTCAATGCAGTTGTCATCGTATCCTGTGCAGAGGCAGCATCTAAGGATGGGAGTACAGCAGAGGGAGACATGACTCGCTTCAGTCAAAGATCTGAGAGAATTTATCTACCATCCCGTATGTTTACCATATTTGGATATGATGACCTAAGAAACACTTCGGCCCGGTGTTCCCAATCCATACAGCTGCGCTTTCCAAGCCAAAACATACACATTCAAATTAGAACCGTTCTAGGTCATACAACTAGACTAGGAGTTTGGTTTTTCATTGCCTAAAATCCCGATGGACAACGAACTGCATAGGAAAACAACATGCATGAATTCGAACGAAACTAGGTTACCCTGGAACAGAAAAATCCCAAATCATGAACTACATATCCCGTATAGCACAAGCTTTATGCTTGCATTCTTTCATTGTTGCGTAGGAGCCTGTTGAGGTTGTTGAGGTTGTTGTTGCTGAATGTCAGCAGGGTTGGGCTGAGGGGGAGGCTGCATATGCGGTGGCGGCGGCATCCCATGCATCACAGCTTCAGGATTCATGGGCGGAGGTGGTGGCGGTGGCATCAACGCGCTCCGCACGCGGAACAACATCATCCGATACCACTCTGGATCTACCCCAGCTTTCTCCTGTTCCGCTGTGATCTGCTGCAAGTGTCCAATTTCCTTCAGCCAGGCCAATCTCCAGTTGACGTTGCCATGTTCATCTAGCTCAAAATTCTCGTCTGGAGAAATTGGCATAGGCCCTGGCATGGGAGGAGGGAACCGCATGCCCGCGATCATGTGGAAGTTTGGGTCAAAGCTATAAGGCATACCAGGTCTACAAGGGACGTGAGTCAGATATGGCTCATTAAACTAGAGTATTACGCACGGAGGAGGTGGATACGGGGGAGGATAAGGCACAGGTTGTTGTTGTTGTTGCCTACTTGGACCAGCTTCATCAGGGTTCATAGGTGATACATATTGAGCGCCAGGATCGGCAAAGCCGCTGGTTGGTGGCGGGTGGAAGTCGCCATCGGCCTCTTCTGAGGAACGGGCCTGTTTTGAAGACTTCGTCTTCTTTTTTCGCACCCGATGAACGCCAGTTCGGGGGTCAACATTGTCATTCACTGTCCAATAAGACCCTTTCCCGCGGTCTGTAAGAGGACGGGGCACTTTCTCAAAGCACGGATTCAGAGATAAATTGTGTCGAACGGAATTCTGTGGCAGTCACATCAGCATCATGTGCACAGACAAAAACTCCGCATGTAAAAAAAAAGTAAAATAATTTGGCTGCACAACGGCAAACTCTCCAAAACAAATAGGAGATGCAAACAATAA
Organism: Amanita inopinata Kibby_2008; assembly: GCA_001691775.3. Lineage (NCBI taxonomy): Eukaryota > Fungi > Basidiomycota > Agaricomycetes > Agaricales > Amanitaceae > Amanita > Amanita inopinata. Next base: position 1,028,110 of record JNHW02000002.1, read on the forward strand.
CAGCGCGGTCGCGTATATTGTTTAATGACCCCGCGATGGTATGTAAATGCGGCACGTTCGAGCTCACCTTCCAGCCACTGGGTGCGGTCCTAAAATACGGGAACTGCGGACGACAGACGTCAGTTGAGTCCACCTCCTTTGACTTTCTTTACTTACGCGGGACTCAATAGCATAGTATATATCCTCCAACAGTAATTTTCCATTCGGAGAGCCTTTGATGGCATAGCTAAATGTGATACTCGAGTCTAAGTCAACCATGAAAATTCACAAGTGTGTAATTTGTACCGAATCAACGTCGAGTAAGGATAAAATGGCTTGCTTCCAGGCGGACCATCGCGCAGGGAGTCAAGATTGATGGGCAAACCTCCTGTTAGATCGCTTTCCTGCTGATAATACGAACCACTGCTTCCATCTGGAGACTGCTGCGGCGCCTGCGGGGGTGGCTGCTGGTCCGGCATCATGGGTGACATACCCTGTGGTGGGGGTTGTTGGGCCATTTCGTCGGTATTACAGACAAATTAGCCGGTATACGGTGTTTGTGGTTGGTTTGCTGGGGAATGTGATGATGGTTGAGGGGAAGCAAACAAAGCGCGAATTCAGCGTGCTTATGTCAGAGACGTGGGAAATCTCAGCCATTGCGCACGGACCCATTGCCTGGCCAGGACCATCGCGAATCGCCCACCAGCAAATTCAAGGAGCTCGGTACGATTTCAGTGGAACGACGAACAGCAGAGATGGAGGATGGAGGCAAGGTAGGATCAGTGTGTCACAAGCCACTGAGTTCAACATACCCCGACAACGTCCAAATTATGGAAGACACGATAAAACACAGTCCAAAGCATGTCCATACACACAAACAAAATCCTTTGCATTCTGCTCATCCTTCTCTCCTGCAGGCTCTTGTTCTTCATTTGTCTGACGCATATATGCACCAGAAATTATTGGCATTATCTGGATAGACATGTCCTGTGGTCGAGGTCAGACATTGCCCGCACGCTGGCCATGAATCCGACAACAATCACTGGTTTGAGCCGCCCTGCAACTTCTTTGATCGGTGCTTGATTGTACACGAAATCTCTGTAAACCAATTTGGCAGTGTTCTTTGTCGGGTAATTTCACGTCTCGGCGGCCTTTCTGCTTGACGCCGAATAAGCATCGGTGTCTCTCTGCAATAATAGCATGAGCTGAGATAAGCAACATTCTTGTATGTTGGTCCTCAAGCGGGAACTGCTTCCCGTCTAACCTGGAAATTCTGTATACACGATGGCATGGCAAAACTTTCAAATTTGCATTTGGGTCCATGAATGGCCAAGATCGTGTGAAGAACAGCTGGACGATGGAGAAAATCAGTACCCTCTTTGAACCTGCATAATTTTCATTCTCCGGCGGAGGGGACTTACCCGGTGTAGTGATTGACACTCACTGTCTTTAGGCGCAATTCACAGGTCGATTAGATGGTTCGATGTTTATAATAAAATATCGAGTCTATGCCAATTATCACTTTTGGCTTTGAACACTAGAACGGTATTCCAGAGCGAACCTCATGGATTGCGCGTAAACCGCTTATCTAGCCTGTCCAATCACCAGTTCACTCGCATTCAGGGTGGCATGTCCGTGTTTGTAGTTATAAAATTTTGTGCACATCTCAGTGAGTACCTGATTCTGATGGCTGTGGCCATTGATTCGCCGTTGACCTTTCATTCATACTACCATTTTTCCCAGGAATTTTCTGTTTCTAGTTCGATCACGTCACTTACGCGCGATTGCTCCGTTGTCTGAACTACAAATACCACCAGGGAGGTCTTGGGGGCGTGGTTGCATTTGGGCCCTCCCAGTATCGTCTTTTCATGTCATAGGTTCGCCTTCGCTCGTTGTAAGACAGGGATCCATTTGGATGGAGTATTCGGTCTGCGTTGTTCGTTGTGCTGAAATCTGTCAAGGTGAATGTAGTGCCCTGTGAACGAACTTTGCGAGACGTTAACGAGCACTCCCAAACTTAGTTATTCCGACTACTTTAGCAATCTATGACTGGCGTAAGTCATCTTTCCAAGCACATTACAATAAGATTACATATTCAATTCTGTAATAAAGTAATCACTTTCGACCAGGAGGTAAGTTGACATGCTTAACATCATCTGATGTATTTTTCCTGATACCTGTCACTATAGGTCGACCTTGTCTGGGTAACCTGTCAACCTCAGCGCGTTTATTGCTCATTTGCTCACCCTGAATGCTTCGTCAGATTAGGCCGTGGTCACCTGCAAAGATTCTATTCCTTTTCGTACGCATGAACTACCTGTGTGAAAATATGCGTGTTGCTTGAACGGGTTTTCTCCTAGAATCGCTATTTTGGCCCCTTGTTTCTGGTGTAAGGATTTTTTTTAAATACGCTGATGTGTTCTGATTCATCGGTTTCATTCAGAGCTGAGGCAATAGGTGTGACACGTTACAAACCTTCTCATGGATCACCCGTTCTAAAGGAGACAAATTAGTAATGGTTTTTGTCACTCCAATGTCAACCAAAGTAAGTATGCAAGAATGATACTTACAGTCTAGCTAATGCATTCAATCTTCTAGTCGTACGATTTTTAAACTCTCTACTTTGTGTTATTTATTGTCAAAATAATACCTTGTTCTGGCAGCTGTATGTAAAGTTTGCTCCACTTCAGCTGACACTCTTAAATCTCCATATCACCATCCAGGTCAACTGTGGCTACAAGCACAAAATTGGTGTATAGCTCTCGTCATATGGATATGGTCTTTGCAATGTAAGGATCATGGTGGATCTTCCCATCCTGAGTATCATCCAGCTGACTATCATTTTCTCAAGTTGCCCTCATGTATCGCACCTTCGCTATGTATAGCTGCGTTTGGAAAGTCAAGGTCATTGTGATTGCTGGGTATACCTTTGAAGTTCTCGCGATGCTTATCCTGTTAGTTGTGTTCTCATTCACGTCCAAAGGTATTATTATCCTGTCGTACCAAGTGGAGTTTAACTGAGTTTGCTACTGAAGCGGAAATATATCACTCTCCCTCGGGCTCGACACAATGCATCCCGAAGATAGTTCCTGCCTATTCTGCGGTACTTTGGGCTCCGGCTTTTATCTTCGAAATCATCTTTGTTTCTCTCGCTGTACGAATCGCCATCAAACACGCCAGGTACAATCGATTACTTGCCAAAGATCGAACATGGGAAGGCTTCATGTATGACAGTATTGTCTATTTTGTCATGTAGGTGTCGCTGGTTCTCGTGTGCTATAATGTTTCGATAAATTTGCCATTGGCCATAGAACGATGGCTGCATTCATCGGCAATGCCGTGTCATGGACAATCCTTCCTGTATGTATTTACCAATCTATACTAAAGTACACTAACGCGGCTCGTCCTTTAGCCAGAATGGCACAGACTTCCTCTAGGATTTTGCGTTGTGTCTACGTGTGTCATTGGAAATAGGCTGGTCTTGAACCTCCGTCGCGTGTATTATGGACCATCAAACCACAGTGAAGATGAAGGGATTCCTATGGAAATCCTCTCACCATTGCGAACGCAGCGGCGAAGACCTCGAGGGAATTACAAAAACGTTGCACTTCAAGCGCCTTATGTACGGTCAACAAAACTAGTAGGATCCTTAGAAACCAGGGCGGCTACACCTGTTTCACTGACGATAGAACAATCTGTGAGAGAAGGAGATCCACCTGACGCCATGCATGACTAAATGCTTTGCATCTTATCATTCACATAAATTGTTACATCAACTTGTTACGAAATGAAATTCAATTGTTATACTCCAACAAACATGACAACCATCCATACTTAGCGAGGGATCAACCAAGCAACTGATCTGGTTGTTCAATTTATTACCTATTGGCTAGACACTGCAATGCAGGAGGTAAATCACGTTTGTCATTCATTCCAGAAAGACACCAACATGAAACTTACCCATAGGCATACTCCACCTCGTCAACTCCAGCCCCCGCACCAAACGGGCTTGACTGCTCTCGAGGCATGGGTCCAAGCTCAGGAACCTCATCATCGGCCTCAAGCTCAACTGCACTGCCGTCATCCAGGCCAAATGGCAGGACTGGCCGCAGTCCGCCGCCTGAACTCGACCTACGACCAGCTGGTGACTTGGGTAATGCCGCCATTGTTTTGGGACTCATATGCTAGTTTTACGGAATGAGCACCCTAATCCCAGATTGGCAAGGAAAATTTCTTTTACCTCCCAATTATTCAGGTTCTCATCAATAGCATCTTTCTCGTCCCGATTGGCGTCAAGTCGGGCATCATCTCCCAGATCCCTGATTGAAACGATACTCTCACTGTCACTGATTCCCTCCGTCATTTCTGAAACAAATTCGGGGAGATTACGCCATGCTGACGTTCCTCCTCCAGGACTTGGTGCCTCCGCTGACTGCTCATCAGACCAACCAAGATCAGAAAGATACTCTTCATATTCCTCCTCGAATGCAATATCTTCCGTTATGTAGGGTAAAAAGATAGAAGGATCTGGCGCTTGCGAACGGGAGGGTGGAAACACGTCCGCTTCGACAACGTTTGGAGTTCCCACGGGGCGAATAAGAGCAGAAAGTTCTGGGCCAGGATGTAGACCGTCTATGTGATGGGAAATGCTCCCGGATCTGCGATGTATGGCATATTGGCTTGAGGCAGCAGCAGGTCCATAGCGTTGAGTGTTATCTAAAAGTGTGCATTAGTTCAGTTTTCACAGTGCTTACATGTGGAACACACAGAATTTGACCAGGTGGCGTAAAGCTTGTTCTTGGGCTTGAGCATCTGCAGGATCTTCAACTTCGATCCCGGTTAGCCACTCATCTCGAAGGTCCGGTCGACAGTTAAGGTATATAGAGGTGATGACTTTCATGTTAGCTATTAAACTCATATTTTTAATCGAAAAAATCATCGCAAAGGTGAGAAATTCTGACATTGACGCCATTTCCGACCACAGAATGGAACTTGGCTTTTGATCAACTTGAGGATATGTAGCTGTAGCATTGGATGGTTCACACGGAGCACGCGTTTCAACACTGCCTATGTACATGGCTCGTTAGGCGCGACCCATGTATCAGGTATTACGAACTGCAACTTACAGAACTCTTGTACTGCACAAGCATCCCGATCCGATGCGACCTCCCTTTTGACAATTTCTGCATTATCCGAGCAAAATTGATCGCCGCGAAGAAATTGCGCCACGAATACTCCATCACTTGCTCTATCTCTTCTTCGTGCCTTTCGCCATTGGGTAGAATTGTAGTTTTGACAATGGTTTGTTTCGATGGACGGGGTGGGTTATCTTCTGGTCTAGTCTGCTGTGGGTTTTTGGAGAAATTTAGACAGTAATGGAAGAAGCTGTGATGAAGTTAGTAATAATCCAATATGTGCATTATATAATAATAACTGACTTGTTTTCGGGAGAGTCAGCTTTGGACACGACAGATGCCGACACCTCCTGAAGACCGAACATCTTCAGAATAAGTAGCAGACAATTCGTGTCAAGCAGGTGTTGCCCAAGTTGATGAAACTTCATAATATCTATAAAAAACCCTGTAGGTTTGTGGTGTATTCCATAACAGAGACACTCACGAGACACCTTAAACCATTTTAACACCAATAGCAGTATAGCAGATACGGCCTTTGAGGTGATCTCACGATGACGGGTGACGTCAATCTCGTCCAGCGTAGGAGGTGGCTGCGGAGGTTGCTCCTGGACTACAAGATCTGCTTTAGATATAAGCACGGAATCACGAAAGTTGAGTTATGTAACGGGACCTGGCGGAAACCCGGGAGCGGTAGAAGACTGGGATCCTTGCATACTCGTATTTGCCGACACAGTTGCTAGTAGTAGCTTGAGGAGAACTAGAACCCATCCGGATAGGACAGGCAAGACAGCACTCTGCCGGAATTTTCGTTAGCCCTATCCACAGAATTAGGATGATGCTTTCGCACGTATATTTGCTCGACTCTTTTCAGTCGCATTAGATCCTCCTTTTGCTCTTTTGCCTTTCGCTTGTCCCCATTAGACTGAGCCTGTTCTATCACTTTGGTGACTTCGGCAATCTTCTGCTCGAGTAGGGCCATGTCTGGTAATGGTTCTACATTTTCGGGATCCTGTAGTTTTCAGGAACAACGTTGAAACCTTGGGCTAGAGTAATGAGGATTGCTTACCAGTTTAGCCTTTGCGTTGAACGTCGAATACTTGTATTCTCCTTCAGACCCAGGTAGGTAGTCGAGTCCACTTTCAGCAATCATGCAATCCTCCCTAGTCTTCCACATCTGAGCGAGTGCAAGACTTACATGTATATGGTTATTATACAAGCGATCGGCCTCCTCAATCGCAAAGGGGACCAGACGCGGGTTAGCACGTGAGAAGGGAAATAAGAATGGTCTGTTCTGGTCTGTCTGGTACTGCTGTTTTTTGGGTTTTGGTGAAGGAGGTGGAGATGGAGCTGGTGTTGCAGGTTGTGGGCCTTGTTGGAATGGTTGGGTATTCGCGGTTTGTTGGTTAAGGAAGGGATTGGTTGATCCTTGTTGTTGTGGTGCAACATTGACATCGGGTTCCTCATCATGATGGTAATGATGTCGTACAGGTATTGGTGAGTACGCTTCTGCCAATTTTGGAGTAAGTTTCGTAAAATTAGTATGTGGTGATGTGTCTTCAGGTGGAGGGGGAGGTGGTGGTGGGATGAATGTAGGATATTTCACGGAAGTTTCGTATCGAAAGGCTTCAATATCTAAGGGGCTAGACTTGATCTTATCATCTAACGTGGTATGTAAGTGTGGGATCGTAGGAGTGCAGAAGCAACTACCTTCATAAATCGGGGGCAATCCAGCTAGCTCTCGAACAAGTTTCTTCACACGTACCTGCTCTCGGATACCTCCCCAACAAGCTAAGAGGGTCTTCCACAAAACAAGAAGGAGCTATATGGTGTTTTGCATAAATTGTAAACATAAGTGTATCAAATTGAACACATACTTTCTTTATTGGATAACCTTTCGTACTCTTATCCCGAAGTCCAGCCACGATGTTGAAAAGGTAAACCGGTAAAGGAGGTTCGAGGCTCACTTCATGTCATATGAGAACCACATCTTACTTTGCTATGCTCTTCGATACGTACTCAATTCATCAGCAAAGTCATCATGTCCCTTGAAAATCTCGACCAGGTGATACAGCATACCAAGGTACACCGAAATCTCTGTGATTATTTCTTCCAGTAAATCGGCTTTATCGGCAGCTGACACGCCAAGTTGTACGGCATCCTGGTCTGTTAGACCGCTATTGACCAGGGCAGAGTTTACCGTGTTCTGACCGAGTTTTAGACTGCGCAGTGCTTACCACAACAAGTCATGCTTGTGGCTTGCAATTTTGATAGCTTCCACCACGCAGCTAATGCCATTGGCAGACCGCACTACCTTGCAATTCTCAAATATCCAGTGGAGTTGGTGCTCCGGTGATACGGTCTCGGCAAACGTCCCTAGAAAACACCCATGTATATACAGCGTCTTCGAAAAAGCTCATAGACAGACCTTGAAGCACATAGAACAGTCGCCGTGCATTTGTGAAACGCACTTCAGCATCACGATGTTCCAAGCTTTCTAGAAGAATTTCGACATGCGCCTTTCGTTGCGCTAACGTCGCTTTTGTCCACTCTATGAAATCACACAATATGAGAGTTTACTGCGAGATCATCGGCATATATGCGCACCGCCAGGGAACGAGCCTTCCCATGCCTTCAAATTCTCGGCAGCTTGTGGCATTTCTACATAAGAATAGAATTCTTCCATCTCGTTCATCACCGTATCCTCGTCATCGTACTTGAAATCAAACCAAGATTGCTAAGTGACGACGAGAGATGTTAACAGGAGCATAGAGGAACATGTGTACGACCGCACTTTGGGCTTTGGGCCAGTGCCGACCAAGGACTTTAGTTGACCCAAGGTTATTGAATCCAGCCCTGCTGACTGATTTGCAGCGCCCCCATTGGACTCCGAGGAGGCGCCAGTGAAAAAGTTGGGTATTTGGGAGAAAGACATTTATTCGACACACGCTACTCTGCGTTGAGCGGAAGCGATTGCCTAATTGATACATTACATAACAACAAAAAACGCGACCAGCTCTAAGACCGCTGTCGACAGCAGCTGAAGCGGATCGTGACACAGGAGTCGTTCAGCAGTCAAGCTTCAAGGTCACCAACCCTGGTCTGTCCCGGCGTGCGGGGCAGATTTGTGCCTGGTACGGTGACGTGTTGATACAAACACAAAAAGTGACTATATGCGCTGTTTATTCACTGATACAGGTCTGCCATGTGTTTTGGGAGGGTATCCGAGCACCGGGGCGATGCGCAGAGATGAGATGGATTGATAACCAGCGCTGGGATCACACATGACAGCAAGGTCGCATGAGTCATGGGCCAATCGATGGGAGGCCTGCATCAGTTTGGAAACCACAAGAACACCGGGCGGACCTGTCTCGTCCACTCTTGAGCCTGCCTTGGAGACGTGTACAATGCATTCACCGGTTACTCTCGCTTACGTAATCACACTATATATTTCACTCCCTCCCCATTTTTCCTTTCCATCTCCCCCATCCACACCCGGCGGATCGACCCTCTTCTGTCGATTCCAGTTGCCAGGTTTTTCTCTGACCCATTCATAGCACCCGACAACTCAGGCGGAGACTGAAGAGGGCCGCATCTCACATTTCCTGCTTAGGTTCAACTTTCTCTTGCTTTGCGGAAGGTCACAGGTGTCTATAACCTCTGTCTGCCCCTCAACCTAACAGGACGCTTCAAAAGGCACGCCTTTGCTGCGCGTTTGCCATCCCAATAAGCCTCTCATCAGCGCTTCGTTTTCTGTTTCTATTCCCTTTCTTCATCAAGTTCACGAATCTCCTTACGACCGCTGATTTTTTTTTTCTTCTCTCTCTCTCTTTTTCTCTCAACAACACCGCTCCTTATCTCTGAAGGAAGGAGCATCCTTAGATCAGAGTCTAGCTGTCATCTACACGAAACTCGTGTTGTTGGCACTCTTCTCTTCTCTTGACCCCCCCATCTGCAGATGCCGGTTCCTGTGCCCCATATCTCTAAACCCCTTGTCCATCCTGTGATCAAGAAGAATAACTCTGGCGACCATCACTCCAATCCGTTCCAGAATCTGACCCTCACTTTGCCAGTGTCACCAACCGGGCCTCCGCCCTCTTACGGCACTCGCGAACAGTGGATTGAATCTTTACCCACTTGGAGAAGGCAAAAGCCGCGTCGTATTTGGGAGGACGACAACATCATTCAACAACAACAACAACCTGCAGCGCAGGATTTTTACCAAGGGTTGACTGTCGCGGACAACGCGACTGTTATTAAAGGAGAGCGCGCGCAAGCGTGCATTCCGCCCCTGTGCACTATGTTGGAGCCAACACAACCTATAACATCCGAACACTTGTCTGTCACGCCTTCGTCTGCCCCTGAGATGGCTGACGAGATGAGCTCTGATGTTCCGCAGTGGCATTGGAATATTAACACTTGTGCCGATACCGATCACATTACCAACAGTCAATCTCAGAAGTTTGCTGTCCCCAACACGTCTCCGGCCTCAATTGATACAGACATCTCAATTCGTGATGCTCCTCCATACGAACGAGGTGCTTTCTCGCCTGTGTTCGAGGAGGAGTCTCCCGGTATTACAAGCGGTCATGGAGCAGCGTCTAGTCCATTGGAACCTATTACCCCTTTCTGTGATTTTGTTGAACGCGCCGTTACTGGGGCACAGTCATCCGGCAAGGCTTCTGGCATTAGCTTGGCTGCTGGTGACAACATGATGCCGTACTCAGAAAAGGACAACATGCATAACTTGCGTTGCCTCCGTGGAGGACACGGCCCCCCTGCTGTTGAGGAGCCCAAACAACCTGTCCAGGCATCTGTTCCTGAAACGTTACCGAGCTCTGCGTCTGCTTACAAGAAGCTAGCAGAGCCACTTTCAGAATGGATAGCCAACTATGTCTGGAAAGTCTGTACTACCGGCTATAGTCTACCGTCTGGTTACGTCAACCCTGCGTAAGTGTTTCTTTTCGATGATATATGTTTAAATTAATTCCACTTTTCCAGCTCCATCCCGATCGCGCGTTTTCTGGATTCCCCTCCACGCAGCCTGGCACCGTCCATCCATTCCATCCTCTTGTCCACACTTCTCCAGCCATCCGCCATCTTCCTGTCTCTATGGTACATAGTTCAGCTGCCTGTCTATTGCGGATCCATTGTCCTAGGCTCCGACCACGTGAAGGAACTGCAGTTCAGAACTGCGTTATTTGGAGAGCCTCGGACGTCAGCTTCCGTGGGCGATTCCATCTTGAATCTATCCCCAATGGAGGACAACATGCCATTCCGCCTTGTTTTGCTGGGTTGTATGTTGGCTAATAAGTGGCTAGATGATCACACGTTCTCCAATAAGACTTGGTACGTACAGGTATGGTTATGAAATCAGTCACCCTAACGATGATGCAGGCACTCTATCTCCAACATTCCAGTTCATATGCTAAATGAACTGGAAGTTTTGGCATTGGACCTTCTTTCATACAACTTGTCGGTGCCATCTGATAAGTGGACTAGGTGGATGGATCATATTCTCTCACACCATCTTTCTTCGATTCCGCCGTCTCATGCACAACCAATCTCGCGACCCTCCAGCAACCCTCATCTGATTATCCGAAAGGCTATAGAGGATAACATTCAAGCACGTGTCACAGGTCTCAGCAACGGTCCACCACAGCCTGCATTTATTGGATTGGAGGAGCGAAAAAGGGAGCGGTTGGACAAAGAGCAAGTAGTCGATGATATCGATCTTGACGAGGACGGCCCTTTGAGAGAGGAGTATCTTCCTAGACGTCGAATCAATGGGTCCGGCCCCAGTGCACCCAAGCGGAAAGTCGAAACCTGCGATTGGGTAGCCCAATCTAGTTCTGAAAGCACTCTTCCACCCCCAGCCAAGTGGAGCCCTGCCGGTGACGAGCCGATTCTAAGGGATAAAAATCGGATTAGTGGCAATTATGTGGCTGTCCAGGCGCCTGACTTGACAGCATTGCCCGTGTACTCCACTTCTTACCCTCAGGTCAGTGGGTTAGGCTATCAGAATCAGAGCTGGTGTTCTCAGAGTGGGTTTGTAACGGCCAAACCGTTGGGATATGGTTACGACGTCCCAATGCATCACCAAGCAGCTTACGCCTATCCTTATGCGCCTTTGGTCCCTATGATGCATCTGCGCACACTTTCATTCTCCCATGAGCAAAACAATGCTCAAGTGCGAGGACATGTCCGCGCTCACTCACAAACTTGCTTTGACATTCGCACGGTGGGACCTGAAGTCACAGCTGTCAAAGAAACTGGCCACCGGTGGTACCCAGCGAATCAATATCCGTACGCACATCCGACGTATGCGTATCATCCTGGCGTCATTCATCAGCCCTCCTGGATCAGGACGTAGGCAAGACAACCGCTCGTGAAATCGTCGATATACAACTTCTGCAATCCCAATATAGACTCAATCTCGTCGGACACACAACTACAAGCTACATTACATTACGATCGAACGGATCCAGTCGGCATTCGTCAGAAATCCGGTCTATTTTTTTCATCATTTTCAGCCGACATCGTCTCATCATGTGCCTCTGTACTTTTCCCATCCACTTGTGAATATTCCGAGTCAACTATCTTTGCCGTTGACATTCCCATTGTTCTATATTGACGTCTGGCGCCCTTACTCTGCAACAAATTTATTCTCAATCGAAGCACCCCTCCAGGCTGTCTAAGAATCTATGGGCCTCGTTTCTCTCTACTTGCCATCTATTATATATCCATCAAGCCCCGTCTCGTCTTTCTGGAGGAACGAACGAACCTCCTCGGCCTATGCACTGCCTGTCGCACGGAAATCATCTCGTTGACAGGAACTTCGATTCTCCGCTTGTCTGGCGTGCAAATGGACCATGTTATGAGTCTCCCTTGCATGGGTTAGTAGCCATTCTACGGCACTTCCCTTGTATCTCTTTCAAACACCAGTATCTAACGATGTTTTCGCCGTTACTAATACTTTGGTGGCCCTAGTGTTCTATTTGCCTCTTCACGTCTATGATTTATCATTTCGGGAGCTCATATATTCCCGATTTAACGACTACAAAAGACCAAAAATATCTTCACATTCATTCTTTTCTCGAGCTTCATCTCTTCAAACAAACCTTTGATACTTTACCAATATTCCTGGTTCCTTTGCCACCTTTACATTCGTGTTTTTTTCACACTCAAAATCAAAACTCCCCCAACCCAGTACCTCCTGATACTCTCCTACCCGCCCTAAACCCCCTTTCTTCAGTCTCATCTGTTATGTCTGTACGTAGTTAGGTAAGTAGTTATGCGTACCCTTTGTGTTCACTTTACTGGATATGGTTGCAACATGCATCTGTTTCCAGTGCACCTCAGGTAGTCAATACTTAAACACTTTTGCTGGTAAGCTAACACACAGAGCATCATGGCACTAAGCTGTTCTAGATCAAGCATTTTTACGGAGACGGGTTTTGCTGGTCGCTTGACAGGAGGCAAGTGATATGTGATGCACCAAGTACTTACTTCAACAGGGTGAGGAATAACTGTACAGAGGAGTGTGTATGGCAATAAAGATTAACAACTGCTGATAAAGCAACGTCCGAAGTCAGAATGCAAAGGCTGAGGACAAATGGATATCGAAAGTGGAAACTGGAAATTGGAACTCATTTGTTCTGTATGGCATTCACCAGCCTAGAAGGAAGGCCACGTCAGCAAAAATCATTGGCAGAAACTTGGAATCGACGCAGACCAGTCTAATCCCACTTCTAGACCTTCACCGCTCGTCGCACAACTTCCTCGCACACTCCATGGCCGAGATTTCTCCCCGCCTGCAAGACCAAGCTGTTCACTGATCTCCTCCGGCTTGAGAGCACCCTGTATATCTTGCTTGTTGCAAAATACAAGCAGAGGAACGCCCTTGAGTTCCTCTTCCGACAGCATAGTCAAGAGTTCGGCTCTAGAAGTTGCTAGCCTCGCCGTGTCTGAAGAATCGATGACGTATATAATGGCGGATGTATTGGGAAAATAACAGCGCCAGTAAGGCCTAAAGACAGGAATGCAGATGCATGTTGTGGTATAGGACGAGGTTGACGTACCGTATGCTTGATTGGCCTCCCAGATCCCATACCTGAAACTTGATATTCTTATACTACAGCATCGACAGTTGTCAGTGGCTAGAGTCATCTTTCATGCAAAACTAGCACTTTACTTGTACGGTTTCCACGTTGAAGCCGATGGCTAGATCCAACGGTGAACATCACAAAACCCAATGTAAAGGCCAGCGTGAACAAAGAACATACTTGGTATTGTTGACACGACTTCGCCTATCTGGGTAGGATGTCAAACGTCGTTTGCACATCCAGAAGGCGGGGACATACTTGTAATCGGTACAATATTGTCGTCTAGATAGTGCAACAAGCAATGAATGGAATGCTAGCGGAATCGTATTGGTAAGCTCCAAAGTACCTTTCCAGCCGAATCCAAACCCAACATGAGAATCCGTAGGTCTCTATCTTTGCTCCATCGTACCAGCGATGTCAAGGAGTTGAACAAGGATGAAAGTGAAAGACCCATGAGAGAGAAGGAGAGGAAGAGGAAGACGGAGTCTCTGGCTTCAATGAATCGCTTGACTTTTCGAGTTGTCCGTTTACAAATGCCAAGTTTCTTTTTTTGGGCAATTTTCCGTTACACGTGGCCGGCGTTCTTTAATTCACCAACAATGATCCATCTCATCCTTCCAAAGGGACGACAATGGCAAAAGTTGAAAAAGGTGCACGGTAACATTGTCTGAATATATTCTGAAGCAATATGAACTGGAATAGCACAGCTGAACAGCAGGTCGAAGTAATCGATGTAACCGAGACGAAGAGTGACAAGAAGCGGAAAGAGAAAAGTAAACGCCATGATGGAGGAGGAGAGATAAAGAAGGCTAGCCAAAGCAAGAAACTGGCAACCAAAGGTGATGGGACAGCACAGTACGAGGAAAAGGTTCCTCGAAAAGAACGCGAAACTACTAGTGCAGCCGTGGCAGCTGAGCCAGACAATGATGCGGATGGTGGCAAAGAGCTGAAGAAGAAGAAGAAGAAGAAATCCGGTACAAAACATGATACGGTAAAGGAAGACGCTCAGTCAGACGAGCCACCCGAGCAAGACCGAGGCGTAGAAAAAGGGAAGACCAAGCCTAAGACTAAAAAGATGGCAAAGTCTGAGATAGTCTCTGCAACCAAGCCCACCCCGACACTAGAGGATGGTACCAAAAAAGAGAAGAATAAGAAACGCAAAGTTCATGATGCTGTGGGACCAGAGGACGAGGTGGTTGCCGCTGTTGCTCCAGCCGCAGATGAAAGTCAACGGCCAAAAAAGAAGAAACGCAAGGATAGTCGCAGGATATCCGATCCAAACGACGACAACGCGCTCTCCGAGCAGGCTCGTCGAGGTGCGTACACGAAGATCAGCGTACGATAGCACATTCTTACCTATCTCGTCCCCAATGGCAGCACTCGCTTATGCCTACACCCAGCACAATCATCCGTCCGAATGGAAATTCAACAAGGCGCGACAGAATTGGCTGATCCGAAACGTCTGGTCACCCAAGTCGGTGCGTCTGGCCACATTTTTCTATTAGATCTTTTTGTTCAACGTCGCAAATCAGATTCCTGACGAACATCTGCCCCTTACGGTGTGGTACTTGAAAAATGTCCAAGGGCGCATACGAGACGTACGTCGTTTCTCTTTTGGTTAAGGCAATGGTCCTCACATTGTTCCATCACGTCTGTGTGTTTGTGTACAGGCCCTCGTTAAGTCGTGCCAAACTAATCTCCAGCCATCGATTGAAATCCAGAATAACGGTGAAACCAATCCCGCTGAGAGTACACCAGACACAAATGGCACTAACTCAAGTCCGGCTCCATTATTCGGTTTATCTCCCGCAACTCTGGTAAGACCTTCGGACGCCGGGGTTATAAAGCGATCACGGGCGCAAATTATCCTAGAGGCTCTCGGGATACTCTGAGACTTACTAGGTGATAAGACGTTCGGTTGAGATCATCATGCAGAGGCATTGAACCCTTTACAGTAACTTGTAGGTATATATCTCAACCCCTGCGAGAACGATCAACAACATCGAGATACATATTGATTTCAAAAGATTTCTACAATGGTCAACATCAAGTACTACGATCAACAAAAGACAAACAGGTGAAGGGCAAATTAGGCACAGCGTGAATTAAGCAGCCACAGTGACCCTGCGAGGGATATGAACTGCTTCGGGTGCGATGGGCACTCCGCCAGTCTTGACCTTCCAAAAAGTCCCATCGAAGACACGGTGGGTTTCGACAGAGCCGCTGACGGGACCTAAGAGCTCGTTGAACCTGCTCCGAGCACCATTGACTGCCTTCATATCGATAACAGCTTTCTGGCCTTTCCTGAGTGTCCTGGGACTAGTTCCATTGAGCAAACCGAGCTGCTCATCTGTCCAGATAGGATTAACGGTATCAGGTTGGCCTGTTACACCAACACCAGCACGTCCACCCAATACTTTCCAATCAGTCAATCGGTTGATGTTTAGCTCCGTGAATACTTGATCAACAGCACGAATGAGACCATCTTGTTGTTCAAGTGTGTGTCTCGGCGTGACTGTAACGCGAAGTCGTTCCTCGCCGCGGGCGACAGTTGGGTAGTTGATGGCTTGGACATAAATATTGTGTTCTGCCAGCAGCTTGTCAGACGCAGCCTTGGCAAGTGCTGCATCACCGACGAGGACGGGAACAATGTGAGAGGGGCCGGGGCTGAATTTCAACAATGTCAGTCAATAAACAGTTGACAAAACAATCCCGAGGACGTACACAACAGGAATGTCGAGCTCAGCAAGGCGCCTTTTAACCTCCCGTACATTGATCTGCTTCAATTGACGGTCACCTAGGTATTCCTTTTGGTAAGCAATGCTGGCGCGAGCACCAGCGACGGTTGCAGGAGGAAGCGAAGTAGTGAAGATAAAGCCCGGAGCGTAAGAACGAATCGTATCCACAAAGTCATCAGAACCAGCGATGTATCCACCGACTGCACCATAAGCCTTTCCAAGAGTGCCTTGGATTACAGTCAGATGATTGAGGTCATGATAAAACTTTTCGTATGCTCTTACCAGTGATAATGTCAACGCGATCCATGACGCTGCCGGGAATTGGGTCTGCGCTTTGTCCTGCGGCCTTGTGCAAATTATAGTCCAGGTGTTCTGCAACACCAGCTCCACGGGGACCGTAAAGGCCAACGGCGTGAACCTGCAAGACGGTTGAATCAATGGTGACAGAATATTCCAATACCGCTCGAAACCAACCTCATCCAAGAATGTAATTGCACCATATTGCTCAGCGAGATCGCAAATTTCCTTGATTGGTCCGATGCTGCCACACATAGAATAGACACTCTCAAATGCGATGATCTTTGGAGTTTCCTTTGGATACTGTTGTAACTTGGATTCCAGATCCTGGAGATCATTATGGTTGAAAATGATGCGCTTGGCACTGGAGTGACGCATGCCTTGGATCATGGAAGCATGGTTCATCCTGTCGGAGAAGATCACGCAACCGGGGAGTTTGGAACCGAGGGTAGAAAGTGTAGCATCATTGGCGACGTAGCAAGACGAAAAGACCAAGGCTGCAGGTTTACGGTGTAGAGCAGCGAGCTCTTGCTCTAGACCGAGGTGCATGGCTCCGTTACCAGCGATGTTGCGGGTACCGCCGGCACCATGGCCATACTTGTCGAGGGCGCGACTGGTAATTTACAGTTAGTCACGAGGTGTAATAAAAGTGCGCATATAATGACTCACTGCATGGTTTCGAGAACGACGGGGTTGTTCCCCATGCCAAGATAGTCATTTGCACACCACACTTCAACTTCATCTTTAACATCACTCGTGTGCGCAATCGGGAACTTGGCAGCGAGACGATTAATGTTATTGAAGTAGCGGTATGATTTGTCCTGATGCTTCTTCTCAAGCTCGTTTTGGTAGAACTCCTCGTAGTTGAAGCCGACAAGAGTCCTCGGTTTGGCTGCACCCTTTGCAAACGCTGATGCTGTCAATGGTTTCTCCTTGAGGTGGAAAGGGCAGCCGGCAGACTCGTCCTTTGCAATCTTTCCGGCATGAGACTTTGCCTTTCCAGCAGCTACAGCTAAATCCTCAGCCATGCGCGCGGCAGCACGGGCAGCGGAAGCATGGGGGCACATTTCAATAGAGGCACCGGCGGGTGGGAAGATCCCCTTCTCCTTGTGTATCCTGTCGACATCGGTGCTAGCTGCGAAGCTGGCGTAGCCCGCAACGATTTCCTTGGAGCGGACGTTGAGTGCAGGGCCCATGACGGGGCATTTCGTCGCGCGCTCTGTGAGGGCGGAGAGAGACGGGAATCGGGCAGACGTAGCGGTCGAGAGAGAGCGGAGTGTCTTTGTCTTTGTTTTGCCCAGGAATGGACAGGTGGCCTTGAATCTTGTGAGAGAGGATAGCTTATCCATTGTCGAGGGTGAGCTCAAGAGGTGGAGGGAAGGAAAGAAAGAGGAGATCGTTTCCAAATCCCTAACGCTCTCTTTTTTAATTCTGGCGGCGAAACGTATGGCCAGCCAATCAGCGTCCTTGGATTTCTTATATCACCTAATCCGGGTAATCTCAACGGTTTACTCTACTCCGGTCACCGCGCAACACCCGGCCCACTCACAGCGCCGCCAGACAGCCTTCGAGCACATCAACAGCCACATCAGCCTCCCCCCTACCAATCATCAGGCTGGGCACAAGCCGCACCGCATCCTTTCCAGCGCTCAAAACAAATACACCCCGTTCTCGCGCCAAGTTTACCACCTGTGCTGCATGGCTCGCATCCTTGAAACCAAGACCAAGTATCAGTCCCCGGCCCCGTACCTTGTCCTGTAATACTCCTGGGAACCACTTCGGCAATAACCCCAGTCTTTCTCTCAGGTATGCACTCGTCTCCGTCATCCGTTGCAGTGCTGACTTCTCGGTCAACCGACTCAATACGTGATGTCCAATGGCACATGCCAAGGGAGACCCCCCAAACGTGGTGCCATGGGTTCCTGGTCACGACCGTTTAGCAATCTCACTGAATTCGAAATGTTGGCGGCATACCGGCAGCCATACAAGAAGCAACGCTGTCCCTCATTAACACAGCTCCGATCGGGTAACCATTGGCCAGCGGTTTG
The DNA here is from genome assembly GCA_001691775.3 of Amanita inopinata Kibby_2008. Lineage (NCBI taxonomy): Eukaryota > Fungi > Basidiomycota > Agaricomycetes > Agaricales > Amanitaceae > Amanita > Amanita inopinata. Next base: position 1,046,409 of record JNHW02000002.1, read on the forward strand.
GCCATAGTCACGATGTCCGGATGACATTCCGTAGGATGTGTCGAATGCGCCCAAAGAGTTCCTGTTCTATACAATCCACACTGTATTCCTCGTCCATCAGTATGACACATTTTACAATAGATAAATTCAAAAATATCACCTGTATCTCATCGAATATGAGAACGGCTCCCACCTCGTCACAGCGCTTTCTCAATGCCATTAACCAATCGATCTGAGCAGTATTGATTCCTCCCTCGCCTTGAATGGGTTCCACAATAACAGCACATGTATCTTCATTCACAACCTTGGGTATGCACTCAAATTCATTCAGTTTGCCTACATCCACTCCTGGGATTAACGGCATAAAGGGAATCTGATATTTGGGATTGCTCGTGACACTCAAGGCTCCCATGCTTCTCCCGTGAAACGACTGTTCGAAGCACGTAATTCTAGTTTTGGTGCACTTGCTTGGATCAGACTCCCAAGAGATTCCTGTTGCTGCCGTCCATCTGTCCTTGCCCATTTTACGTGCGATCTTGAGCGCCCCTTCGTTTGCCTCTGTACCTGAATTCGCAAAAAAGACTTTGGCAGATGGCTGCTGTTGGCTGCTAGAGTTGGTTGCATATCCCAGTCCACCCTCCTTCTGCGTGAGCGTCACAAGAAGCTCTGCAAGTTTGACGGACCATTCATGATGGTAGGCATTGCTCGTGTGCAAAAGTTTTCCTGCTTGTTCTGTCAGTACCTATGCCTCACATTGAGATATGCACTATAATTATATAGTGATGCATGAGGGCATCGTGTCACTGTACCTTGACCACACCGTCATCCGCGTGACCCAATGCATTGACAGCGATTCCAGCAGTAAAATCCAAGTATTTGTTTCCTTCCGTGTCCCACACATATGCGCCTTTCCCATGGGAGAGCACAAAGTCTGGACGTATATAGACTGGCAGAAGGCACTGCGAAGCGCGTTCGAGGATGGCCTTTGTTTCCGCCGCTTGTGAAAATTTATGCGTGGGCTGAACATACCGCGTCGAAGGTGCCGTTGGGAGCCGAGGAGCTACCTGCACACCTTTTGAGTCGGAGCACGCGCAATGCACATTTGTTTGACGCACCTCGGACGAGAACTGTCTTGCCTGAGAGTGTGTGAGCCGAGCTCGTACGATGCGGATGCGTCCAACGTGGTTCATGGTTAAGACAGACAACCCGGGTGAGCGCGAAACAATGTAGCAGTGAGAATCAACGTTAGCCACCAAACGACCCTTGACAGATTCACCTGAATCAATATTCAAGATTTGTGACGGAGAGCCGGGACTTGCAAAAATCAACGCTGGCAGCTATTATCAGATAAGATAATTTACATTGCCCAACTCCAAGTCCACTTGTTGTCATCTGGCTGGGCTACACAGTTGTTGTGCACCTCAACATCTGGCCTCCAAACTCTCACTGTCCCGTCATCAGCACACATGGCCACCATATCCTGCGCCCAATCCACTGCTCCCACTTCTCCGAGTTGTCCCCGCAATTCCACTCCTCTCCGGCACTCCTCATGTTGTTTCCACGGTCTCGTACTGTTGGCGATGTCAAACAAGAAGCCGCTCCCTTTTATTCTGGTCCCACCCCCACTGGCAAGCCATTGCCCACAGGGCGATACGCTGAGCCCTACATAGAATGAACTTGACTGTAGATGTTCATGACTAAAATCGACGCTTTCTTGCGCGTCCAGTCGGGGCAATGTGTAGGCATGCACTCGCGAATCTGCACCCAAACCATACAAGATTCCTGCAGTGGGTCCATGGCCACTCGCAAGGCTGATGATACCTCGTGATCTTCGAGACCCATGTAGTGTGGTCGGGTCCTGAGTTGTCGAGTATAGACAGGGAAGCGTCTTCATTTTAGTGGACCGAGTTCGGTTTGATGTTGGTTGGCGGAGGTCCCAATACCGAAGGATCCTGGAAAGGATGAGTGGCCAAAACGCGGGCGAAACTCGACACTTACCCATCAAATGCGCCACTGCTAATGAGGCCGTATGGCTCACTGTCAGGATAAAGCAAGCCGGTGACAGTCCTGGGGAGTGGATTCTTTTTTCCTCTCCTTGTCTTTGCCTTCCCTCCCTTCAAATGGGCCTCTTCATGTGCACCATTAATGACCACAACTGGCTCAGAGGTTGCATATACATCTTCGGATTCATCCATCTGTCTCCTCTTTCCTAATCGTAGATCCCAGAGGCAGATAGACCCATCTCTGCCTCCTGTGGCAAGTAGGTCGCGATGATTCCCATCCCATGCTACACACTTGACAGTGTGGGTATGTCCACGGAGGACATGTAGCACACTTTCTTTCCTTGGACAACTAATGCGTACTGAACGATCGCCAGAGCACGTTGCAAGGAGAATATCAGATGGGCACCATTTGATGTCAAATATGCCATTTTCATGCGGCTGAAGAGTAGTCCTTTGAGATTCTTGGAACCGTGGGTCAATGTTTTGTGACGGTAGAAACGCAGTGCATACCAACATCCCAGTCTTCTCGCTTGGTTGTGTCAAGGACGTGGACGGACCCTTGCTCTGTAGCTACAGCAAGTAAGGGCTTACCACCCGTCTTTGCGGCTGATAATACCGTGTCATACCATGCTCAACAGGTACGTGTAAATCCACCCACCATGAGAGTAAGCGCATGCATATGGCGGCGTGAGATACGTGTTTTCGTTTGTGGACTGGCACTTGAAGACGTCTGACTTGTGCGAAGAAACAAAGGACTCCAAAATAGTGCGTGTTGATGCTAAGATAAGAATTGGCCCCGTCAGCTTCAGAGTAATGGTAAGAGGTCGACGCACATGACGCTTGACTAGAATTTCCAAATGGGTTCATCAAGGCGTTCAATCGACTGCAAGGCAGAAAGCCCGTGTTCGCTTTCACCCTAGAACCCCGGTGCGTTCTCGGATTGACTGGGCCTTCGTCATCACTCTCAGATTCATATGCACTGGTGCTAGCATCGGAGTCTTCATTATCAAGGAATGGATCATCACTGTCCGCTCCTTTGCTCAGCCTCGCGCGTTTCTTTGACGTCTCTTTGTTATCTGCATCTGCACTGCGTTTCGCTGATCTGTCGACTCGTGAACCAGTCGCGGGCGGGGTAGGCAACCAGGATGACGGGTTTTTGACTTGACGCGGCTGAGTAGGTGTCTCTGGATCGTTTGTCCGATTGAACAGGACATGTCTGTCCGTCCTACATTCACTTGAGGGCATCATCGTTGTGGCAGGAAGATGGTTAACGTTACGAGTGTCCGTTGGAATAATTCTGATGTAAACGCGTCAATAATCGAAAATAACAAACGTCAAATGAGCGCGTTGTCCACGTGATCAACACAGAGTTGCCCTCTCGACTTGAAAAAGTATGCTCAGGATGTATACGACTTTTAGAAGTTCTATCTCGTGTTTGTAAACTTGCCAGGCGGTGTATTGGGAGGGATGTATAATACTATTCTAAAGCCTGTATGAGGCCAGTCGAAGCAACCTCCGAAGATCGGCCGACGGTTAGCAACTCGGCTTGAATAATTTTGTTGCTCCCCAAGTCTTCACCTTTACCCTCTCTTTCTCTAGATAAATGTTTCGTGTACCAATCCGTTCAATATCAACTACAGCCAAGAAGACGCTGAAAATTGGTTTAATTCCGGCGGACGGAATTGGTCATGAAGTCATTCCAGTGCGTCCTTCCACTCGGTCAAGGCGATTGAGATGTTTAATGCTTGTGTGAAATGCAAAACAGGCTGCAAAAGCCGCAATTCAGGCATTAGGCTCCGATATCCCAAGGCCCGAGTTCGTTGATTTACTGGCAGGATGGGATACGTTCACAAGAACGGGCACTGCGCTTCCGCAGGAGACCGTCGAGTATACATCTTTTACTCACAACGGATGTCACCTGGCTAACATGCATCACAGCATCCTACGGAACGAATGCGATTGCGCTCTTTTTGGTTCCGTCAGGTGCGCGACTTCAACATCGCCGCATTCTTCGGCTAACACAAAATGTAGCTCCCCATCGAAAAAAGTGGTTGGCTACTCGTCTCCCATCGTTGCCCTCCGTAAAGAGCTGGATCTCTACGCCAACATACGCCCGGTCATTTCGGTGCGCTTCCGGTCGTTTCTCTCTATCGTGAACCCATTTTTCTCACAAACGTCAGGTAGCACCAGAAGCCGGACAAAAAGCAGCAGTCGACCTTGTCGTTGTACGCGAGAACACGGAATGCCTTGTACGTAAACATCTTACCCCGCTCACCCCCCTTGCTCCCTTACTGTTTGATAGTATGTCAAGCAAGAGCAGCAGACAACTGGCAAGCGCGGCAAGGAGGCACGGGCTACTCGTCTCATCACCGAACATGCTTCTCGTAGGATCGGCCGTATGGCATTTGAAATTGCACTTGGCAGACCACGGAAGGTAACATATATTCCATGAGAAGCTGTCAGCTCTAGTGTTGACCTATTATTGTTATGTTTTTTTTAGCACTTGACAATCATTCACAAATCCAACGTTCTGTCTATCACAGATGGCCTCTTTCGTGAGACTGTGCGCGGTGTGCCTACTCTTCCTGAGATGCAAGGAAAATATGACGAGGTGACTGTCATGGAACAACTGGTCGACAGCGCGGTTTATCGGTAAGTTTCATGCCATCCACTGCAAGTCGTGGCTGATTTGATTTCAAGTCTTTTCCGCGAGCCTGAGTAAGTGTGTCTATAGATCATGTTATTGTTCTCTTAAGACCTGAATAGGGTATTCGACGTGATGGTCGCGCCAAACTTGTACGGTGACATCCTGTCGTGAGTGATATCTCATTCCATGTCGCTAGGTCCGTTAATCGTTGAATGTCACCTTTGGAATTTAGGGATGCTGCTGCCGCGTTGGTTGGTTCACTGGGTCTGGTCCCATCTATTAACGCCGGTGACAACTTTGTCATGGGTGAACCGTAAGTTTGCCTTGATCAACTCACGGCGTAACTTCTGATTTAAAAATCTATAAGGGTACATGGATCAGCACCTGACATTGCGGGCAAAGGAATCGCTAATCCAATTGCTTCCATTCGCTCTGCCTCATTGATGTTACGCCATCTTGGCTATTCTACGGGAGCTGATAGGCTTGACAGCGCCGTAGATCAAGTCATTAGAGAAGGAATAACGATAACGCCTGATTTGAAGGGAAAGAGCACGACCCAAGAGGTTCTCGATGCTGTCTTGAAAAAGTTGTAAATCATGTACGAGTGCCTTACCTTGGTGGATATGATGCTTTCCCAAGCGTCTGTAGACAACAACACCAGTATAGTAGATTACACTTATCCAGTACTGATACATCCAAAACTATCTCAAGAACGGAACGATTGATAGCACAATAAATCATCCAGCCCACTAATCAGAAACCCGTGTCATATGTATGCCGTTCTTAGAGGTCTCTGATCTGAAGAGCACTCCTGCTGCACAGCATGCAATGTCCTGGAATCACCTCGAGCATTGTTGGCGCCGCGGCAAGCGAGGCCTACCGCAACTGCAGAATAAAGCGGAGCAGCCGGGGTTGGGTCCTTAGGGGACAAAGGTAGCAAGAACCTCAAACCCTTCGCCGTTCGCGGTGTCTTCGTCTTTGCCCTTAATCTAGCTGCACCCTCCTCACTGAGGTGCACAACACGTAACGGGGTCACCTCCCCACTGATATCTCGGCCATGCTGGTTCAAGTCCATATGTAGCTGTCGCACGCGTTCTGCGCGCGCTGTTTTGCTCTTCATAAGCTTGTTGGGACGGAGCGGTTGAGAATCGCTAATTGGCACTGGGGAGAGATGTAGCGTAGAGGATGAAGGAGAACTAGGCCTCGACGGCGTACGCGGGATTGCCGATGGGTTGTTTCTCTGGACAGCGGCATGTAAATCACCTTCGTGGGGGGGAACGAACGGATTCTGAGATCGCCTATTGAACCATGATTTCATGAGCTCGCTTGGTGACCTTGTTAAGGTTCTCCCTTGACGTTCAGCAGTTCCTAATGCCCCTGAAATTAATCCTGCCTTCATTGTAGTTGGAGGCGGGAGCAGTACGCGTGGCTTTGCTTGAGGATTCTTAGTCCGATGCGTATTGGAGAGGTTGGGTCTGGATGCCGACAAATGCTCAAGGATGCTTGGGTATCGCGGTATATGCGGTAGAACAGGTGGAGATGGCTTCTTGACGACGACGAAAGGTGGAGGGGGCTCCATCTTTTCCTTTAGTCTCGCTGGACCTTGACGATGCTGGGCATAGCGACCTTGGAAGTCGTACCGATCTCCGCCTTTCTCGATGTCGGTGGGTTCTGGGGGGTTACGGATGTTGGCCCACCAATTCAATAGTTTTCCCCGAGCATTTTCGCTGCTGTCTTTACCCCTGGAGTCATGCTTTCGCCGAGTGTGCCAAATGTATGCTCCTGCGGCAGACAACAGCAGAAGGAAAAGGAAAAGCACAATAATAACGATTGTCCCAGTGTCGACGCCCTTGTTCGCTGACTCTCCGAGAGACTGGCTATGAAAGTTCCTGTTAGACAACGATTAGCAAAGTAGACAGCTACGCTTACAGTGCGCGCAACCAAAGGCCTTGAGTGCTGGCATGATCTTGAGAGCGGATGACATTACGGATGTCCTGGTTGTTATGAAAAGCTTGTCCAGGTTGAACCAGCAACAATGTAACGGTAATGAAGATCCAGCTCCAGCACATGGTCAACATGTTTACAGCACGAAGACTCCTGAGTCTGCCGTCACGGACGGTGTGCTTGGGTGTAGAGAGGGCAGAGAATTAGTCCAAGGAGAAGCTCTGAAACAACTGCCGTAGCTTATATATCTTCTGGAGCATCCAAAGGGCAGTGCTGGTTGTGTGGGGCATCGGGCGAACCTGAGACTCGTTACGGATAAAACCTCATCAGCGCTGAGCTCCAAGACTTGATAATTGCTTATCCGACTTACATTTCACGTTCCAATCTTATCTTGAAACATATGCCTGGCATACCTTGATCAGTTGCATCTGTGCATCACGACCATTGGTTACCAAAACATACCTCGCCCATCTTTGACCATCTCCACGTCGTCTGATGGGAAAAGGGCCCAACAAAAAACCAAAACAGCCCACCAAGCAGCCTGAAAAGCCAAAAGACATTAAAAAAGCAGAAGAAGCACCTCAAGAGGCTGATACTGGCATCACGGGTTAGTCCAACTTTTTTTATCGTACAACGACTGTCTCAACCTGGTCGTTATCTGAGTATAACTGACTACGATATCCAAGTTAATGACAGTGCCCATGGAAATCATCAAACGCCAGAGTTCGCCGCCGATTCATGGCGTCTAAACGTTGACCCTCCCGGTGGAAATTGGTCTCTCTCTCGCGCTCCCAGCCAAGCAGCCTCTCCTGTTCTGGCGGGCGACAAGTCGTTGCCAGCTCTGGGTGCTCATGGCGTCAACAGTCGGCATCTTTCGTGGTCACAAGAACCTGACAGCGCATCCTGGGACCAACAACACAAACGCTACCCCCCGTCCCCTCATCCAGGTCTTGCTGGGAATTCCGGGTCAGACCCTCTCTCATTCGACTACGAACGAGGCGGCGTCATCCCTAGATCAAATTTGACAAGCGACCTTGATTATGTTAGCGAAGAACGCTCGGGTACGGGTCGAAACTCCAACATTGGCCAAGAGTGGGACGCGACTGCGCAACAACAACCTTCTCCCCTTCCAAGAGGACGAACACCACTGCCCACGCAGCAACAACAATTCGCTGCTCCTACGTTCCCCATATCTGCAACGACTTTCTCCAACCCTCCCATCGCACCTGATCCACTTCCTGTCGCACCAAATGTGATCTCTAGAGCTTCAGAGGCAGCTGCGCGTCTGGACAGAGGCAAAAAGGTAGATCTGACACCTCAACAGTCTGCACCTCAACAAATAGCCCCCTTGCCCCCTGCCGCGTGGCACACCTGGATTAAACCCAGCACATATGCGCCCAAAGTCGAAGCATCAGAACCAGGCCCATTACCCCAACCTCAGCCGCCACCGGCTGCACCACATTCAGGACACACAGGCTATGGCTCTATGCCCAAAGGCTTTCCGGCCATGAATTCCTCGCATGGAGTTTGGGGATTAGGAAAAGGAAATAGACAAATTTCGAATGCTTGGACTGAACAACAGAAAGCAGCCGGACATCCTGTACAGGGAAACTGGAGTCACCATCAGTCAAGTGCTGATGATTGGGCCATACCACAGGCAAAAAGTGGATATGGCGCGTGGAATGATGGCGCGTGGGGACAAGCAAGTAATGCCGGAGAATGGTATGGAAACGAAGGAAATGCTAGAAGGGAGCACGGGGGTCATGGTAGGAGCAAGAGTGCTGCTGCGTGGGGTGGAAAACGCAATGTACAGTGGGAAGAAGATGAGGAGGAGACGAGTGATAGTGAGGATGATGGGTGGGGCGAAGAGGCGACCGAAGAAGGCTGGGAGCACGCTGATGGCCGGGGTCAATCTGGCGGCGGAAACTGGGGCCAGCAAAGTTGGAATCAAACTGGAAGTGCTTGGGGAAGTGACTGGAATGGGATGCCAGGGGCGAGGCCATCGAGCAATAGGCAGAGTTGGAGTGAGGATGCAAGGCGAGGAATAAAGGTGACTATTGCTCCTCCGAGTCCTGTTGGGACCAGGACAGTCCTGTCACCCCGGCAGCGGTCTCAGATCTTGAATTCTTTACTCAATGCGACTGATCAGAGACAATCTGGTCAAGCTATACAACCTGAGAAGCAGCAGCGTTTAAGAAAGCAAGGGTCCAGAAGAGTCAAGCAAGCTGATAAAGAAAACAGGAGACAAACACATTACAATGCAGGCTGGGGACTGGAAGATGAATCCTGGGGCAACTTGCGCGGAAAAGGGGGAGAATCGATGGAAGACAAGACCCGTTCCTCGTCAAACTGGGATGCATGGCATGGCAGTCGGGATGTTTCGCATTACAGTATGCCATCGTTGACGCTCGCTCATGCATACAAGGAGGCGAAGACTCGGCTCGATCCTGGCGGTTCCCGCAACAAACTTGACGACATTACGAGAATACATTTTCGTGAATCTAAAGGCGCATCCCTTCTACCTGTACATAATGCATTGTTTGGACAAACCAGGCTGGCACGAGATCGCATACACTGGTCGTTCCCTCCCGACAAGGATGAGCGAGTAGTGGATGCCTTGTCGTGGATTCAAATGATGTCATATGGCCTGGGTACCCTTGGGGTGAGTGCATTGTTGATATGACTTTCAAGGATGTGCTGAGCGCTTTTGAGCAGCTGCACAAGTTCCTGCAACATCGTGAGCGCGGAGCTTTGATAATGAACGCGGACTATAGACCACCAGATGATCCCACGGAGTTTGCCTTGGACTGGTTAACGTTTGACGACCTGCAGAAGTCCATGGATAAAACTTTGCAAGTCTCTGTGACTTCTTATGATCCTACTGCCCAAGTGATTATCTTTGTCTTCCTATCTTCAAAATCTGGAAATAGCGTGGCGATTTGGAGGCGAAAGCTTGTCGTACCAAACAACGCCCGATTACGGTTTCAAAATGAGCTTAGCATCGTTATGGCGGGACTGAAGGACCCGAAGGATTACGTTGTTCATGTCGATGAGTAAGGTTATTCATCGGGAGAGGAGTCGCTAAGCTAACCCTCTTTTGCGTTAGGCTTCCGAAAGACAAAAAGTCATTACCTAACCTACCCAAGGTCAAAGGCCAGCCAAAGCCAAAGAAACACAAGTGGTGGCAATTTTTCAAATCCAAATCCTGATTTTTTTTTATGTGCTATTCTAAGCTTTTGGAGATACTTTGCTAAGTTTATTCGGTGTTTAGCTTTCGGTGTCGTATGTTCGCGTTGCTCTGCTCTTCATGTCTTCATGGACTTGGTCGCCTAGACATTTGGTTTTTTGTTGTTGCTGCTATTTGTACAGTTAAAGTGTACTTTTCATGACTTGGATCGCATTCATCCAGTGACTGTCATCTCATCAAGAACACCATCTTTTGCATGGATTCACCTGAGGCTCAACGCTGTCCAAGACCTGGGGACGAGCCTAGCCATTTTCGACATGCCCCTATTCGCCTTGCGCTGTTCACAGCGGTACTACTTCCAGTGGTTCTTGTGCCCTATCTGCTAACAAGGCGCCGTACATTGGCACTGAGACAGAGGGTGGATGAATTACAAAGCACGACAAAGGCTTTGCAGCATGAACTGGACGCAGCTCTCGTAAAGCTCTCGGCCAGAAAGCAAGAGCACCAGCGGATGAGAGCACTTTTGGATGACGTTGTAGAGAATTCGGACCATGTACAACATCAAGTGGAGGGCCTGGCTGCTGAAAGTACTGTAGCCAGGCAAGACCTGCATAGACTATTGGCAGATGCCCAACCTATACGGTATTTCTGAATCGATATGACATTGTCAATATAATCTAACTAAGACGACATGATGCCGCCAGAGCTCAAACGGCTGCTCTCAGAGCGCTGGGGACGTCGCTGGCAGATATTGCTGCGTTTATGCACGAAATTGAATTGGAGATGGGAATACAGTCACTGAGCAGAGATTCACAGCGTCGAGTTGATCGCCTGCGAATACTGGCTTTAAGGTTGGAGAACCTCCCTCCGATCTCCCAACAACCAAGCATGGTATTGAAACAGTAGTAGGCTCGAGTTTCACCTTGGACTGAGAGATGAGAAGCATGGTATGGAGGCAGTAGTAAGTAGTAAGTAGGCTCGCTGCTGCGGGGTTTGTACGATAATCTTATGCTGGACAGTGTATTTCTACTGTATTTTCTGGAGTATTTCCTAGTCCACCGTTGAGTCCTTTCCTGCGTTCCTGGAACTCTCCAGTAAGCGACCCGTCGGAAATCTTCGCACGTGTTGTATTTCTTGACCTTGACCTCTCCCTGCCTCGTGCCTCCCTCGCATGCTTCTCCGCCCATAGCCATCATTGAATGGGGCTTACTGAGTGCTGTATGACCATCTCATAGTTCGTAAAATCACACAGCAATCCGCACATCGTCTCTCGTTCAGCCCTCTTTTTCTGCCGAAAATGTCAACTGACCAGGTTACTTTACCTGGGGATGGTGGCGGGTCGTCCGGCACGTCCGTTACCCAGATTGATCATATACCTGAAAACATGGACAACATTCCTGCAAAGTCGGAGGGCGGAAAGGTTTCTGGAGAAGGCGAGGAACAGGCGCTAGAATCGCATGAGGTCATTGAACTGCAGACTTTTAGTGAGAGGAAGGCATGGATAGAGGAGAAAATAAAGGTCAACCATCTTCGCCAGTGCTCACAGACGCAATGCTGATTCCTATCTAGTTTCTCGAGCGAATGCCTCCCATAGAGGTTTTTGTTGGGTTGGACGCAATCCGTGCCTCCGCAGAACATGTGCCCGGTCTGCCCACACGTGGTGAACTCCAACAGTGGATGGCTGAGCACGATGCTATCGAGAAGGAAACGGAAATATTCGACAAGGGTGAACTGAAAAAATTAAGGCAACTAACTAAGGGTCAGTGGGTTTATCCAGCACTTCTATTTTCATCACTCATAGCTCCGATACCAACAGCGGCGACGCAGAGAAATTTGTCACCAGAAGACACTGACATAATTGAACTAACGCTAACGACCATTTATGAACTGGACAGGCTACTGCACCTCTTGCGCAATCGTTCGGAAAATCTGGAACTATTGAATATAAGGCTGACTTGGGAAGAACATAGAATTGTTGCGTGGATCGACCTCCGCAAGTTACTTGACGATCTTAAAACGTTTATAACCACCCGGGCACGGTGGACTCCTTCTGTATACGACGTGATGACCAAGGAGGAGACCCACGACATCAAACGACGCGGTTCAATTGCTTCAATGGCATCTGCCGCGTCTGACTCTTCATTCAATTCAGGCACGTTCTCAAGGGGAGCCAGGTTTAAACTTGCTGAACTACTGTCGCGGGATGCTGCCCAGTTCGCAGCTCGCATCGCCAGTCTCCGGCATGGGAAGATTACTGCCTCTGGGAAGGTTCTGGACAAGCTCATTGACATGAGTCGCAAGCCAGTTCCAGAAATCTTGTTGGATGAGCAAGATAAACTCGAAGAGAAGGGCATGAATGAGATAGAGCATGTAGGCAAGTTTATCATGAACTTGGTTATGCAATGGAGAAAGTAAGTTCTTCCGAGCTTTACTTGAACACAATCACACATGTCATATCCAACAGGGCGGATGAGATTTACGTCGAGACGAAGAAAGATCAACTCACTGCCCAGAACCTTTTTGAAGAAATCGAGACAGCCAAGCTCCACCATCCAACTGCGCGTCAAAGTGCTTCATTTATCTCGCGTGCAGAAGCTCTTCTTAAACGATTATCCGTGAGAGGTAATCCCGCTTCCTCAAATAGCTCATTTCCTCGACCGGAGCACTTTCTTTTCATGGACCAGAATAGCTGTAATATCACACTGATAACGCAGCTTGCAACAGAAATCTCCCATGCAACAGCTTTGGTACAGAGGGTCGACGCAGCAGCCAAAGAGTATCGCAAAACCCATGACGCTGTGAAGAGAGCCGAAGCACTTCTGCAAGAAGTCAATGGCCTGGCCAACCAGTTTGCTTCTATCACCGAGAGGTTACTCTCTGGGGTTTCTAACGACGAGGGAGACGGTTCTGCGCCAAACCTTAATTCAGAAGCTTGCTTGGAACCAACCGCACATTCCGTATATCTGGCTCTCTTACCCGATATTCTTGATCAGGCAACCAAAGCCAATGGAGCTGCCGTTGATCTCTTGGGGCGGTCTCGGTCAGTCATCTTGGCTCTAGAATCACCCGGCGTGGATCCTCTATTCAAATCAAGCACAAACGCTGGGATTGAGAAACTCGATTCTCAACGGAATCGAGCCCAGTCCATTCGCGACGATGTCGTGGGACGTGTCTACAGGATGAAAGAAGCGAGAAAGATATGGGGTTGCATGGGTGGGATTCTCACCAAACTTGACGAGATTCGCGGTCAGGTAGAAGACGCCATGGAAAAGTACAAATGGCGTCAACAATCTACACATGGCGCCCCACTCACACCGGACAGCCCGCCTGCTACCCCCGTAACAGCCACCCCGACACACTCTGAGCTTCTGTCACAACTAATAATGTTGGAACCCAAGCTATCACAGGACGTCGAATCTCCCTTTATCGTTCTATCATACACACTGGAATCTGCGGTCAAGGAATGGCTAGGGAAGAGAATCCTTGGTCTAAAAAATACGTTTGACGCAGCGAAGCAGATGATCGACGTGCTAGACTCCATTCAAGCCCAAGCAGCTGCCATGACCACGATTCGTGACGAATGCAACAGTCTTCAGGTCTCCATGGAAGACCTCCAAATTCGTCTGAGGGGAAGTATTGCCGACCTTCTTGCTGAGCGCATCTCTCGGGACGATATGGTCACAAATGAGGAAACCTTCCAAGCGGAGACAAGTGCAGTCGAAAGCAAGGTCAAGACTTTTGTTCAAGGTCTACTACGACGGGTCCCCTTTGTCGAACGTCAGCCTGCATCTCCGAGTGGTGGCTCCAACTATGTTAAAAGACGCTACTCATCCTTAGATCCCAAATCAGGCTTAGCCCAACAAGGCAAGGCGGTTGAGTTGCCTTTTGAGCTAAGCTCACTCGACGATGCCGTTCGCGCTGACTGCAACTCGTACACTATAACACTAAGTGGCAAAGTTGAAAGTGTTATGCAATTAACTTCGCATCTGAAGCTTGCGCGGATATCAAAGGAAGTCGAGTCCGCTTCAAGACCGCTCCTAGACGATGTTAATGGCATTGTCCAGTCCTTGAATGAGCAGAAAGTGCGTTTCGCAAATCTGGCAGGGGAGATAGACAAGCTAGATCAGCTCATCGCACTACTGGAGGACGTGGAACAATCATCTAACATCCATAGAACGAGAATTTCTAGATCGTTGTCATTTATTCGTGAAAGCATACGGCGGATGCAAGAATCTCCAGGTGCGCAGGATCCGGCTGTACACGAGTCTCTCCTCCTATCTCGTATTCGTGCCGTTGATGATGTTGAGCTGCGGTTCAACTCTTGGTATGAAGATGTCACCCTATTCAAGGACCAGATAAGCGTAGCTCAGCGCCAAGAGTTACAACGGATGGAAGAATTGCGACGTGCTGAAGAGCATCGACAACAAGAGGAGAGTAGGCGTATTGCAGCTGAAGTAGCAGAGAGGACAAGACTGGAACAGGAACGACTGGTCAATGAGAAGTTGAGGAAGATCGAAGAAGAGAGGCTCGCCGAGGTTGAAAAACAGAGGCTTGAGAAGCAGCGGGCAGCCGCCGAGGAAGCAGAGAGAGAGGTATTGGAACGTCAACGTCGGGAGACAGAAGAGCAGCAGCGTTTAGAGAAACAAAGATTGACCGAGGAAAAGCGGGCAGAGGAAGAGAGATTGAGGCAAGCCGCCGAGGAAGCTGAAAAGGCTCAGCTCCAACGTGAGAGGATGGAAGTGGAGATGAAGCTGAGACAAGTCGAGGAACAACTAGCAACGGAGCGACGTATTACTGCTGAAAGGGATGAGAAAGAGAGGCTGGAAGCCGAACAGAGGAAGAAAGAAGCAGAACAAGAAAAACGCAGAATACAGGAGGAACAAGAGCGCCTAGAAGCAAAGGTGCGTCAAAGGCGGCAGAAAGAGGAGGAACGTCGACGTCTACTCGACCAGGATGATCTTTCCTTCTCGTTGGAACACGCCATTGAGCTAACTGTCATCGACGAAGAGTCTAACAAGTCATTTGTCACAGACGAGGAAGAGGATGAAGGTAAAGCCGTTTTCGGGTTCTGTTGGCATTCTCTAACAGTGACGCTGCGATTCTAGACGTATTCGGCTTTCGTCTTGCTCCCGATGTACAAAAGGCCAGGTCTCCGGAGATTCTTGAACTGCAAGCTAAAATCCTTGAGTTGCGCAAGCGGCTACGAAAGATCAGTATCAGCGAGGCGTTACGACCATCGAAGGCTTCGACAAAGCTCCCAACCAAGGAAAAAGTAGCGAAACTGAGAGAACGGTTGGTGTCCGTCTCGGACGATGTAGCACGCCTTCCTTCTTCA
Organism: Amanita inopinata Kibby_2008; assembly: GCA_001691775.3. Lineage (NCBI taxonomy): Eukaryota > Fungi > Basidiomycota > Agaricomycetes > Agaricales > Amanitaceae > Amanita > Amanita inopinata. The sequence continues at coordinate 1,061,504 of JNHW02000002.1, forward strand.
GTAGAAGACTTCACGGTTGACACGGAGCTTCGCTCACTGAGAACGGAGGTAGAAGCATCGTACAATCTTTTGAAGAGCGTGACGCAACTTTCCGACCTGTCCAGTGCAATAAAGGCCTGTGAAGGAGCTCTAAGTGACCTCCTGGAACACGTCGATAGCTACCCTTCACCTCCCCTCGGTGTTCTTTCAACTTCATATGAGCCGTCGATGAACCTCCCTCCCGAGAAGCAATTGTCTGCTAGGCTCACTTTTACGAGGAAAACAGTGACAGATATGAATGCTAAGCTAGCCCCAGTGAAGGATGACGCACGAGCCATTGCTGAGTCTTCGACAGTACAGCAGACATGGGCTGAGTTAGAGGAGATGACCACCGATCGTATCGGTGGAAAGAGGACACGACCTTCGAGCGTTATTGGCTCTAGGCCCAGTTCTGGCCGGAACAGCAGCGCATCGGTTTTCAATACGCGAGCCACCACGTCGAAGAGAGGAAGTTATTCGAGCCTCTCGGTGTCATCTAACATCAACGTCACTCGTGGTCATCTTGCACCACCCAGTGCTGGTGGACGCCGTGCGGTTTCCGGGGGTGCAGAATCCAGCAGACTCAGTCGCCCTCCTAGCCAGCTATCTGGTATCTCGAATAATAGACCGCCGAAGTCGTTCAGTCCCTCCGTGTATGGCACAACTTTTGCTTCTCGGCAGCGAACGTCTAGCCTCTCCAACTCGATATCAACTCCCCCGAACGTCCCAGAAAAATGGGCCCGTTCCCAAGGAAGTCAAGGCAAGCGTGCCGTGTCTCCAGCCTTGTCTGAATCCTCGACGCTGTCCCGCTCTATCATAGGGACGTCGCGAACATCATCTTCTGCTGCGCGGTCCTCTTGGTCTCGTGCTCCTCGCAATTCGTTGTCGTCATTCATTCTCCCGCGAGCCACGAGTCCTCCGAAGCCAAAGTTGAAGAAACCCCTACCTCCTGCACCCACATCTGGGCCGAGGAAGAAGTATATCCCCGACCCCAAGAGCAAACTTGATGTCGCTGTTGGCGATGTTGTCAATAAGTTACCAGTTGGTATCAATGTCGAAGGGGTGACAGATTCCTGGAGAGATAAGAGTGGCAAGTATTGGATTGGCAATCAAGATCCCAAGCTGTGTTTCTGTCGCATTTTACGGTCCCATACGGTGATGGTACGAGTTGGGGGTGGATGGGCTGAGTTGTCAACGTATGTCACACTACATGATCTATTCTGAACGCAATCTCAGCTTACCCTTTTAGGTTTATCGAGGACCACTTTGCTGAGAGTTTCCGGATAATGCATGATTCGCCGCCTAAAGTAGGCGCGAAGGAAGAGAAATGGATCAGCTCTGTAGCGTTGCTTGAGCAAGCAGAGGAGAATCCAACTCCACCGCAAGGGCTGGTACCTCCCAGACCACCAAGTACGCCTGAGCCGAGCGCAGCCAATTTTCTTCCTTCCTTTGCCATCACGACACCGACAGGCCGCAGTCCACATTCAATATCATCCCCTTCCACGAAGGGAGGCTCGCCCTTGACGCCGATGCAGTTTATTCGACGCGCTGATTACGATCCTACAACACATCGACCGTTAACGCCTTCCAAGCCTCCTCCGCGCGCGCGAAACGCGCCACCAACACCAACGCCGTCTAATCACAACACAAAGCAAGGTGTATGGCGACCATGATGCGCAAGCTGACTTCTCGTTTGTTACCGCAATTCTTCGGATCAACTGTCGTATGCGTTTTTACCTTTTCACTCTTTCTAATTGCTGTTCTCTCTGGGGTCATCTATGCTTTGCAAATGCGCAATATCATTCTCAACCTATGTCGATGCTCGCAACTTCTCTTGCACAACCTTTTATTATACACATACCATCATTTCACCCATTCTCCAATCCTTCGTTTCCCAAGTGAATCGCTCATACCCATAGTGCATCCTTCGGGCTGTACGTTGACGATTGCTATAATTTCTTACACGCTGTTGAAGCACTGCATCCATTTTCACTTCTGACTTCTTAATTATATACTGCATAGATACCTTTTCGCCGTGTGGACTCCTGTGTATGCGTAGACACTTTCTCCAGAATAATATACATATCTATTGTCTTCTATAAAAATGGTGTGTATCTCAGAGACACTTAGTCCTTTTTCTTGGGCGTTTAATGTGGTCGTCATCATCCAGTCTCCGTTTATGTGAAGACATCGTGATGTCGTGTGTCCTCTTCATATGCCTCTTCAGTAGATCCTGGCGAACAAAACTTACTTTCGACGGGCACAAGTCACAGACGAACGGCCTTGCACCACTGTGACTCAATTCATGGCGTTTGCATTCATTCTTACGAAGAAATCTGGCAGGACTAGAAAAAGAGAAAACCGTACGCGTCAGAACCTACTCGCGAGATTGTGCAAGCCGGAGAAAAGAGATCAACTAAACCTAAACAAGACGTACCATTCCGAGCATTTGAATGGCCTCTGCCCCAAGTGTGCACCCAGGTGGATCAGAATGTGGTCCCTTCTCTTGTTTGTTTGTGCGCAGCCAGCAACATAGCACCGAAATTCATGTATTGATTCTCCCATAGGAGACAGTCTTCCTACGAAGGACAGCAGCCATCGCTTATCGTACTCGACTTCCATGTCACCCATTCGAGATATAGCTGCATGGTTTCTTAAACGGTAACGCTCCGCCTTTTCTTGCAGCTCAGACAACGTAATGCCGAGATGCGCATGTGTGACGGGTGTCCCTAGATCGATAGGGATATCTTCCTTACAAGAGTCAATGCGGCATTCCGATGGAAAACCACCAAATAAGATGCCTTCTGATTGAGATGTGGCGGGTACATATTGTATAACGTCCCGCTTAGTGGACTTTCTTACACCTGCCCTTCTTAGGGTTCTTAGGCCTGGACTAGGAAAGGGTGAGCAATCTTGTTCGGAGCCGCTGCCAAGTAGTGAAGGCTCGTATTCACTGGGCTCGTATTCTGGCCTGTGCTTATCTTGTTCCCGTATTGTATCATCGGTAAGCTCTGTCAAAGGAGAACACAGAATATTTTTTGCATACGCCAATATCGTACTATTCAGATAGCCAAGACAGTCGTTCCTGATTGCTTCATTGCTTGAAGAGTCTTTGAAGGCGACATCTGGCAAGCAGTACTGGCCAAAGCCCAACGGAGGCGGGGAAGATAACAATGGAGCAAGATAATACGCAGGAAGCGTTTCACTCGGATTGACGCCGGCACTCATCTCTGAAGGAAGCAATTTCAAATTGTTCATGTTGACATCAGCGAAGGGCAGTGCCATGTCAGGAGTGGAAAGGCTGGGATAGGACCAAAGTTGTTGCTCAGCCCTTGCATGATCTTGAGTACGGTCTACCACATCCAACCCATGAAGGTCAGAACAGGGATCGTCGGCCCCTTGATCAGACAAAAGCTGTAGAGCGATCTCTGCCGTTGCCGAGATATGACGAGCCAGAATGTCAGGCGGGAGACCCGAAGCAGCAGATAAGGCATGAAAAGACAAGAGTGTACGAGAGTCATTTGCTTCCTCGTTGGATATGTATCGTCGCTCTTGAGGATTTTGTACCTCTCCAACCGAGGACAGTTCCGGAGGGACAAAAATATCCAGGATAGCAGGAGACAAGGCACGCATACCCCACGAGTCATAGACTTCGAGTTGCTTCTGTTCGGCAGATGTGGGAAATTGGTAATTACTCTTTGGCAAAGTGTCCATAAAAGATGAAAATGTTCCGACTGAAGCAAAGGGAGCATAAAGATCTGAACTTGTGTTGATAGGAGCTTGTGCTAGGCTTTGATCAATCGCTAGGTCAGGGCACTCAATGCCCAGCCCCGTGAGCGTGGTAACGGGCGCACAGGCGCGCAGCAAGGCAATATTGCTTTGAAAGTCATTAGAAAACGAGGGTTCCAATGGTGAACGAGGATAGGTCAAGAGATCTTGTTCGTAAAAGGCATAGCCAAGAGGAGGCGAGAATTGATTGATGCCTGGGTAGCCAGGCAAGCATTGCGCTGTGGCTAGATGGTACATGGAATTAGTAGGGCTGGGAATAATCATAGTGACCAGCACCAGAGATAAGATAGAAATAGCGGTGTGCTTGATAGAATAAGATTATGGGCTGTATGTACTGATAATGATGGCAGGGATGAATGAATGAACGCGCCCACGCTCGCTCTTTATATGTTGACGTGTTGTTGTCGTTTGTTATTCCAGTCGCGGACAGCCAAACACAAATTACACTCGTGGGGACCTCCGCAACCACGACCGTCTCATGAGCCTGATTTTGAGGGCGCAATGCAGAAATCTTAGTCCTGCATTCAAGCACCGTCCGCAAGCCTTCACAATAACGAGGAGGACTGCAGCGTCTGCGCAGGTTTGTCCGCGTGCAAAGTCACGGACATCGCGGTATGCTGGTATTGCCTTCTTTGCCGCCTTTGCATGCGCTGCATCGGCGTACCTCTTCTTACCTTCTGCACCGTCGCGTGCTGCACCGACTTCAGCCTCTGCACCTCTGTCTGCACAACATTTCACGCCTTCCATTGTTATCGCAAGTGAACATGCCGGCCCAGATACAAAACTCATTACGCTACGCGTCAATCCTTCACTTGTGCCGCAGAACCTTGTCCGTCGTTCAACATCAAAGGTCACTAAAGACGACACACCCGTAGATGACGGATATGCACGGATATATAGTGTGTTTGTAAAAGACTCGGATATTCAAGTTGAACGTCCATACACCCCCTTGGAATGTGCGGACGAAGAAGGTAATATGCGCTTTTGGGTGAAGAAGTACGAAAATGGCGAAGTGGGTCGTTGGCTGCATGCACGAATACCAGGTGAAGTAGTCGAGTTGAGGGGCCCTGTAACAACCTGGGACTGGACATGGCGCAACGATGCCTGGGACGAAGTTGTGATGGTGTGTGGTTTTTGAAGGAAAGCGCATACAGACATCTGGATTGAACATAACCCTATTGTTGTTAGATTTCAGGTGGCACGGGTATCACGCCCTTCTACCAATATTTGCATTCCATATTTGCGGATCCTACAAAGTTGAAGAACAGTCTCCAAACGCGGTACACTCTCCTTCATAGTTCTAAAACTTTAGCAGATTTGCCTCCACCTTCCATTTTAAAGCCGTTAGTGACTTTTGCTGCCGAGCATCCAGATATATTCAAGTTATGTCTGTTGGTCGATTCTGCGCCAGGCGGCTCTGCCATCACTACAAATATCCCCCTTTCACCACAAATAGGCAGGATTGGAAAGGCAGAAATAGAAAACAGTTTGGGATTGAATAGAGCAAGGCAAAGATGGTGGGATAGACTGTACCGACAAGGCAAAGAAGAGCAGGCACGGAAGAAGCGTATACTATTCCTCGTCTGCGGACCTGAGCTGTAAATTTTACATTCTTCTTGCTCACACTCCAACCTGACCTTGGTGCAGAATGATCAATGCGATAGCTGGGCCATACGGCCGTAACTTTTCGCAGGGACTTGTGGGTGGCGTGTTGGGTGATATGGAGTACACATCTAAGGAGGTATGGAAACTGTGATACCATCTGTACATAATCCAGTCACACATACATGCTCTGAGATGGGCATAAAATGGATATCTAACTTTCCACAAGTTCCCAACAAATCTTTTTACCAGCCCAAAATGGAATCAAGCTGTCTCCTTCTAGCTGATAGGATTCGTCTATCACCTTGCCTTCAGGAACTCTCCCGAGTTTCACCAGCTTTCCCTGTAATGCCGGTCGATGATAAAATTCTCTACCAAATGTGCTCACGAAAGCTTCAAGCTTATCTATTGCACCGAATGACTCAAGAAGGTGTGCGACGAGAGGCAGGAGGATAGGTGAAGTATAAACACCCGCTGCACAGGCTTGCATAGGCGTCGCAGTTGACTTGCTACTGGGTGGATGAGGAGCGGAATCCGATCCCAAGAAAAATCGAGGGTTGCCTATGAAACTATTTTTTGGCGATGTATGCACTTCCACACGCGAAGACAGCTAACCTTCTCTGATGACTTGTCTCAATGCTTCACGGTCGTCGGGATACTTGGCGACAGGCTTGCAGAAATGGAACGATTGGCCAGCCCAATCGTCAACAGTGAGAGCGAGATGGTGGGCTGTGATGGTGCACGCGACGGTTGGACCGCAAGATTTGACAGCTTCCACTGCCGCGCGGGTTGTTGCATGTTCAAGCACTATTCTCAGACGTGGAAATGCAGAATGGAGTTTGAATAGATGGCGTAGAAATTCAGACTCGGCGTTAAGCACACAGACATTCTAGGACAGTTAAGATGTTCGGTACGGATTTATGCGAAATTACTGGGGAAGATTACCTTTGCAGGGTCTGAAGGTATTTCGCCGTGCAGATTGAGTACCATGTCAACCTCCTGCATCGCTTCGAAAACAGGATAGTAGGCTTCATACGACTCTATTCCACCGTCGGAGTTGGTCGTCACGCCGCGAGGATAAGACTTAACCCCTACGGCATGTTGTTGGCATGCGATGAAGCAGTCTCTGAGGTGGTTAGTGACATACCAACAATGCCGGCTGCTTTAGCTTTCTTGATCTCGCTTGGGGTAAGCTCGGGAGAAAGGTAGAGTGTCATGAGGTACTCTATGGAGGCATCAATACGTTCAAGTTCTTCCTTGTACTTGACGGCCTGATCCGTTGTTGTAATGGGTGGTTTAAGGTTTGGCTGGGAGGTGTGAGTGAGGGAATAACTCAGCGCCTAGTTTGAATGACTTGCCATAACATATGCGAGATGAAACCCCCCTTTACGAACATGAGGCACGATGAGTTGTGAAAATGAGCCCTGACGGAGGTGAACATGAAAATCAGCAGGCGAGACGATGTCCATGGCTGGTGAAGATGGGAAAGATAAGATAAGATAAGATTAGAGTGAGATAACACGACCACGTGATGAACGCGTTGTGGTTCAATTTGGCTTTTGCAGCTGGCGTCAGCCACAGGCGCTGTACATATTCTCTCTCCCACTCTCTGACAATGGTCGCTGCCGGTTCCATCACCGTTGCAGGTGCGCTGCCCGTCGGTCGCAGCGCCGTCAACCCATACTGACTTTTCACAGTGCGTGTTCGCCCTCCGACTGCTTGGGAGACGGCTCGTCTCCCAGAATACAACTATGATAGCACCATACGCGGTGATGGTACTTTTTCTAACCCTGCGAAAGTAGTCAACACCGCCCCTCTTCGTGATATCGTCCGTATTGTGGACGATCGCATACTCACGTTTGATCCGGACGAGAAGGACCGTGCGCGTGCTTTTGTAGAACGTGGTTTCCTACCTCCGGGAACGAAGAGATACAAAGACAAACGTTTCATGTTCGATCGTGTCTTTAGACATGATGCCAAACAACAAGACGTATATGAAGCAACCGCGCAACCTCTCCTGAAAGGCATTCTAGATGGTTATAACGCCACTGTGTTTGCTTATGGGGTTGGTAGTTTCACGCCTCGTGCTTGGGCGCTTGCTGATGGTAGAGTTAGGCTACAGGTTGCGGCAAAACCCACACGATTAGTGGGTCAGATTGTGACCCTGGAACCATCTATCTGACTATGGCTGACCTCTTCCAACGAATCAACGATCGCAGAGAGGAGTGGGATGTTGAGGTCATGGTAACATTTCTAGAAATTTATAACGAAGAAATCAGAGACCTCCTAGCAGAGCCAGGATCCTCTGCCCCACGAGGCGGGCTTAGTATACGTGAAGACAAGACTGTCAAGGTCATTGGACTTGTTGAACTCAAACCTCGCTCTGCAGAGGAGGTCAAGGAAATTGTCCTCCTGGGAAACACGCGTCGGACACAAAGCCCAACGCACGCAAATGAAACCAGTTCTCGCTCTCACGCCGTCCTACAAGTTCACGTCACACAATCGCCGCGCACCGCGTCCCTAACTGAACAGAGGCTCACGGCAACACTATCCATCATTGATTTAGCGGGCAGTGAACGTGCCGCTGCGACCACTAACATGGGCCAACGCATGGTGGAAGGGGCAAACATCAATAAATCTCTACTCGCTCTGGGAAATTGCATCAATGCACTCTGTGAGAGTGGTGGTGCCATACGCCATGTTCCGTACAGAAATAGTAAGCTGACCCGTCTGCTCAAGTTCTCACTGGGTGGAAACTGCAAGACGGTGATGATTGTGTGCGTTGCACCAACATCAAACCACTTTGATGATACACATAACACTCTCGTCTACGCCGAACGAGCAACAAGAATCAGAACAAGGGTCGTTACTCGAAACGTCGTCAACGTCGACCGTCATGTTGGACAGTACGTTGAAGCGATCAATAGGTTGAATAACGAAGTTGCAGAGTTGAAGGAGAAACTAGCGGGGAAGAGAGATGTAGAGAATGATATCCTCAGGCGAAAGAAGGCCGAGGCAACGGCAGAAGTTGAACGTTCTAGGAATGACATGAAACTCAAATTTGAACAGACGAAGCTCCCGATTGCGGATGGCGCTGTTTGCTCTGCTAAGCTCTCTGTTGCCAAGATGAAACTTGGTGCTATACAGGCAAGACTAACGGAAATATCTTCGCCCTCTTTGCCTCTCTCGGCAGATCTTGAAGCCGAGCGCGCGCTCCTTCTCGCACTCGCCCAGCCTGAGGAACAAGCTGTACGGTCGGGTTCTGCTCTCAACATGCAATTGCAACGCTCAAGCAACTCGAGTGCAATGTTTGACGCAACTATGCGTGCCGTGTCCGAACGCCGATCCGAGAAACTAGACGAGGGAAGTCTAGAAAATATACGGCTAGACGCTGTGCGGAATAGAGCAGAGATGGAGGCAGTTAAGGCCTGCGGAGAACGCGATGCTATGCGAGATGCGGTGGATGACCTTGCACGTATTGTCGTCGGGCTGGTGGGCATGCTTGGACGTTGTACTGTTGCCGTGGGTGAGGCGGCCAAGGCGCTGGACCGGTCAGAAGGAACAAGTGACGGTGTTGTACTCGAAGAGCGGGACAAGGTTGTCGCTGCCTTGCTGAACAGTGTCAAGGAGGGGAATGATGCTACCTTCCAGCGGCTTATCGGTCACTCAACAGCAGGATATGCCGTTGGAAACTTGTCAAGTGTCAAGGCTTCACTAGTAGACTCGTATAAAAGATATGATGGGATGACGCGACGGATCAGCTCTGGACCAGCGGCATTGCAGACTGGTGGAACCAATACTTCGAGAAGGTTATCCCTGGCTGTGGTGGCTTCGCCTCCTAGAAGAGGACATCGGTCTCCTCGTAAATCAATTAGATCAAGTCTTGCTAACCAGCCATACAAAAGGGTGGTGTCGGATAAAGACAAGAAGAGCGCGAAGACGGTGCAATGGAAAGATGAGGCTGGTCGAGGTACTTTGGATGATGGTGGGATGGGAAGCAGTTCGAAACAGCAACCAGTCGTGTCTGTGATCCCTCCCAGCCCCGCAAACGGAGAAGCGAATGCAAGCTCTACATCCTCAGTGGCGAATTCAAATTGCGCTACATCGATATCGGCGTCGTTACAGCCTAGGAGTGGCTCATCGCTTTCATTTACAGCTGGATCCGAAAGTGAATGGGAGGACGAGAATGACAAGACGGAAGACAGCTTCAGCTCGAGTTATGCCGGCAGCTCACGAGATGGTCATCACTCGTTCTCAGTGTCTTCATCTGAATCTGTATCGGCACCTATCCCCCGTGCAGGAGGCAAACGGTCACGGGCCAGTCGCCTTGACCCGAGCTTCCTCAAATCTCGTTCGAAAGTATCAACATTGAGCAGTTTGAAGGAGACTGATGAGTGCGCTAGCCCGACGCGTTCCTCCCGACGCCAGCCGCAGCGTCCATTAACAGATATGAACTTGAATCACATTTCCACATCCTCATCGGAGGACTCGATGTCGGGAAATACGCTGCATGTTCCCAAGAACCGCGGTGCGGGTAGCATGAGCCCGACAAGGCGGGGACCTTCTACGCCCAACAGGCCATCATCATCTGCGTCAACATCTTCTAGTGCATCAACGGTCGTCGGAAATGGTAATGGGAGGGGCGTGGTTCTCACTGCCCGAAGGCGCTCGAACATTGGTCCCGTCCGAGTAGAAAAGGCAAGAAGGCGGTCAAGCATGATCCCTCAATTATCGCCAAATAACTTTATGGTTAGCACTGGAGCGGCAGAGCATGTTGTAAAAGTTCCTTCAGTGCGAAGGGTTATGATTGCTAGTCCTGCAAAGAGAAGCAAGAGGATGTCGTTGACGCGGTCAGCCAATGTTATCATTGGGGGGCCAGCCAGAGGGGGTCGACAAGGTGGTTTGACGGCAATGTTTTCATCTGATCCAAATTCAAGTTTGGTCGAGAATCGCTCGTCCAGCAAAGCAGCATGGAGATGATTTCTTGTATGTGATTTGAATCTCTTTTATTCACCGCTCTTTGATAAACCCTTTATAATTTGTAGCACTTGATACTTGACCCTATAATCATTGTTGGTTTTGCATTTTCCTCGCCTTCAGCATGGAAGACGTTCCTTGCTTTTGTATAGCCGTGTCACCTGCCTTGGAGGGCGGTGCCCTCCTAATGTCTATGTGTAAAATGGTGTCTGATAATGAGCCTCACCGGACTTTTTTTTAAAATAGCGCATTGTTCATTATGTCCGTCTCTCTCCATCTGTCAGTACCATCAATCTTGTCCGAATATGATACTATTAGACTGTTTCTATTTGTAACACCGTCATGTTATACCCTTCAATGTGACTTTTTGGTGGTTTATATTGAGTTTGGATTAAGCAGTGACAGCGGCCGTTTTGATGGTATCATGAGATGGCATTACCAGATGTCCATGTATAAGGTGTATATGTAAGAAAGATCAGATTACACGCTTCACTTCGAAGAATGACTGAGAGGTGGTGAGTCATACGACTTGAGGAGGGCAAATAAAAATGATTTACTTTTAGGTAGTAAACCTGCCATGCTACCACTGCGAACAGGACGGCGGTTTGAAGAATTGACCACCATTTAACGCGAGAATTTGTAGATTCTGCTGTGTTTCGATGTGTCCGTTCACGTACGACGATATACTCCTGTTCGTCCTTGACGGACGTGAGTCCGATGGCAAGTGAGCGAATCTCTCGTTCGATGGGTGCAACGACGTCTGGCACGACGTGTGAGTCTGTGATTGATTAAAAAAAAAAAAAGGCCCAATAAACACGCACCATCATCTCCAACATAGATCACTCCATGCACGTTAAAGCTTGAATACAGTCGGCCAAATCTGCAAATGGGGATGGGATGAGGAAGGGCGTACCTGACCATTTTGTCTGCAATGGCACTCATTTGATTTGAGAAACAGTACTCATATCTGCCGTCTTTTTCTGCGGTGATCGAGATGGAGCCAGTGTCTTGTCTGATGTGTTTGGCCAACACACTGTCTTGTGGATCTGTCAGCTGCGTTTTGACAGGTTGGATGAGCGTTTTTGACGTGCAAGGGACGAGACTGACCCAGAAATCGATGTCCAGATGGCCACCGCCTCCCACCTGGTACGTGACGGTCATCTAGGGAGAGCATGGGCTGAGCTGGTTGCGGTGGCAAGCAACGGAGTCCGCACCTTGTCGTGTTTGTGGAGGTCTTCAAAGAAGCATTCCTTTTTGCCGGCTGAGACTTCAATCATGTGTGCAGATACCCATGTTGAGAGCAAGAGAAGAATTGGGAGCCATGAAGGGTAATGCATTGGGATGAGGGTGGATGGGATGAGCGTAGTCGTAGAAAGTGCCTGTATGCGGTCGAGCTACAAGGACCCCAGCAGTGGTGTTTGGGGTCTGTATAAGTGATAGTCAGAGATCAAATTTACTTGATTTGCATTTCTCCGCTCAGATTCACTCGATATCATGTCTGAAGAACTCAACGCGCTGGCCCCAAGGGTGCGTCCTCTCTTCAATCCACCCTCCTCTCCTCTCATCATCCACTCATTCTATCTTGCTGTCTTCAAATTGACAGGAGGATGAGACCGATGCCCAATTTGAGCCAGTAATCAAGCTCACAGAGCAAGTGGACATGAAGACACACGAGGAAGACGAGGATGTACAGTTCAAGATGTGCGTGCCACATATTTCTTGTGTGTTTATAAAATCTAAGCGATCACCTTCTCCATCGACCCCCCTTATCCTTCCGCTTGTCCCTCCTCTCTCTCTGGTCGCATCATTCCGGCTCGCTCAGGCGCGCTAAGCTTTTCCGTTTCGATACAGTTTCTTCTGAGTGGAAGGAACGTGGTACAGGAGATGTTCGTCTGCTCAAGCACAAGGAAACAAAGAAGATCCGTCTAGTGATGAGGCGTGATAAGACTTTGAAAGTCTGCGCCAATCACGTTAGTGAGTGCCTGTCAACCTGTCCCCTGTCTAAATCTGTCCAATTTTATGACGGCCATGCTTAGTCTCGGCGGAAATGCGACTCCAACCCAACATTGGTTCTGACAGAAGTTGGGTCTGGAAGGTGGCCGCTGATTACTCTGAATCCCCACCGACATCTGAAACCCTTGCCATTCGTTTTGGAAACTCTGACAGTCAGTCCACTTGCTGCTGCTGCTGCTGCTAGACCATCTTGAACCATTCATTCTGTTTCTTTTTTTTCTTTCTCCAATAGATGCCGCTCAATTCAAAACTGCGTTTGAAGACGCTCAGAAAAGTAATGTCACTCTGATCTCTGGTACTGCTCCTGCCGCGGAGACGAACGGTGACGAGAGCAAAGAGGACGACAAGGAAGAGGAGGAGGAGGAGGAGGAGGAGGAGGAGGAGGAAAAGGACGATGAAAAGGAGGAGATGGCGGAGGAGAAAAAGGAAGAGTGATTGTAACGCATGGGCATTCGTTCCTTTGAAGCGGGGATGCTTTTATTTCCATCTTGCACTCATACCACTTGCCACCGATAGTTTAGATCAGAGTAGCCACGCGTGAATAAAGCAGGAGGAGCTTTGTATTCTTAAGACTTGTAACGTTTTCCGCAAAAGTCTTTGTCGGACGTTTGAATTACATGGTGCATACACAAAGAAAATGGCTGGTCATACATTGGTTACAGTACAGAGTGTAAATTACCAAGTCATTGCGAACGAGATATTCCGTGTCCCTAATATGTCCTTGTTGTTGATCATAGCCTGCTCCTCCCCTCCGCACTGGCCCAGGCTTCAAAGAACGCTACACCTTCACCTTTCCGCCAGTATCCAGCAGAAGCCGTCCCATTAACAACTTCTTGTGTGACTAACACATGTCGAATATCCTAAATTTTCATTCGTTATCAAGTAAACACCCATATGACTTGATAGGGAAATAGTTCTCACCGATCCACTAGAAAACGAGATTGGATGCTAGTCAATATATAGACCCCAGAATCAGGACACATGTCACTCACGGAACTTCAAACATGGGCTCCAATAGTAGAGTTTCCTGCCATCAACAACGGTCAAAATGAGCACATTCACTTGTCATTTCAACTTTGACTAACCATTATGCCGCGGAGCCCTCGAGCGCCTCCACCGCGCTCGGCCGCCTTTTTACATATTTCGTCAAGGGCACCACTGGTAAATCGAATTTCAACGCCGGAATATCCAAAGAGTGATTGATATTGCGACATCAACGATCCCTTGACCTCAGTTAGTATCCGCCTGAGGTCAGGAACTGTCAACGGCGCTAGTGTAGTCAGAGACGGAAGGCGAGAGATGAACTCGGGTATGAAGCTGAACATGAAATGGTTCCCGTCAGTCGACACTTCCAGGAATCACAGGTGGAAAACATCTATTACCCAAATTTGACAAGGTCTGGAATCCGTTTCAATAGGAAACAAGGCACGGACAATTGGGGATATCTCTTACCGCCTGTCTCGACAATATCCAATAAATTATTAGCTTCCTTACGATTGGGCGTGAAAAACGGGATTGAGTCGTTGTTGATCAGATTTGCTGTGAATCCAATGGACTTTGACAAGTCGTGTCAGCGACATCGTTTACGATCATTACGGACATCTGTCCGTTGCTACATACCCCTTTGGCAACTCGCTGCTTGATGATGTTATCTAGTCCGACAAATGCTCCACTCAAGATAAACAAGACGTTTGATGTGTCAATATGGTATACATCCGGCTTGGCTGCGGAAGGGAAGGTCAAGTTCAATCCTGCGGATTGATGATAAAAATGACTGACAGTTTGCTGCATGCGGAGGGCGTTGACCAGAAGTCATATCCGTGAACGGCGTCATTTCCGCCGGTGGTGCACCTTTCGCTTGAACAGTTACCACGGAACCTTCCATCATACGAAGGAGTGCTTGTTGGACACCCTCGCCGCCAACATCGCGCGCCATTTCTGTTCCCGATCCAGCAGACTTCCTTGCAATCTTGTCAATCTCATCGATGTAAACGATTCCCATGCTGTCAAAGATATGTCATCCGTTGCGTAAGAACATCGAGCCGTTTGTCAAGCTTTACCTTGCGCGCACTGGGTCCCAATTTGCAGCTTGTAGCTTTTAAAAAGTTGATGTGAGGACCGCGGCGCGAGCCAAGGATTAAGGGATACGTACAAGTCTCTGTATAGCCATGTCAGCGTCCTCTCCCACGTCTGTTCAAGAAAAGTGAGTGGAATATAACGTGACCCGAGGAAAATAGCGCACAGCCGGCCTGAAGATTGACTCAGCTGACATGACAGGATTGGAAGATAAAGACCTTACCTGTGTGAAAGATGTCGCATCGCTGACAGAGAACGGCACGTCAAGTACCTTGGCGAGTGTTTTAGCCAATAATGTCTTGCCTATATAAGTATATTTAGAAGGTCAGTTTATGGAAAGGCTAGAATCTACCGACCAGATCCTGTTGGTCCTCTGAAGTGGTATTGAATAACGCCGTCTATCAGGTATGTATTGGGAGAGCTCACATCACCAGAACATTACTCTTTTCGAAAACTGGCGTGTGTCGCCGAGATAGCAACGATGACTGGGAATTTCGCAGCGGACGTAGTCTAGCCGTCGCCACATCCGAGTCTGGATTATAATTGAGTGCGAGGTCTTATGTTCAGAGTGGAATACATACTGTCGCCCACACCCATCATATCATTTGGAGCATCGGGAAGCGCATTTGAGGCATTTGCTCGGACGCGATTGTAGTGGTTGTACACGCTAATAGTATATGTTCAAGACCGGAGACAGAAACAAACCGCACAGATATACGTACGCGACAGATAAGACTTTCTTCGCCAGTTCTTGTCCAACAATAAACTGGTTCAGATACTCCACAAGCTTTGCGCATCGCCTTGAGTACAGAGATAATGAAGAGAGAACGACGGGAATTTACCTCTCGCGGAGTGGCCAATCCCAAACTAGGTGGTCGCGGATACGGTACATCGCTTTGATCGTTAAGCGTGTGCTCTTGGAGGGTTTGCGTCCGGATATTTCGTGTCAGGACTCGGAGTTGTTGCAATTGTCGGGGAGAGTATCGGTACCGCGAGATCATGTCTGGCGATGTGAGCACGGGTACTGAAAAAAATTGAATGTGTGGGGAAGAGTTTGAGGTTGGAAAGCGACAGAAAGGATGTTTTTGGGCTTATAAATGCGTCAATGAGTAATACAAAAGATGGGAGACACAACGGAGCATGGCAAGGACTTGCAGAGATCGTCACAATGTCAGTTCACTCCAATCCGGCATCTCGGCGACATCACAGAATTAAGAACCCGAAGGCGTTGGATCCAATCAAGTCAAAATAAATAAAATCCATCAAACTGTCATCCCATTTCTTCTCCAATTAGCCGCCACCACATGCAATGTATCACCGTCGTGCCCATGATCAGTCAGACGGTCATTCTTCCAGGGTTGATAAGACATACGACAGGCTTGATGATAACGACCGGCACAGTCGCCGCCCTAGCCGGAGTACAGAAAGAGAAGGGTCGAGACGCAAGAGGGACAGAACTCGGAGCAGAACTAGAAGCAGGAGCAGGAGTAGAGATAAGAAAGATAAAAAGTAAGCAGTCTGCCAGCCGATTCTGGATCACGGGGTAGGTCTGATGCTAAAGCAACACTCTAGACGTAAGCGTGACAAGTCTGAAGAGAGACGAGCAAGGAAGGCAGAGAAGAAGAGAATTAAAGAGGAGGAGGAGGCAAGACAAGTAGCTGAGCTTAGCGCATATAGCGCAACAGACAATCCCTTCCATGATGTCAACCTCGGACAACAGTTTCGTTGGCACAAAAAAGCCGAAAAGGAGCGCAAAGCCGGATTGACCGTGGCAGAAGCACAAAGGAGAGATGTCATCAGGCGTCAAGACGCTAAGGAGGAGCTAGAACGGTTGAATAAGCGACGTGCAGAAAGGGAAGCTGAGCAGAGGCTGAGAGATGAGGAAGAACTGAAGATGCAGCGATTGCAAGAGTCAGCCAAGATGTCAGAGTGGTTGTCGAAAGACGGAGACTTCCAATTGGAACAGGAGCATAGTAGAGCCGCCATTCGCATCAAGGAAAAACGAGCCAAGGCAATCGACTTCTTGGCCCTTAACCTCAAATACGTTAACCCACCGAACAGGGAGGATGAAGCAAAGGAAGAAGATGATGCCGGTTTAGAAATTGACCTTGATGAACCTTACAATATTTTCGATGTATGTGCCGGTCTTGCATCTAGTTCAACTGGTCACTAACAACGTTTCAACAGAACCTCACGAAACAACAAATTGAAGAGCTTCACGATGACATTCAAAGATACCTGACCCTAGAACAACTTGATGTGAACATTGATTTCTGGACGGTAGAGTACCTCGTTTGTTGTAAGGAAATTAGGGCTCTGCTGACTCGTTATGGTGTCGGGCAGAACATGATGGTGGTATGTAAGGATTGCCTTGATCGAATCAGGTCGAATGAACGAATGGGCATGGATGCCGCTGCTGCTGTCGAGACGGATATCAGTGCATTACTCTCTGGAAAGACTTATGACGAACTTGCTGCATTGCAAAGGAAAGTGCAGGAGAAATTGACTAGTGGCGAACCAGTTGATACGGACTATTGGGAGAATTTACTGAAGAAACTTTTGGTCTGGAAAGCCAAGGTAAATACTGGCCAGGTTGTCTCCGTGATACGATCTGATCACGCCCTACTCAGGCCAAGCTCAAAAGCCTGCATGAGGTAGTTGTTCGCAATCGGCTGGAGCAGCTACGTAAGAAACAGCGTGACGAGGCCCTGCTAGCGCAAGAAGAATTGTTGGCTGGTGTTGCAAGATCAGCGTCCAAGAAAGCCGCCGAGAGTATTATGTCGGAGACCGTTGATCAGGAGGATGTGTCTGAAGTGGAACCATACGATCGGGCAATGAGTCCCGAGCTTTTGGTTATCACTAACTTAACGTCAGAGGAGCGCCAAATTGACATCGTTACAGAACAGGAAGATCGGCGAAACCTCGTGCGTACTCTCGCCTTTTCGAACTGTCTACTGTCTGATAGTAACTCTCACAAGTACCAACAACGACGCACGGTGGCAGCATCTAGATTTGTAGCAAAAGCAGCGAAACAGGTTGTTGAAGAGCAGACCGAGGAGGCCGTGAGTAGCGCAGACCTTGCCTCAGAAGCCCTATACAGAGCCGAGGCAGAAAAGGATCTGGATGAAGAGGAGGAATTGTTCAACCTTGAGGAGAATATTACTCATCCAACCAGTTACAACTGGGAAGATAAGTATAGGCCTCGTAAGCCCAGATACTTCAACCGCGTGCATACGGGATATGAATGGAACAAGTACAACCAAACACATTATGAGTGAGTGTAAACACTTTGCGTTAATGCAGATTCACATTTGATTAATGACGTTTAGCACCGATAACCCACCACCAAAAGTCGTCCAAGGATACAAGGTTGGTATTGACAATTCTCAAAAGTGTTTTGCACTTACATCGCATGTAGTTCAATATCTTTTATCCTGACCTTATTGACAAATCGAAAGCACCAACTTACAAGATTGTCAAAGAGGAAGGGAATGATGAGACTGTCTTGCTTCATTTTAGCGCGGGACCACCCTACGAAGATATTGCCTTCCGTATCGTGAACCGGGAATGGGAATACTCGCATAAGCGGTACGGTTAAGTATTTCATTGATACAAACTGTCAGTCTGATTGCGTCAACCAGTGGCTTCCGGAGCAGCTTTGATCGCGGCTGTCTCTCTCTTTGGTTCAACTTCCGACGTAACGTAAGTTTAAAGCTGTTCATACATTACAAACACGACTTTCCGGTCTGACATGGTTTTCTCCAGTTTTACCGCAAGTAACGAACTTGCCGCTTGCACTAAAGAACTTGTAACGTATTTCTATTGTAATTTACTGTCGCAACATGCTGTTTTTACCTGTCGCTTTTTGAATTTGTCCAGCCGGAGCTGGCACGGAACACAATACCGCTCGTGGCCCTGAATCCCTCGAACTTATTTCGTGGAGACTCTGCGGAGTATGAATCGCCTCGTGCCTTTATATGATGTGGCCCCTTTCTACATTCGGTCCTTTGTGTCCTGGCCACCGCGGCCCACTGCATGTACAGCTTGCGCTTTTTTTACTGGTCATATTGGTGGCCACAGCTTATGCCGCTTTCACAATCACCTCGTGGAAATTCGGTTCGACAATGACTTGATCCTGCGCTTTTACTCTTGATGGTGGCACGTCAATGAATGGACTCGTGCTCTATTTAAGTCAGATATGATTTCTGGATATACCTTCTCAAACCCTTGACCGCCTTCTACCATCTATTCCTCACCACTGCATCCTTTTGTAACTGCTTGCTATGCCATCCCTCGCCGGTTTCAATTCCAACCTATTGCCACCTGCTACACAACCAGGACAGAAGAAATATTATAACCGTCCCAAATTCCTTCAGGCACCAGACGCTTCTACCCTTGCATCCCCATCCTTCGGCACAGTCAAGGAGCGAACTCCTGTACCATTGCCGCCTATTATGGAGTTGCTGGGCCTGAAGCAGCGATCTGAGACTGCGCCACTCGATGTTCTCAATGGTTCTGCAGGCGCCACTCGTTACCAACCTACCATCTGCGCTGTGCTACCACATGGCCGCCTAGTCAACGCATCGATGTTCCCACCCCCTCCGACGTTAGAGGACATCAAGAGGATGGAGCCCGATATGTCACCAGAATCGATTATGAAGCGTGTCGGCACGATAGGTGGTCATCTGAACAACACGCGCAGCAGCAGCACTCGGACCGTGGTGATGCAATCGCAGTTGAGCGCTCCGTATCCCGCCGTGGATCCATATTCCCCCATTGCGCGGCCAGTGAAACGCACCCGTACAACATCCAACGGACTTGGCTTGGCCCCTCAAGACTTGATGCAATATGAAGGCCGCCTCAAGTCTAAGCGTCTGCGAGTCAGCGTCTGGACGCATGGTAAGGGTGACAATGAATTGCTGCTGATTGTAATATTCACTCTTTCTCCAGGGACAACGGAAGTCTCAAACTGGTGGACAAACTTCTTGATCACTGCGTTGACGAAAACTCAATTCCGGGACATGTATACAACGTCAGTGCATTAGCTTTATTTTGGTAATTATTACGTGTGACATTGATGTTTTGTCAGAAACGAAGCTGTGCTGAAAAAGTTGCAGAGGAATATCAGAATGCTTGTTAAAGCATTTGAATTGTCAAATTCCATGGTCATTTTAGCGTTCTGGTATATTTATCGCCTCTTCCCCGACGGATTCATGCATCCAGAAATGTTTTCAACACGTGAAGGAGGCATGATTGCATGGCGGGTATTTCTGATTGGTAACATGCTTGCTCAGAAATGGCTAGAAGATACGTCTTACAAAGCGACTTGCTGGTCAGTACCAACGTCGGAACTGTATGATGTTGATGGTGTTCACCGAATCTCTCACAATGCAGGCAACCGTTGTTCGAACTGCCACTGAAGTCTGTGAAGGCTATTGAACGAACCACTTTGGGACTGCTTGACTATAACCTGCTAATTACAAATTGTGAATGGCAAAGATGGCTTGAGCATCTCCATTCCGTCGCTGAACTCGACGCTGCTTACTCCCCGGCTATCCAATGTTCCGTCTCGGAAATGCTCTATGATTTGTCCGAGCAGGCTAGACATGCGTCCGCCGACGAAGAAAGGCTCAGGTTTATACGCACGTCCGAGGCTAATTCCTATGAGCTTGTGCTCCAGCTTATCGACCCATCCACCCTGGAAGATAGTTTCGAATTCGTGCAGACTCCACTGTTGCTCCGAATCCGGGCTTATTCAACGGTCTGGAATCCGGCAGCTGATCCTATTATTACGGCGAAACCACGAGCTTGCGGAATAGCGCCCATTGCCCGTCCAACAAATCGTTCGAAGCATTCATTTGAGTTCCCCCCCGATTCGAATATCACCACGTCTTCGTACAGGTGTCATAGTACCCTTGCCCCATCAACTACCTCTCACGGGTCATACAT
The DNA here is from genome assembly GCA_001691775.3 of Amanita inopinata Kibby_2008. Classification (NCBI taxonomy): domain Eukaryota; kingdom Fungi; phylum Basidiomycota; class Agaricomycetes; order Agaricales; family Amanitaceae; genus Amanita; species Amanita inopinata. The sequence goes on from JNHW02000002.1 coordinate 1,081,928, forward strand.
TGATGGGCATTACGTCCCAGCCATGACCTGAACCAGCGATACGGCATTCGAGTTCCCTTTACCGTCTACCTTTCTTCCTCTCAGATACCTAGTCGAAAGGAGGGTCCGGGTTGGTCAACCACACACAAGGCTTGCTGAGTGGTTCTCAGGCTTCATTGCAGTTGTATACATGCCCGTTGCACTGTGCAGCTGGCGAGCGACACCAGAGTAGAATGCCAGATTGAACAGTCACGCTACCTACGGACTTGAATAATTAAGTATTCGAGGATTGGGTGTATGGGTACACAGCACCGTCGCATGAGATGCGGACGAGTAGAACTGAGTGTTGTGTGATATCCAGTGGGTTGTTATGTATTCGCAATACTATTTTGATTCAGGGTTGTAATCACATTTTGGATTGAGTCAAAAGCGAATTAATTGCACGTGCAAAGCCGCGCTTAGATCGAACCCTTAAACAGCCATCTTCATCTATTCTCATCATTTCCACTCTTTTCTCCGCACCGAAATGTCTGCCACAACCAACATCGCAGCGAACATGGACATCGACGAGGCCGCCATTGACGAAGGCCTCTATTCCCGTCAATTGTATGTCGTCGCAACTTTGATTTACGTCCCAGCTGCTGATTCGAGTCTTCGCAAGATATGTCCTAGGACATGAAGGTAACGCATCTCAGGCGTGTATAAGATTGCATATACATTGAGTTATATCGCAGCCATGAAGAAGATGGCAGCGTCCAACGTGTTGATTGTTGGAATGCAAGGCCTTGGAGTTGAAATAGGCACGTACCCACCGACAGCCCACATGGATCCGTGTGTAATCCTGACTGCTCATCAGCCAAGAATGTCGTCCTTGCTGGCGTAAAGTCGGTCACCATTTATGATCCAGATCCAGTCACAGTACAGGACCTGGGCACACAAGTAAGTGGCTTCGTCGCGTTCATTCGTATCAGCTTGCAAGACCGTTTCCTCTAGTTCTTTTTGCGTCAAGGAGATACAGGAAAATCGAGAGCCGAGGCCACACTTCCACGCTTAGCAGAACTTAATGCATATGTTCCTGTTCGAAACCTTGGTGGTAGACCGGGTCAAGAAATTTCGGTTGACCTGATAAAAGGCTTCCAGGCAAGTTGCATGTAATTCGGGTTATGCACGCCGTTCCTAATTGCCCTTGATAGGTTGTTGTTCTCTGTGGTGTCTCTTACAAGAAGCAGGTGGAAATTAACGACTGGACGCACGATAATGGGGTCCAATTTATTGCAGCAGAGACCCGCGGTCTTTTTGGGTAGGTTAACCTAACTCACCGTCATATTTCATTTTTTTTTAAATCTGATCATCAAATGCAAGGTCTGTCTTCAATGACTTTGGTCCCAAGTTCACCTGCGTGGACCCCACAGGAGAGCAGCCACTCTCAGGGATGATAGTCTCTGTTCAGAAGGTAAAATGACATATAAACCATGTTTAATGTCGTTTAAGCAATTCTCCTTAGGGCCAGGATTCTTTGGTTACCTGTTTGGATGAGACAAGACATGGCCTTGAAGATGGCGACTTTGTCACATTCACAGAAGTGAAAGGAATGGATGAGCTGAATGGATGCGAGCCGCGAAAGGTTAACGTCAAAGGACCATATACCTTCACTATCGGAGACACGTCGAACTTGGGGGACTACAAGACTGGTGGAATTTTCGCTCAGGTCAAGATGCCAAAAATTATTGACTTTGTAAGTACTCTAGCAAATAGCACCCAGGCCATGCCCTGATGTCGTGCGCAGAAATCGCTCAGAGAGTCTTTAGCATCGCCCGAACTTTTCATCACTGATTTTGGCAAATTTGACCGGCCGGCAACTCTTCACGCTGGTTTCCAAGCTCTTTCTGATTATTTCGAGCATAATCAACGCTTTCCTCGTCCAAGAAATGTGGAAGATGCTGCCGCCTTTGTAGTTTTTGCGAAGAAATACAATGCCGACGTAGATGAAAAGATTGTCACAGAGTTGGCATATCAAGCCGCTGGTGATTTATCCCCTATGAACGCCGTTATTGGCGGCTTCGTTGCGCAGGAAGTTTTGAAAGCCTGCTCGGCCAAGTTTCATCCTATGGTACAACATCTATATTTTGACTCGCTCGAGTCTCTGCCCGATACGCTTCCATCTGAGGAAGAGTGCCAGCAGACAGGATCACGCTACGACCGACAAGTCGCGGTATTTGGTAAATCATTCCAAGAGAAATTGGGCAATTATCGCGAGTTTCTCGTCGGTGCTGGCGCCATCGGCTGCGAGATGCTCAAGAACTGGGGCATGATGGGCCTGGCTTCCGGGCCGAACGGAGTGATTCATGTCACTGATTTGGATACTATCGAGAAAAGCAACCTTAACAGACAGTTCCTATTCAGACCGAAGGACCTGGGAAAATTCAAGGCTGAGGTGGCTGGATTGACAGTGGCGGAGATGAACCCCGATTTAAGTGGAAAAATCGTGGCTAAACAAGACCCTGTTGGTCCAAGTACTGAGCGTGAGTTTCGGGAATGAGCTGTTTGAATGGTATATTGACCGGCGTGCAGATGTCTACGATGAGGCATTTTTCAAAGGTATAGATGGCGTTACCAATGCCCTAGATAACATCAAAGCTCGTATGTATTCTATTGTTGCTGATTTTCAACCATTTAATGCATAATTAGGTCTATATATGGATCAACGTTGCGTATTCTACAAGAAACCACTACTGGAATCCGGTACACTCGGAACTAAGGGAAATACCCAAGTGGTCATACCAGATTTGACGGAATCCTATGCCTCTTCTCAGGATCCTCCTGAGAAGGAGACTCCCTCCTGCACCATTAAAAACTTCCCCAATGCAATTAGCCACACAATCGAGGTACGATTTGATTTTTACTGTAAACTCTCGGCCCTCTAATGCTCTCTGGCAGTGGAGTCGGACACAGTTTGATAATCTCTTCGTGAAACCCGCACAAGCCGTAAACGCATACCTTTCTGAGCCAAATTACTTGCAAAATACAATCAAGTATTCAGGCCAACAGAGGGACCAAATCGAACAAATTGTTTCGTTCCTAGTCACAAACAAGCCACTTACGTTTGAGGAGTGTATCATTTGGGCCCGCCTTCAGTTTGAACGAGATTACAACAATGACATCCGACAGCTGTTGTTCAGTCTGCCGAAAGATGCGGTAACAAGCACTGGTCAACCCTTCTGGAGTGGCCCAAAGAGGGCCCCAGACCCATTGACATTCAACTCTGCCGAGGTCAGTGCACATGTCAATTGATCACAATTTTTGGGATGATAACTATTTCATTAGCCTTTACACCTCCAATATATCATTGCCGCTGCCAACCTGCATGCATTCAACTATGGTCTGAAAGGCGAAACGGACCCTGCTATCTTTCGAAGAGTCGCAGACGCAGTCATCGTCCCTGAATTTACACCAAAGAGTGGGGTGAAGGTCCAAATCAGTGACAATGACCCCGCCCCTCAAGCCAGTTCCGGTATGTGTCTACTTTGTGGTATTTCATCCACGTTTGTCTTGACAACAAACTTGTAGCGGAGGGAGACCTCGAGGGGCTTACAGCCAAACTTCCTCCACCATCTTCACTTGCCGGTTACCGTCTGACGGCCGTCGAGTTCGAGAAGGATGATGATACCAATCATCACATTGACTTTATCACGGCCGCCTCTAACTTGCGTGCTACTAATTATGGCATCAATGCCGCTGATCGTCATTCGACGAAACAAATCGCAGGGAAGATCATTCCTGCCATTGCTACGACTACGTCTCTGATCACAGGTTTGGTTTGTCTCGAGCTGTACAAGGTATATGCTACCGTACGCAAATATTGGATTGGGTTTGATTTTCTTCCTTCTAGGTTGTCGATGGAAAAGGGGAGCTTGAGAGCTACAAGAACGGATTCGTCAACCTGGCACTGCCCTTCTTTGGCTTCTCCGAGCCGATCGCTGCGCCAAAACACAAGTATAGAGAGGTCGAGTGGACGTTGTGGGATCGGTTTGAGTTTAGGAATGATCCTACCTTGAAGGAAATGGTTGACTGGTTCCAGGAAACTCATAGACTGGAGGTTTCTATGGTTAGTCAGGGTGTGAGTATGCTTTGGAGCCCATTTGTTGGCAAGAAGAAGGTGAGTTGATCCTAGACCTTCATATACGTGGCTCTTATAAATGCGTATAGAGTGAAGAAAGATTTGTTATGAATTTTAGTAAATTGGTGGAACATGTTAGCAAGAAACCGATACCGCCACATGTGACTCACTTGACGGTTGAAGTCATGGTGTCAGACGAGGAAGGCGAGGACGTTGAGGTTCGTGTTAATTGCTGCGTGCTAAGCATGGATCACGCTGATATTTGTTATAGGTTCCCTTCATTGTCGTGAGGATCTGAGTGTGATCAAAACCAAATTATCATGTTGTATGTACTACAGTAGTCCTGAACTCCCGGATGGTGCCTGCCATAGATTCATCCTGTACCACACCCTTGAAGCTCCAACTTACCAGTAAACACTTTCGATAAAATCTCGCATGATTTTGGACCTGAACTGATTCGGAGTAGGAAGCAGAGTCATAGTGATATTATATTTACTGCTTTTCGAGTAACACAAACGGACTAACGTTGAAATACTGACTGACACAGGACGCAAAACAATACGTGGACGTACTCAAGTAATAATACACATAGCGACGCGAATGTAGCTAGCATTCAGTCGCGACTGGCACTGCGGCTTCGTGAGCTAACATTTGACCTCGAGCTGACTGACATCGACGACCCAGTGGACGCTACGGAAGCGGAGCGTCCACGTTTTGCATTTGGAGGGGGAGAGATAGACCTGTCTTTAGGATCCTTTTCCATGCCAACCCGGGTATCCCTGGGAGGCGGGGAGCGTGAGCTAGAACGGGAACGGGAAATCGGACGACGTCGGGGAGGTGAACGCTGAGCCGCACGGGAAGCGGCATGAGGCGAGCGTTCCCTACGTGAAGGAGGTGGTGTGAGAGACCTGGAGAAACGACGGCGTTTGTAGCCTGGACGAACAGGAGGGGAGCGCGACCTTGATTGAGATCTGGAATTCGAGCGAGATGGTGAACGGGAATCATAACGGCGTCGGCGAGGGGGAGGGGAAGGTGAGCGAGGAGGAAGTCGAGAAGGTGGGGCGGGGCGTTCACGACCTCGTTCTCTGTCTGTTGGCAGGGGTGGAGGTGGCATGTCACGTCGACGAGGACTTCTGCTTCTGCTGCGCCTATTGTTGGCACCCCGGTTGGGTCCCCGTCTGTCCGTGAACCGATCCGCTTCCTTTCTGTTTGCTCTTGGTCCGTTGGGAGCATTCGGTGGGGGCATGCGCTCCTGCCTTTTGAGATTTTCCTGCTCCCTTTCTCTTTGCATTCTGTCCTCCCCACGTGCTCTCAATCGATCGCGCTCTTGTCTTCCCGCTTCCCATTTAGCCTTTTGCTCTGCCATACGGGCACGATCTTCTTGCTTTTTCCGTTCACGCTCTTCCCTCTCGGCTATGCGTTTCATCTTGTTCTCTTCTTGCTTTTCGCGGTCAAAAGCTTCACCTTCCTGGTAATCCGCCCGTGTACCAAGTGCACGAGCCATTTTGTCGAGTTCAGTTTTTTTAGCTGCAGCCAGGGCATGAGTGTCTGAAACTTTCAGGCTTTTTGTGGCTGGTGCGAAGGCAGCTAGGTTGTTGAGTAATTTAACGCGCAAGGCATCAACTTGTTTTTCGACTTCATCATCGTCAATGCTGCCAGCGATTTGGTTAGAATAAGCCAATTGTCTAATTCTCACGATACTATGACTTACTTGTTCTCTTCCAGCTCAAGCTGCAACTCTAGGCATTTTATTTCAACTTTGCGTTTCCGTTCATGCTCCAAGATGGCCTGGTCTGGTTCCCTATGTTTGGGGGGAGCAGCGTCCCAGGCGCTTTGGCGGTCCTGGAACGTTTCGTGCTTGCGAAGAACCGAAAGGTTGCGAATTACATAACCATTTGTTCCACTATAACGATGAATACAAGGAGAAGAGGTGAAGCGGGGAATACGCACCTTCCGCGAGGAGTTGTGAGACCGATTCCGTTGTACATGACTGTCGCAACAAAGTGAAAAGCACAGCCACATCGACGCTGGGAAAAGTGCACGGGATTTGTATTAGTAAGCTGCTTAGTAAGCCAACGTCATGTATCGGCAGTGAATAAAGGGATTACGTAATGCAGTATACTGGTACTGCTTTCGCTCGTCTCTCGTTTCTTTTCACCAGCCGCAGCCTGATTCATGTCCTCCTCCTCATCGACAACCGTGTCGTCGAGATCACTCCCCCTCCCCTTTCTGCGCAGAGCAAGATATAATCTTATGAGTCCATCTCTTGATAACCTGGAACCTCTGCCACCTGCACGCGAAATTCCATCAGCCTTCGCTGCGAGTCTACGGAGCTGGTATGTGCTGTGTATCGCGCAGAGACAACAAAGTATTCATGTATCACTCAATCAACAGGTGGTTTGTGGGCGAGAAGCAGAGTGCGATCAGTGAAGAGCGTCTTTTGAGGTAATGTTCCGTAAACCTACCATCGAGTGGCCCTGGATTGCTTATGGTTGGGACCGTAGGCGACTACCCTTCTTTAGACCTGTACAGCTTAGAGACTCTCCAAGCTGTGATAGTCCAGTTATCGCACACAGTTGTCGTGTTAGCCTTGATACCCCAAAGCATTACCTCAATACGTTACACATTGAATCCACTAATCCGTCGCCGAGGGCTCCACCACCTGCTATCCTCCTACACGGTTATGGTGCAGGACTAGGCTTCTTTTTTCGTAATCTCCATCCCCTCGCACAGTGGGCCGGACAATATGGCTCTGCAGTGTACGCTGTTGACTGGTTAGGCATGGGCAGGTCTGCACGTGTGCCCTTCTCCGTCAAAGCGAAGAGGGACGACATTACAGGGCGCGTTCGCGAGACTGAATCATTTTTCATAGACTCTTTGGAACAATGGCGTGCAAAGGTTGGCCTAGAAAAGATGACACTGATCGGTCATTCGCTTGGTGCCTACTTCAGTGTGGCATATGCCCTCAAATACCCTTCACGTGTAAACAAACTTGTTTTACTATCGCCCGCCGGAGTACCCCTTGGACCCAACACGACTATACCCTCGCGCGAATTGACGGATGACAGTGAGACACAAAGCCTTGGCATTGGTTCAGCGGAACCTGCCGATCCCGGCAATCTCAGCAGGATCAAGAGTCATCAGGAATCTGCAAAGAAACATGAAAGTAGATCCAAGAAACTTTTTACATACTTATGGGAGGAAGGATGGAGTCCGTTCCAGGTGGTTCGAGCTTCTATGTTTTGGGGACCCTGGTTAATTGGCAAGGTTTGCTCTACAATTTCAATATGTCTTGCATGCTGGATAACAAACTTCATTGAGCAGTATTCATCCCGTCGATTCCAAGGGTTGAGCGAAGAGGAAACGCGTGACATGCACGAGTACATCATGAATATAACGCTGGCGAAAGGGTCTGGCGAATACTGTATATGTAAGTTGAACAGGAGACCATTGGTTTCATGTTGTCCTGATGGTGTCCCATACATAGCGCATGTGCTTGCACCAGGTGCACACGCCCGGATGCCGCTTGTGGATCGCATATCAGCACTCAAGATCCCCGTTACCTTTGTGTGTCAGTGATATACTATCTCAATATACCTGCCCTGTCTAACGACAACATAGATGGAGAATATGACTGGATGGATCCACAAGGTGGAGTTGATAGCGTCGAACGATTACGACAGGCAGGCAATGGGCAAGGACGCATGTACATAGTTAGGAATGCTGGACATCACGGTACGTGTTTCGTGCTATTTTAGCAAAAAACGGCGTGAACCTCGTTTCCTTCAGTATACCTCGACAATCCTGAAGCTGTGAACGGACTCCTCATTAAAGAACTCAATAGAACTGCTTAGAATGTTGCATTTCCCATCAAGGCCATTCCCCTTTCATAAATTATCTCATGTACATTCTTGCTTCTTGCTGTCTCACAATGTGTAGCATCTCATATTGCATTACTTAGAACATCTGTCATCTGTAATTTGGAGCGTACGCTAGTCTTACTACGTGGATGGGATGGAGGCTGTTGTAATTTTCCCGTGACTGAGAATGGTAGAGAGAGCGTCTGTTTACTATACACTGAATGTTGGAATCACGACATAGATAAGAATTCAAGATACTCGATGATCAACCTGTAAACAGCGTCTGTTGCCCCAGATAGGTACTGGGCGGGTTAATCGGCCTGTCTGGGTACCTGCCAAGACATTGTAAAAGGCAGGCAAACGTTCACAGTCGCCAATCAACTCACTTGGCTTTGATCCTGGCTGCAAGTTCTTCCTCAAATATTCGATCTGGTCCTAATTGATTGCCCAGTGTCAACCATCTAGGGAAAATCATTCAGTCATTCAACGTCATATGAATAATGAGTGAGGGTCGGGTACTACCCAGGCCTAGTGTTGTGCTTGCGCCCGAATATCTCAACTTTTCTCCCACCCGGACACATACGCTCTATAATGGCATAGATTTCATCTGGCTTTCGGCTGGTTTCACGGACTTCGGACACGATCACGTCTGTGTCCATTCCCCGGTTTACCCATGACGGGAACTTGAGAATTCCATTTGAATCGGTTACTGTTTTGACTCCAACCAGCATATGTTCTTTGGTGTGATTGAGCCAGTGACCTGTACGCCCAGTGCGAATGACTCTTTGAAGCTATTGGCATAACCATTAGCACATCAGATATTGTCCGACAATCGATTGGATTGAGACCTGATTAATTTTCACCCAAACTACTTCGTCCACTCGGGTGTATCCCCAAACACGTAGACATTCGCGCCCGACCTCCATCGCACGACCAGTTACCCAGAGAAATAGCAAGCCTTCATCTTGTAATGTGGGAATTGGCATGGCACGCATTTCATCGTCAGTCATAGTCCCGTAAGGTAGCTATGAACACGCATTAGCGCCGTTCGACGCAGAATTGCCCCCAGCGAATGCTCTTACGCTCATGTGTATGTCCCAAGGTGGGTCTGCCATGATGACATGGAATTTTCCCAGTACCGAGTAGTCAAATCGGCGCAGATCACAATTTATCCATTGTGGGGGTAACTTTGAAAAGGGGATATCACTTGTCAATGCAATTAGTGGATCTTGAAAGCACCATCCACCCACTATGCACATATTGGGCCCTGAAGGACCTAGGCCAATCTCAATCTTGTGTGGTCTTTTCCTAGTAACTGCCTTTCTTTTCCCATTTGCATGTTGAGACCATTCACCATCGCCCTCATCCCAATCAACTTCATAATGCAGGTACCTACATGGTGCCTTTTCTTTCCCCCTGCCACCTGCGCCAAGACCCGAAGGTAATGAAACGGGAGCGCGTGCGGAAACAGAGCCGGGGTAAGAGGGAATAGAGGGAGATTGTGCATATGTTGGTTCAGAGTAACATGTATTCAAATACGAGCAGTGTCCGAGGGCAGGATCTGTGTGTGGGCGAATGAGAGGACGAAAGTGCACACGATCGCATATAGCTCCAGATGTGGAAACACTTGTACTTGAGGTGAGCTGTCTGGCCTTGGCACAGTCCTCTTTAGTGATATGGGTGCATATAGGCTCGAACGTTTCTTCAGTGGACTGAAACTGTACAACAGTCATCATTTAGTACCTGAGCAGCACGCCAACGAGTATACCTGTTCAGCCAGCAGTCGCCCTTTCGCCGTGCTTCGTTGCAAAATGGAATATGCTTCCCTCATGTCTTTGCTCAGATTAATTAAAGTAGACGCGACGGGAGTTCTAGCTGCGTCATAATTGGACGTGTCGTCTGCAGCATCACCTGCAGCGGAGTCATCATCTTCGTCAACTACCCGTTTCCTCTTTCGTGGGTTCGCACCATCCGCTATCATTTGACCGCCAGCACAGGAAGGATCGAACGAGAAGTCGAGAACAGTCATTTCGTTATCGTCATTGGCAAGCGAGAGTACACCTTCATCCCAGTTCCGCGCAATGTCTTTCAGAATGTTTTCAAAGAGCGCGAGGTCAGTTAGCCTAAATCGTGATTTTGACGTCCTGGTCGGCTTAAAGGTGATGACGCGAGTGAGTAGGTTGATAGAGCTAATAGGTGCATGGACCTTGTGCGAACTGAACAGCGACTTTAATGCATTAATGGTTAGAGTCCTCAACTCATCGTCCGACATGATGAAATGTGAAGACTGATATGCGGGCGGGAGGGCCTGATGGTCGTGCGCGGTATCGCGAATGCTCAGGTTTGTTGACATGTATTTTGTTTGACTGGACACGGTCAGAGTCAACCACCGCAACCGCTAGTAGTAGATACAATATCATACCAGGCTTAGCCATGTGTTACAAAAGTAGATAAAAGAGCGTCCATGTGCTCAAGATTCCAAAAAGCATTGAGATTGGTGTTCGTATCCAGGCAAATACCTGGATACATCTGAATAATATACTCGTACATACACATCCACTCCACAATTCTACATTTCCAAAAGTGGTTCCGGATCAGTAAACTCACGAGCGGCAAACTCACATTTAAAGTAATCAATCAACCAACAGCCGCCTTACCACCCTCTGTTACACAGGGCAATAAGTATAAAATGAGAATTGATACGGGTCCCTCAGCGTCAACGAGCTGTATTCGACGACTACCAGTAGCTCACAATCGGTTACACGGCAATAAATTGGATAAGGATTAAGATATCCCTCCGAATAGGCGTCTCTCAGATTTGCCCAAAGTTACCAAGGGACTTGCTTGCCAGCCCAGTCCCACACCTTGCCTCTTCCTTCCAGACCAAGGCTTTCCACGACGCTTACCACCCTGGCCGCGGCCTCGTGAGGTTCAAATAGTTCATTCCGAGCGGCAGATTGCCAAAAGTCTCTACTCAAATCAGTCTTGACAGTTCCAGGGTGTACTCCGATACACATCGCTTGATTACCATTCATCGCCAAGTACAAATCAAAAGTCTTGATCACCTGGTTGAGAGCCGCTTTGGAGGACCGGTATGAGAACCAGCCACCCCGGTGATTGTCGATTATAGAGCCAAGACGGGCTGAGACATGCACCCACTTTGAAGGCTGCGAGAGTTGGTACTGTGGTTTAGCGGGAGGGAGGAAGCGAGAAAAATGTTTGATAACGAGAAGATGAGAAATCGTGTTTATTTGAAAAGTGGCGTTAATTTTCTCCAAATCCAGGTCGGAAGGCTTTTTTTCAGGATACAAAATTCCTCCAGTGAAGAACGCTGTGTGCATGTATGATTCACCGTGGTGCTGCTTCTGCAGAGACTCCGTCAGTGTGTCTGCAGCTGCGGCTATACTATGCTCAGAAGTAAGGTCGAGCCGAAGTAGCCCGAGTCGGCGTGGATCGACGTCGACAAGGGGCTCGAGTATATGTTTCTTCACATCCTCTGAGGAGCCTGACCGATGGGTTGCATATACTGGGTAATGTGTAGAATGCAGAAGATGGCGGGTAAGGGCCAGAGAAAGACCACGTGTGGCGGGGGCAATGAGAATGAAGGGCCGAGCGGGCATGGTGGCGGGTTGAAATCAAGGATCGACTGAAGAGAGGAAGAGACAAGATTTGATTTATATAGGCGTGACTGCATTCAGCGATCTTGGAGTCGCATCGAGAGACCGCGTCTGAGTCACGTGGAGGGAAAAAAGCTCTATAATTCAATACGAAAGTTGGTGACAGTGTGAACATCCAGGACGGTTCAATTGCACGTACGTAGACCAAATTCCAAGCACACCCTAAACTACAAAAATGAAAAAACAGAGCCACTCGACTCCGTGCCTTCATATAGTTGATAAATAAAACAAGACAGCTTTTGGAAAGCACGAAAGCGCATTGCAAAATGTCCATGACGATCCTCGAACAACGGCTGCGCTCGCTCAGTCGTCGTCAAGTTCTTGGATTGACGTAGCCAGCATAGCTAATCTTTCCTGCAGCTTCTTCGTTTCCCGTTCTGCATTCGCTTGCGCAGCAACAACTCGAGAAGCCTGCGCTTCTATCTCTTTGAGGGCCTTTGTGAGCTGGGACTTTCGGTCACCGCCCGAAGCGGAAGCCTTGCTTAGTCTGCGCTTCTTCGACGGCTGGCTTGCCTGGTCATCGTCCAGCTCGTCACTCTCATCGTCTGACCCAGCTTCGCCGTTCTGCGTCTTGGACGCCGGCATTTTGCGTTTTGGTCGAGATTTCTCTGAGGAAATAGCGCTCGCGGAAGCCTTGGCAGCCACTAGCAACACAAACATCCAATTCCGTCAGCAGAGCGCGCAACTATTGAAGGGTGGGCGAAACTGACCGGCATGCCTACCACGAGGAGGGGCATTGTTGTAGTTTGAGCATTTCTGCTTAAGTTTTTTGCAATGTTCGCATCGAGCGCCCGCAATTCCTTTGCATGTTTTGTTCGCTCTAACGCAGCGCTCGCACGGTTGTGGTGGATAAACGGCAGAAAGCTTTAGTAAATTATATCGTCGAATTAATCATTCATCTGTAACTTTTAGGGGGGCGCCACCTACTGTATATCCCTCAGGTTGTTGTATTTCAGGTTGTGCGCTGTCGGCGCCTTCGTGTTCGTCTGATTTAGCTCTTTCGTCATCGTGTCTGTTGTTGGACTGCAACGAGGCGTCCACCGGCGTCGTCATGTTTTCGCGTTCCTCAGGTCTTCTCGGATCTACGCTCGCGCTCCGTGACCTCGACATGTCGCTTTCGTTGTTGTGGACCTGGAATGAAAAGAACAAGCGTTTCGCCGGTGCACACGCGAACCTGAGAAGCGACATCAACACACGTTTACTCGTCAGGAATTAACTGAGGGAATCGCAGCGGCCTTCAAGCGCGCTAGTAACGGGTATGTATATCGAGGTCGCTGTTGAAAGAGGCGACGGCCGTAGGAACAGCCAGGTGTCAAGGTGGGGGCGATCCGAGGGTCAAGCGCCTGGCAGCCCGAAGCGGCGGGAGCTATACATGTCACTTTCAGATTCATTACATAATCGGTGCACAACCCTCAAGATGCACCAAACTTCGAGGCTGTGGCAACACAGGGGGGAAAAATATAAACATCTGCAGGATATGGTAACTTTTTATTGCTATGATCAGAGGATGTGCACTGCAGTAAAGCAAATGGCACAGCGTATCCAGACAATGGCATCTATCATTCACAGGATTTTGATAAAAAAAAATTGAAAAACGTAAACATTGTTGCCTTTTTTAATTAATTTCAGGTTTCAATATTTCAATTCCGAGCAAGTTCGGGTTCTATTCAACAACGACCTCACTGATGCCTTGTTCGCGCCTACTATTGTCACAACCTTCAAAGATATCAAACTCTTTCTTGTTCCGTTTGCAGACAAGGACTGTCCGGACGAAACGTGGATCAGGTTACTATGACAATTCTTTGAAGCGGGATGAGCGTCTCTTGAGGGTATGTTTTTACCATACGAGATAGCTGTCGCCTATCATGGATCGGCTCAGAGACTCGAAGCAGACCTTGCCAACGTGCAAGAAAGAATAAAGCGAGAAGAAAAAGAGGCTGCAAGTTTACTGAAACATTTCAAAAACCGCGGTTCTGCACAGAATACTCCAGGATTGGATGACTTGCACAGTCAGTTTACTATTTTCTGTCTCCGTGGTTGGGTCGCAGAATGAGTGTATACAGAACACGATACATTCTTCTGGGAAAAGGTGTTGAACAGGGATGATCGCCAACTCCTCGCAAAGCACGGAATCAATTCCTGTACGTACATGATATGGCTACCGCAGGTCTGTCCATTAAACCATGAATAATCAGTAGAAGCTTTATCATCCGCGTACGACACCGCCGAGAAAGAACTCTCACAATCCACGCATCTCAAAGTTGAGGATCTTGACCCGAAATCAAAATGTGCATATGAAGTATACCAGAACATCCCGTTGAGACTACATGCAGCAGGTCGGAACAAAGCTGGTTCGTGGTTTGGAGATTGGTTCTGAACTGCATTTACAATATGCTCGAAACAACTTGGAGTGGTGTGTATCGCATACACCTACATTTTTATGATATTTCAGTCTTGCGCTACCTTCTCTTATTAATCCTCTACAAAACCTTCTTCCTCCTCGTCCCATCCTAATGTTTCAGGATCTATGCCAAGCTGTCGGAGCATCAATCCAAGACTGTTCTGCGGGGAATCTTCTCCAGCCTCGAAATCTCCCTGACCATGGTTGTTACTGCGCCCATTGGCGGCGCGCATTTCTTCACCCACTGGAATTTGATCGCACTCTGTGTATCTGTCTTTTCTTGCGTCCCTGTCACTCGGGCTGCTCCAACCCCAGCTATAATCACTAGTCACTTCCGCGTTGTTCTTTATTTGGTTGAATGTCCCATGCTCTCGAGTATCATTCTCCTTCACAAGTGCCCAGAGTTCCCAGGCAACCTCCCTACCTGCGTTTGTCCATTTCTGTATTAACTTTTCCAGGTGATAGTCCTGATCTTCTTGTTTGATTCTGAGAGCGCGCTTGACAATTTGTAATTTCCTCTCCAATGCTTGAACGTTTGGGGTCATCCGCACAGTATTACCCATGCGCTCTGGGGCATTTGGTAACAGAGGTGACTTATACTGCGTTGCGGCTCTCGGAGTCCGATATTTTTGCCTTGCGTCATCAATCATGCTTTTTCCAGATTTTGCCTTTGGACTATCGCTTGTCGAGAACCGCATCTGACATTGATCATTTGCATGCGAACCGTCAATGACCTTCGATTCTTGTGGCTCGCTGGGGGTCTGACGTTGCGATTTCTTCAGCAGGGGTGATCGAAAAGGCATTTTCAATTTCTCGTATTGCAGTTGTTGTGATCTAGCCGTGAGTCGTTTAGGATTTGGGACCGAATTACTCTTTACCTGCTGTGAGTCAGGACAGACGGATGATATGTATCTTACAATACGTACCCGCTGTTGCCCGGACGTGCTTGGGGTTTGATTAGGTGTGGATAGAGACTGAAGGGCGATCAAATAGGTGCGGGACATCATAGGAAAAACAATTACCTCGCTCCGTCTTCGCTTTCCCAGTTGTGCTGTTGGTTGGTTGTCTTCACAACTAACTCCCTAACCGACATCAATATCATAAAATACAGACTTTGATTGATGACAACAAACTTCAGAATATCCCTCGGAAGGCTTTTCAAGAGACTGGCCGCGACCGGGAGCATTGGCATCCTTCATCAGAGTAATCGCAAACTTGATCTGTCCATCCATAATTCCACTCACCTGTGTATGATCTTCAGCTTCCTCTGCTCCAAGTTGTTCGCCCGGTGACGATACTATCTGTGCCTGGCTTGAACTAGACCATGGACTCGAACTCGGTGGTGGTATCAAGTGCGCCTACAGCGTGGCATCGGTAAGGATCACAATCTAAACTTTGGTCTTACGATGTCCAGTTCCACCGAATCTTGGATATTATACCGTCCTGAATAATCAGTTGATGAAGAGAATGGATACGCTTGGCTTCTTTCACTTGAACTGCCATTCTGTTGTGGACTTGAGGATGCCAACGGCAATTCATTTTCCTCCCGTGTGCCGTGCTCCAGGGAAGCAATGGTACGCTGGCCACCCGCGAATATCGCTAATGGACGCTCGAATAAATTTGAGTCGCGGTCACTGTCTTTTGCCACCACTTAGTAAGCGTCATGATTTTACAAATGACGGGTCATGTATTCAGTATACCGTCATACCTGATTCTATAGGCGGGCCAAACATGGTAGGAAAGTCATCATCCTCTGAAGGTTGCGTATTAGACTCCGCAGCATTGTTTACTTGTAGCTGTTCTTGTATAAATGATTTTTTCGATGACGGTAGATCAAGAGATGCCATGCTCATTTTCTACTTGTCATGAGAGATCACAGCTGTTGTCGACATGGAAAGGGGCTTACTGATTGACCATCGCATGGTATGTCCGCATTGGTTGCTGTTTCATCTGATTGCGTAAAGTTAATGGTCATACATGAAGGAACAGCGCCTTCTATGGAGGGCTTGGATCAAGGTTATTACAGTATAAGTGGTACATGGAGCGTTTTCTCACGTTTGGTGTGGTATCGTGACTCTCCTCCATTCCTTCAGGTGTCGTAGACTGAATATATGCGCGCATATATTAAATCAAGGGGGAGATGAATGCAGTATAAAACGAAACCTGTACTTCAAGTAACTTGTTCATCGGATTATCTATCGTTTTCGCCTGTATCATGATTATGAGATACGTGAACGGTCTGTAAGTGCATCGCAATGCTTACAGTATACGATTCACTGGTTGTTATGGCCATTATCAATTTACAGTCAAGCATTCAGTAAGTTCTTCTTCGAGAAACAGAGCGTTCACAGACAATGTAGCTTTGAGATGAAGAAGAGGTGGATCAGGCCTAGGTTTGATTGCGATGAAGTTGGTTTATTTTTCACACTTGCTTCATCGGGAAACAGGATTTCTTTTTCAGGAATTGAAGGGTGCGTGATCATGCACATGAGCCTCAAGCACAAAACGCTTTGGAATGCACAAAAAAACAGCGTGTTATTTCAGCTATTGGATGCCGACTCTCAGGTACTAGATGTATGCCTACAGATAGTATTCGCAATTCGGTGAAGGCAGCCTCAGTATGACATGGAGTGCGTAGTATCTAGAACCCTCACTCACTAAACGGACTCTTTTCACAATTGTCTTGACTTGGTACATTACTTTCAATGACGTATACGGGTAACTTGGAGGTTATTTTGGAACCATGTTGACCGTGTCAAGTCATTATTCCAAAGGGATGGACGTCGTTTAAATAACAGACATAGGTTACACGGCAAGGTTTGAGAGATGTACATCGCAAGGATGCATTGACTGGACTTCCGGATCCTGCTCATGGCGCATTTACTGGCAAGACTTCAGAGGGCAATCATACAGTTAGTTCAGCAAGCCGTAGGCAGTGAGGTAAAATGGTTTCAATACGAAGCGAAGGTCCGACGAAGAGCGAGAAGCACCGTTTAACCCAGATCTTGATGGGCCTATAGGTGTAAAGGGTGCTTGGTTAATGTCGATTCGTCTACGAACTGTAGCGTGCCCTTCACGATCAGATCCGTGTCATATTCTGGATGACCATCAGTAATAGAAGTAATTCTTATTCACGAAGGATTGGTGGCTCAGGATTTTACCGCATTCACACCTGCCATTACCTTGGTACGATAGACGTCAGGTAGACAACTTGCTCTCAATCTCCAGGCGGCCTACGTTAGAAGCTGACAAAATATCGGATTCATAACACAAAATTGGAACCGCATGGCAACATTCTATATCCTTGTGACGGATGTGCATTGTTGTACAGTATCACGGCAAGTTTTTTTTTGACATTCTATGGAAATCCAAGCACAAAGGTAAATCATCGTTTTTCTGTTTGTATCTTCACGCGAGGATCACCACGATCGCTTCGCTTTTTTAGTTTCTGTTGTCGTTTACTGGTGGTTTCTTGATCAGTCGGACCTTCTGCAGGAGATGTAGCTTTTGATCTCCCAAGAATCATGGGAGATACTATTGAAATCCATAGCTTGGTTATGGCATACAATGGAATCTGGATAACCCCAATTGGACATGGAGCGAGAGGCAAATTCCAACTTTGATACTCACCACCAAATATAACCACCAGAACCATTCGCCCAGTGCACCACTACCTACTTGACAAGTCCCTGGAACAATCTTCGGGAAATTATTTATAACGGGTGGTTTTTGAACGTACAAGTGATATATAGGATATCGAAACACCATTCGATGACGCCAGGTTGATTGAGGTCTTCACCATAAGAGATTAAGGTACCAGTAGTGGGGTCACGTCTCGTTGTACCAATTTTAATCAAATAATTGGAGAGGAAGAATGCAGGGAAGAATGTGACGATGTAAATGGCCAAAGGACCCTTGGATGGAGGCAATGACGCTCTTCTGAACAGCAAGCGGAGCGCAAGCGATATGAGGGTCGGTATGAACATGCCAAGCTTGAGTGTTTTAACTGTGGTTTCATTTTGGTTCGCTGAAGGGGGCGCATGGCCTATGAGAGTAAAATATGAGCAGAGACGCGTAGGACACACCGATGCGTTTGGCAGCTGCATTTGCCATGGCTGCCAGCCAGTTCGTCCCGGCACGCGCGCAGAATTCAAGGCGATGTTTGGCAACACCCACTGCAACAAACATCCTCACGTGTCCACTTTTTTCGTTTCCCAACTGGTGCAGTGCGTCTGAACGGGCTGTCTGCAGAAATTCAAAGGGGCTGGCTGGCCCCCGTAATCTCCTCAGACGGCCTCCCATGTCTGTCTGGTCTCTTGCTCGTGCGACTCATGCATCACCTGTAGCGCAAGGTGCAAGGAGAAGAACGTCGTCCAGGTTTTTCGTTTCCACCGCTCTGCGGTCAGGACCGGCATTCGCTGCCACTCCAGACGTGATAGACTTTGCGTCGACTTCCTCTTCCAATGCATCCGAGACAGTCGACGCTGTCAGAAAACAGAAACTTCATGACCTGAGGTATTCTCTGTCCATAATCGGAAACCCGTCGCGCGTTTGGTCGCACTACACCAACCTACTCAATTATCTTGGACACGAGGAACTCCCGTTGGAAATACACCAACAGGTTTTACGGAAATGCACTCCTTCAAGTGCAGAGCTTCGTTTTGCCGCTGCACGTAGACTGATAGTCGGAAATCGACCTGTTACACCTCATATCCACGAAGGTCGTTTCCAGACAGTTGTACGCGCCATTCGCGCCATGGGGGCGGCGCCGGATTTGGAGGACTATCATTTTATCTTGGAGCAGTTTGCAGCAGTTGGCCATCATGTAGGAGTCATGCATGTGTATAGGGAACTGTTATTCCTCGGACTGGAGCCCAAACCCAAGACTTTCGGTCTCTGCTTTCAAGCTATTGCACATCGCCTTACACTACCCGTCCTGGAGGTCAACCATGCTCGGCTGATTTCGCAGACGAAGAAAATGACTGCAGACTTACTCAGCGATATGCAGAAGTACCATGTGCCATTCACGTCCGTGAATCTTGATTTGTGTGTGAGAATCATGAAGGAGACGCTCGATCGTGAGGGGTTTGACTCTTTGATGAAATGGGGCTATGGAATCGATTTGTCAAACCCTGATCGAGCACCTCTAGAATACATGGATATTGGGGACGGCGATCGCAAAGTGAAACTGGGTCAACAGAATATTGACATCCCAACACTCCCTGCACCGCTACCATTCTCAACAGCCGCACTAAATACCACAATAGACATGCTCGGCCGGTTTGGCGGTGTGTCGAAACTGGTTCAAGCCTTCGAAGTCCTCACTCAACCGCTGCCGCAAGCAAGCCAACATTTCTTCTCTTCCTTTGATGATGATGACTTTGGTGTTTCAGTTCCAGCTTCTCCCCCCTTCACTCCTCCCTATGCGAAGCCAAATACCACAACATTCAGCATGTTAATTCGTCACCTTTGTCGAGCAGGGCACGCTATCCTTGCTCGGCATTACCTCCTGCAGGTTATGGATCTGGACAAACTAAGCAAAGTTAATCTGAGGGCTGCCGTTACTAGCAAGTCATTAGACAAAGTGACAGCGCCTCGCATCGCTATCAACAGGGGTACACTCCTTCCCGTCTTTGGAACCAGCAATCGTGACAAAAACGTGGGGCTTATGCGATGGCTGAATACCAAGTTACCCAGAATCATAAGAAAAAAGCGAGCGGAGCTTATATACTTCAACGAATTCCATGAACGTTTGATTCACGCTAAAGAACAACGTGACAACCAGGAGTTCCTTCATTCAACCAATACAGATACATCTTCAATGAACAATCGCACACCTCCAGCGTCCAGTGACGTTCCAAAGATGAATACAAAGGTGGATGTGTCCGTGCCCGATAACCCATCAAAGGCTTCTGCCTTCCTTCCTTCAAACTTGCTACGGAGGATCCGACCGCAGAATCTGTCGTCTCGTGTACGTTGGGACCCCGCCAAGGTGGGTAGTGCATTCGACGTCGACATCAATCAAGAGCCGGCAACTTCATCGTCCCCTCAGTCTGCAAGCCCTTCCCACGACAAACCGTTCAGTCTTGGCTTGCATATTCAAATTCTTGAGCGGGACCTGAGAGAGATTGAAGAACTTGCTAGCCGGGTTGAGGACGTCTTGGGACGGACGATTCAACGCGTGAAAGAGCGACTCGGAAGGCGCATATGGGCTGGGAGGGACATTTACCTTCGAACCGAGGATAGAAGACTCAAGGTGTCACGGACCCAATGGACGGCGATGGCCAACTTTCAGCCCCGACGCAGGTATAGTCCTGACGAAGGCGATGTTATTCTCCCATGTCGTACAAGGAAGCTCGACCCAGGGCTTAAGCTATATAGGCAACCTATTCCAAATACTAGACATTACGGTAGCCTTGCCTATGCTTCGGCCCACCAAGATAGGCTTACCACCGCCTTAGAGAGCATGTCTCTTGATCCAGTAAACACACAGCGAGATACTGACGGTTCTTTATTCTGGAACTATCTATGTGCGTATTTACGCTGGCGTTGACCATGTCGTGCAAGAGCTCTACGAGTATGTGAGGCTGAAATCTTCGTAAACTTGCATTATTAACAATACGTTAGGTTTCTGTGGACGTTGCAAAGCCATGCTGGACTGCCGTATGGATTTTAACCTTACGCCTATTTGCCCTGCATGCTGCCTGGATCCGCCTATTGTGGCGACGCATAGGAGCTATACTCAACCGAGTTGTAACCTACCATGTACAAAGTTGGTGACCTCGAAGCATCATCTTCTCCGAGGCCAGATGGGATGGCATGGCTTTTGATGGCTGGTGGCCTAATGGGGTGATGTAGTGTATCGAAACGCACACTGGCGCAAGCCAGGGCGTACACCGTCAATCATACAATGTGTCAATACCTTTTATGCATGCCATCGTGAACCTATAATACAGTGTGCCATGTGTTGTAGTGGTTAAAGTTACATGTGCGTCTGCACAATGAATGTTAGCCTGTATGCGTAGTTGTCACAATAGCTTTTCAAGTTCCTTCGCCTTTTCTCGGACAACCCTCTCCATTCCTTGCAGCCAAATTTCCACGTCAGCTCCAGTATCTTTCGCACTTCGTGGCGTAGCGCTTGAACCAATATTTCTTATACCTATGTATTGAGCAAGAGCCAAGACAGGCAGTCGCCGTAGGGCCCGACCGGACATCGAATGCGCCTAGGAAACAGACTTTAACCATGACACCGCGCTATGCCTACTGGCTGGCTCACCCTGCATTGCGTTGCAAGAGCCATTATTCTCAGAGCCACATTTCTAGATCTTTCATGAGGATCATTGGTGGTAGTCGAAAGTGAGTTTGGCTCGGTAACTTTTGCTGTGAGTTCATACATATGTGCCTGCTTGAACACCGGAACGGTCTGCACGATTGTTTCGAAGTAAATTTGAAAATCCGTTGTTTATGGATTATGCGCGTACCACAGAAGCAATGATGCCCTTGTCCATCATTTCGCACAGGCATGAACGCAAGATCGCATATATTGCCTCGCGGGGAGGCAAATCCACATATTGAACGATATCAGCGCGATCTACGAAGGCACTGTCTGTAAGAAGAGTTAGTGTACTGACGGTGACAGAATCCGGAAGTTATACCTATGGCTTTGACGAGGTTACTAGTTGACATTATTAGAATGTTTTTCCTGTGTTTTAGCTTGTCAAGCTGAGTAAGTAATGCGTTTACAACCTTGGTGGAAACTCAGTCATCAGCGGCTACGATTTCAAAGTAGACGTACCCTTAGGCCATCAGACGGTTCTGTACCCGCCATGGCACCGGCACGGGCTGCAGTCAAAGACTCAACCTCATCTAAGATGAGATAAGGTTCTTCATGCAATCTACATTAGCGGGACAGAGAACGGACCTATGAGGACGACGAGAAATGCATCTTCGTCGTCTGCCAACTCTGTTATGCTGTTGAAGAGCCGTTGTACGAGCTTGCCTGACTCAGAGAACCATTTTGAAAAAAGAGAATGGGAGTTGACTTCTAACAACCGTGCATGCGTGTAACTTGTTGGCCTGTTATGACCTGAGATGAAGATGGACTTGTACTAACGCTCACCAATGAGAGAGGCGTATTGATAATTTTTGCGCCAGTGCTCTACATAGGGAAGTTTTCCCAGTTCCTGGTGGACCGTGTAGCAGGACGACGCGGTTCCAGGACACAAGGTTAACTAGATAGATCTGTCAATCCATGGGAGGTCAATGTTCAAAGTTGAAGATCACCAACAATCAATATTTGCGTCACTCAAAACGAGAGTGGCATGAATATAGTCCAATAACTTTGTCTTTATGTCATCCGCATATATGAGGGAATCCCAAAGACCTTCCCAACTTCTGTTTGGCAGCTCGCACACGCTAGCTGCCATCGTGTCATCATCATCGTCCCTAGACCCCGAACCATTTGCATACTCTTCAAACGAATCAGTATCAGAGGGTTGATAAACGTGTATCTGGAGGGCCATCTCATCTAGGGACAGTGACTGAGAAGGACATGCTGATTCCGCTGCGACTATGCGTTCGACGGAAGAAGCAAGCTCTGGGATATCCTGCCATCCACTGATTGATGATGGTAGACCGATCCGCTCAAATGTGTGTAGGAACGAGTGAACGAGGTTACGGATGGTATCGAAACGTGCCGCTGCTCGAGGCTGCAAGCGTACTTCGACTAAAGGACCTCCATATGAGCCGTAATCTACTGACGCTCTGCTAGTCAACTCACCATGGACAGTCCATTTGTCGACTGGGCCCATAGGAAAAGTGGGCGAACTCATCGCAGCCACGACAAACAACGCGTAAACAAAACAAACGACTGGGTAATGTCACGTGAGGAGTGAAGGACTGCCAGAATGTCCAACGCTGCAGTCGATTCAACACAGACGACTGTCGAGTATGATCCAAGACTAGATCCATCAACCTTTACCTTTCCAGAACCTTCGGGCAGGACAACAGTCACCATTGAGTTCTGCGATAGAGTAAGTCCACTCCGAGTCATTCGGATCTAGCAGCTTTCTGAAGCGATTACTGTACAGTGTCGCTGGTGAGCAATGCATGAGTGACTGTTGTAGCAAATGGCATTGTTCAGATGTCGCAGGCTGCACAGAGCTAGCTGGGTTCAGACTGAACTGTTCCTCACATTCCCCCCACCCACCATTGAAAGCATAACTCTGATGCCGCTGAATACGGATGAGACCGCAGGGCGGTTCCGCGTCTGGCTTTCTTACGGATCAGAAGCACCTCAGCTGATGTGGGATCGTAAGGTAGAAGGCGGATTTCCTGAGCTAAAAGTCTTGGTAATGCATGATTCATGGATGAACATGGATGCAGCTAAGGCGATGTAATTTTTTTTACGCAGAAACAACGGATTCGAGACAGAATACAGCCTGGAAAATCGTTGGGACACTCTGAGAGAAAAGCGCGGTCGTAGTGGTCATTCGGTGGTGACATTGTACTAAGAATGTTGAGATGTTGTGGATAGATTATAATTGTTGATGTGAAATCATCAAATCAGTAGCGTGTAAATTTATATCAACGTCAGTTTGCCACTTTTGCTCCTTCTCCTCATGGACTCGGATCCTTCAAGGCTGGAGAAGCTCATTCTGCAATGCAAAAGCAATGGTATGTGTATTATTGTCCTCGTCCATTGCTGGCTTGACAGCGACCGAACACACAGACATCGACGCCAAAGTAGATGCCCTCACCAAGCTCCAAGCCTTGTTCAAATCCAACATCCAAGTATGCTACCAAAATCTTTCTTTTTTTATATATATATGCTATGGCTCATGCCATTTGAACGTTAGATTGATGATCCAGACACGCTCATTAATGTCTTCAAAACTTGTTTGCGAACATCGAACCAGCTATTGACGACGGCAACGCTGTCTGCGTTACCATCCCTTCTCCCACTTCTGATCACCCGACCAATGCATTCACAGTCATACTCCACATCTTCTACTCCATCGTCCCCGGTGGTTGATGCTGTGACACTTCGTCAAGCACTGAACGCTTTCCTTCCGGCGGGAGGTATCATCGAACGCCTTGGTGACAAGGAGAAATTACAACTCAATGCCCGCGAATGTCTCGTAGTCCTTGGCGGACTGGCTTTTCGCTTGGGCTCACCAAGCACTCTTATTTCGAGGTCTACGAACGGGAAAGGGGCGGAAACACCACTTATGATTTTTGAACGATTCCTGAGAGAAGCAGGCCTGGCCAGTAAGGTATGGAAAGTGAGAGAGCAGGTGTGTGCAGTGGCCCATTTTATCAGCACCCTTCTATTGAAGCCGGTTGTAAGTGCATCTCCACGCTGGTACATATCCGGGGTTCCCATCCAACATTTCCGCTGCGGCCTTACCTTTCATTGCTTGTTGACTGTTTGGAAGACACCGATGCGCATGTCCGTGATTCTGCCCGTCATTCAATTGTCGAACTGTTTTCAGGGCCTGCCGTGACTGATGCCGCACGCGCCGATCTTAAGAAAGAGATGTCTAAAAAGGGCGTGCGCAAGACGATCGTTGACGGCGTTCTCATGAAGTTATTGAGCGGTACTTCAGTGGCAAGTAACCCTCAGAGCCACGAAGGTTCTGATAACGGTGATACAACTGGTTCAAAAATGGAGTATGTACCACCAAGCATCAGATTGCAAGGACTGCAAGGTCGACGCCCGCGAGTCGCTAGTCAAAACGCAAACTCAAAATTAGGAAGTCACGTTAAAACATCCAGCCAAGGAAGTGCGAAAGAAATGTCATCTAGGCCTGCTAGTCGAGCTGCTGTGGTGTCTCCACCTCCGTCAGCAACTGCTACAAGTAGCGACAACCCAGATGTCCAACCCGTATTTGTACGCGTTGTACCTATTGTTTCATCTACATTCTGATTTGTTACGGGCTGTAGATTGCGTCAAGCCGGGATCTCGAAAATGAGTTTGTATCAATGGCAAAATGTTTTGAGGTTTGAAATGTCTTTTTTTTATGGAATGTAATTTGACATCTGTTAAAAGGGTAAAGAGACAGAGCACAACTGGGGACTTCGAGAGCATGGCATAACGCGAGTTCGAGGCATGCTAAAAGGCGGCGCTTACCAGCGTTTCTCGGACACTTTCCTTGCTATGTTAAAGGATGGTTTCATACAGTGGTCTTTGAAGACTGTGAGTATTTCGACATCTATCTTTGGATAATAATAAAATAAATCACTATGCAGGTCGCTAGTTTACGAACCACGGTGTCCACAAACACATGTTCTCTCTATTATGAAATGGCTGTGACTTTGGGATCTGCGATGGATCCTTTTTGCGACGTGCTGCTGATCAATCTCTTGAAAATGGCGAACTTCACAAAGAAAATCGCAGCACAGCAATCCCAGGGTGTAGTGACGGCCATTATAGCAAATACCTCTGCACAGCCCCGCATCGTGGTACCCCTCCTGTGGAATACGCTTCAGGAAAAGAATGTTCAGGCCCGGACCTTTGTAGTCAACCACTTGAAACAATATATTGAAGTTCATGGACAGCGCTCAAAAAATTCCATCGAATCTTCTGGAGGGCTGGAACTTTTGGAAAAGTCAATCAAAAAATCCTTGGCTGATGCTAACCCACTCGTTAAAGAGAGTGCTCGCACCGCATTCTGGATGTTTAATGAAATATGGAAAGAGAAAGGTGCTGTTATTATGGGCTCACTTGACAACACTGCACGTAAGCAGCTGGAGAAGGCTTGTCCCAATCCTGAACTAGTGTCTTTGCCACCAACTACGCCAAAAGTCACCAAAAAGTCAAGCGTTGCCGCAGCGATTGCAGCGACTCGAGCCAAAGCGAAGGCAAACGCTACTGCTCCACCCCTCCGCCATCAAGCCCGCTCAAATCCGTACGCCTCTTCGACTCGCTCTGACTCTCCAACGTCTTTTCAAGGTTCATCGATGAGGCCAATGTCTCCCCTCAGAATGTCGACAACTACTTCGCCTGTGACATCAAAGTCTCGTATTATATCCACAACAAATCCGACAATAGCCCATACGACGACTACCCCGGCCGCACCCCCCTTGGCGTCGTCACACTCCCGTACGACTTCCGGTGGTTCCAAGCGTGCATTATCGCCCCCTTCCCCCCAGTATTCAACGTCCCGCCGACGCATTTCCACCCCATTAACCATCACCTCGTCCCCGAGCCATCCGTCAACCATTCGCCGAGCTATGCAAACGGCGCTTCCAGATTCTCCAACAGGTTCCCCATCCGCTATTTTGCAGGCCCAACGCCCAGCTGGCGGTACCACTCGAAAGACACCTGTTCCTGTGCCCATGCGACAGTCAAGTATTATGCCGGATGGTATGGACCTACAGGATGAATCTCTCTTGCTCGCACAGACTGTACCGATACCTGAAGGAGACACAGACTCTGAAGATCAATCTGTCAATCTCATGTCTTTTTCGACGTCGTTTGTACAAGGAGCACCTGTACCTCAAGACAATTCACTGCAGCTTTCGCTTTCACCCAAATCAGACATCTCGAAGCCGACTGCGACTGTGTCGAATGCTCTGTCGTCAGAATCGATACCAGATGGTATTGCCGGACAGCCTGTTGTTGAAGATGCCCTCAGGGCAAGAGCAGAACAGGCCGAGAGCGCAGCTGAGAGACTCCTGGAACTTGTGGAACCCGAAGACGAAGACACGCCTACTATTCCAGCATCCCTGTTGGTTGGAGGTTCGAACGGCCACCCAATCAAGTCCAAGCCTAAACAGGTTCCCTCATCAAGTGCAGGGGTAAATGTAGTGCCCAAGACTCCGATGAACCGAAGCGCCGCCATTTTGCGCCAGGCAGCGTTATTCAAAGATTCCCCGGCGCATAATGGTCGCACGACCTCACTGCTTGACGTGCTCCAAAGCCACAAGCATGAAACTGGTTGGTGGGCAAAGCGGAACATGTGTAAGTGCGCGGACAATAATCACTTACTTAGTTGATTAAAATATCTCTAGTATTGGCTCGGAGACCGGCCATGCAAGTTGCCGAGGGGCAGCAGTTGAATGCAGAACTTCAGCGACACATTACCGTACTGGAAGGTGGCGATCCAGACCTAATTACTTTACAACAACTTGCTTTCATCAGCCTGGCCAACAGAGTTGCCGACTCGTCACCTTCCTCGAGTCCTGTATTCGATGAACCTTTAAGCCCTTCTCCCTTCCAAGCTTCACAATCGGTGCCTTCTTTGCATGCCGATATGTGGGAAAAAGATAAAAGCTTTGACAGATTATTCAAAGCACTCATACAGTACTTGAGTACTGTCAAGGTAAGATTTGTGATACTAAATTTTGTAGATTTTGTGAATCTAATAATGATGGCTTTAGGAGACAGAGGGCATTGACTATGGACTAATCGTGCTTTGGGAAGTGCTTGAAAATCAAGCCCCGCTTTTGGAAGGGAGAGAAGCTGATCTCTTCTCTGTTCTTTTACGAGTACGCTACTGCAATACACATGAGGTAAATATTGACGATCAATGCCTGTCAATGTCTTCTTAACACCCATCTTGCCCAGGTGCTCGAGGCTACGAACATGATTCGCGACCACCTCACCTCGAGGATAGAGCCTGTGTACGGTCTAACAACGATGCATGCCAGTTTGCGTGCCTTCTACTCCGAAGCACCAGCTACCGATAATGGCGAAACCATGAAGACCACCTCCTACGCGTTTGGCCTAATTGCGCTAGGCAAATTCATCCTGCGCTTACCCGCAGAGATCGCCGAGGAGGAGCTTCCTCGGCTGAGACAGACGTTGATAATGGTGAGCCATGCGTGAGCTTGTTTATCCTTAGCAGTGTTCACCATTGTCTACAGGCACTAAATGATAAGACGTCGCTTATTGTACGGGAGTCGGCAGCAGCATCCATAATAGCTGCCCAGCTCGTGCTGCGTGACGAGACACATCTGTTTGCTCTTCTAGATGGACTGGCGGATGACAAGAAGAATTTACTAACATACCTGTTCGACAAACACGGTGTGCGGGGCATGTCCCCCTCTTCTCGGAACGGATCACCTGGTATGGGCAAGCTGGAGAAGGAAATCAAACGACTAGATACCCGCATGAGCACCCCGCTACGGAGTGTACCTGATTTAAGCAAGCCCTGATATCTCTTTTTCTCTGAATAGTTTGTTATACCATTGTTGATTTGCTCATTTTACTCTTTGGATGGGACGGTTTTCAACTTCAACCCACGACTTGTATGAAAATTATTTTTCGACTAGTTACTGTAGCTTTTTGTATGATTATTCTTGTTTCTAGGTTTATACAGTCCCTTATGTTCCGAATGACTTTACAGAATCTAGCTAATGCACTTCGTTTGCAATTCAAACAGGCCCAATGCAAATGATTGACAAAGATAATGTGCTATGGAACATCGACGGTTACACTATTCAGTCAAAAATCGCCACAGTCATCAACTGGAGAGCTTGTTCACCTGAGAAATGAGATCCATCCACCGTGGATCATCCCACAAGCTGTTTTCAATAGCATGTGATTGGAGTTTAACCACAACCGGTTTGATATATTGCATGAGCAGGCTGGTGCGAGCAGTGGATTTGGTCAGAATTGGCGTGATATGGTGGTGATCGTCCTCCAGTTTGTCATACAATTTCAACAGGGCATTGCAACAGGCGTTGGTACGTTCCATGACGTTCGGTCGTCCATTGACTACATCTCCTCCCTTGGCGATCCACGCCTCACATTGCATGAATGTTTCCTCAACGACTCCCTGTAGCTGTTTCACGAGTGTTGGTTCCGTTGTAAACTTTAACGCGATGGCAGTGAAAAGGAAGAGGTGCTCCAAGTGATCGAGTACTATTGTATCCCTTTCTAACGCTATCTTGGTAGCGCAGATAACGTTCCTTGCCGTTTCACATGGAAACTTCCTATCTGGTTTTGTCAAGGTCACGCGCCTGAGTATTACATTTATTTAGACAAGGACATACTGTGTAAGGCCTGCTTGATAAGATAATCAGGGAAATCCAGACTTTCCAATGTCTTGTGATCGGTTGAATGTTTTGCGAGCAAGCAATACGTTGCCGCAGCATCAGGCGCCAAATTTCGATGAGCGCGGACATGTTTTTGGAGGTATATCGCCAGCCATGTATCTTTTGAATTTAGTGCCGCAGAATCCTTTAGTCCGTCTACCTTTTCTTCTTCTACTTCCCGATCAACTACCTTGGTCCCAAAGTTCTCTGGGTGTATTTTTGATAGGACCTCAGCTACAGTCCGAGGATGCAAGTCCCTTATGCAGTGGTAGAGAACATGGATCACCTCCGTGCTCTGAGAGAATGTCTTGTACACCCAGTGTAGACCATTGACGAGGTCCTCTGAGCCAACGCCAGATCCTTGTTTTGCTTCAGGGGTGCACTCGCGTACTCTCTGCCAACATTCATCAAATTCAGCCCAGCTCCGATGATCTGAAATCAACTTCAACCTAGAGCGCAGCCCTTCCTGCTCCTGACTAGTCTTGCAGTCAGGTTTCCTGGAATCCTTGTTAGTACGCGGCAACGATTGTTTGTCCTTGGACAACAATCTTTCAAACACACTGATGATCGTGTGAAGAATACGAATGGAACCTCGTGAATATATCCAGGAAATTGAGGATTTGTACGGACATGGGGGGATATTAAAGCGCTTTTCAGCGCGAAAAAGAAATTGGGCGGTGGGAATCGCGCTCGTTAAAATGATAACACCGAGTATGAGGCCAATGACAATAGTGACAGGAATTGCTACTCGTGTGTCCAACAACCATAGCAGTTCCATCGTACCTCCAAGAAATAGAAGAACAGCGGTTTGGATCATGAAGTGTAATGCGGCGAGTACTTCTGGGACATGCCACCATATGAGGCCCTCGTAACGCATCTGCCTTAACGAGATGGCATCCTTGTGGTTGCTAGCCTCTGTGCGGCGTTGGTAATGGCGAATCCATTGAATGCAAAGGATTCCAATAAATGCGGTCGAAAGGCTGAGGGTGAGAGTAAGGAACCAGAGGATATTAATTCGTATGACCGGCCAGGAGGGGGTGGAGGGTGTCATATCTAGAGGGGGTAAGACTTCATGATCAAGTTGCCGAGAGATACGTTCGAGCAGTTGTGCAGCATCTTTGGTAGAATCCTGCCTCAGCCAGTTAAAAGATTGGACCGTGAATGGAGTCACAACGCCGGAAAAAAGACCAGCCTAGAAAGTAGTAAAGAATGCCAACGGGTGGATAATGCATATGCCAGAGCACTTACGAAAAGAAGCAGGTTATCAACCTCCGACCTCCAAGCATCGCACATCTCCTTGTCGTGATTTTGAATGAGCTCATGACATTGAGTCCAGGGATCCTTGTTGTTCGGCTTTGAAGCGAATAGCTCCTCATCAACGCAGGATTCCTTGTCGTATGTTTTATATATAGATATTAACCTTCAAATGGCAGCATACATTACCTGATCGTTCTCAGCACAATCATTCAGAGAATCAGCTCGTTTATCATGGGTGGCATCAAAAGCAGACGGATTCTGAATTCGAGAATTACGTGCCGCCGACGACGCATTGAAAAAACTTGGACTAGTTGTCACTGGTGCAGTTCCATTAATGTTCAATGCAGCAAAGTGGCCATTTCCTTGAGCATGCATCCTCTCTAAGAGTTATCAAGTCCTGAAACGGGACAAACCTTGCTTGGAGATGTTAGTATGAGGACCATCTTTATAATCGATGCTCACCGATACACACCCAATGTGAAGGTGGCAAGCAAGGCGAAGGGCCCACGCCCAGTTGGTGCCTCTTTTTTTCTCCCGCTCGCATCGGTGTTAGATTAGACAACGTGCAATGATATTCAATGAAAAGTTGTTGATCAAATGGAATCGAGGTCTAGAAGTGAATGATTGATTTGAGTAACCAAACAGGACATATCTAACGTAAGTGATCCAGAACGGGGACTGAGAATGACAGTGATTGGCAGTGTTTCCCCGCTTGACACTCCTTTTTTATGGTACTGTGTTACGACGGGTTAGATTACAGTGCCTTACAATAAGCCTACCAGCTATTGAGGGGTTACTAAAGGAACATGCGACTCCTGCGAAAGAGGAAATAGCCAACTCCCGACGCAAGACCTGCAACGTGGCCAACAGTATCAATTTGGGAGCGCTAGAGACAGATGTGATTTTTGAACATGCGGATCAAGGCGAGGCAATGGTGTAAACTGACATTCTTCGCGACTGTGGAATATGTGTCATAGGCAAATATGCCGGTGACAACCAGCCATGCGGGAATAGGTATAATACCGTAGAGTCGGAAGGTCATTCTCGGCGCTACGCAAGCAAGGAAGGAAATAACAGAATATATGGCAGCTGCGATGAATAGGACACATTTGAATATAGGCTCGACCAAAGGTATTGATGGCACATTACCGCTAGCTCCTATACTACCCTTGTCGCGTCCCTCAAGGATGTTGCTGTAGCCCATGCTAACGAGATTTGCGGCAACGCCACCTAGTAAAACTCAAGTCTAATGCCGTGTATAGGGAGTATATGCGGGATAACTTACTCCCCAAGTAGAGAAGCAGGAACTGGCCACTTCCGAGCATGTGAAGGACAGGTTTAGCCATAAAGAAAAACGTAAACCCATTAAACAGGATATGTGCGAAATCCTTGTGAGAGAAGCAGGAAGTAACGAGAGTCCATCTGGGAAAGACGTGTCAAGATGGCTACAAGGAAACATGGAGATGTCTTACATGCGACCAGACTTAACATGACCCCAGCTAGTAATAAAATTGTCTACCATCCATCTATATGCAGCTACGTCACGTTGATATTGCTAGCATCATAATCAGCGAGTCACAAGTGAAGCTGCAAGACAGACGCACGACTTTCTGCGATGCCATGTACCACATGGCAAAAATGACGCCATTCAGAATCAGTATTCCATGGAAAATGGTGTTGGGTGGAATATCATCCAAGAACTTGGAGAAACCGCTCTTCTTTGACCCATGATCCGTCCGCGGGTGCCTCACCCAGCGTTGGAGGTTGTGTTGATTTGTTGAGAAGAATCTAGGCGAAAAGTTGTCGCGAGACAGGTGGTATATCCTCCATGGCTGATGAGATGTTATGGAACGGGTTGGCGACGGCGGACGAGAAATTACTCTGCTCGTCAATGCTGATGGTGAGCTCCAGTGCCGCGAATTTGGTAGTACCAGCGGGGAGAGCGCGCGTCGGCCAAGGAGCTGGCGAAGGAGCAAGGTCATCGGCGTTATTTGAACATGTTTATCCCTCAATATTTTACGCGATTATCATAAATTAAACCAGCCGAGTGTGACGCGTCCCGAGTCATTCACTCGGATCAAGGTTAGGGTTTGGACGGTATCAGGCACCGTTCTTGACAGCGAAAAGTTACCGCTGCTGAAACATGTCCCACCATTTGTTTATCCTATCACCATCTGATACGCCGCTGTACAGTCTTACGCATTATTCTACAAAACCTACGCCGAGCACGTCTTCGCCGTTATCTGCAAACCTACCTACATGGTCTACCTCTGCGTTTGCAGGGACGCTGACGGCCTTGTCGGGTGCGTCTAGCGCTACGCACCACACAAGCGGTGGCGGAATTCGAATGGGAGGTGGACAGGACCGACACGTGATACAAATGATCGCAAACGCAAGCCTGGATGTGATTGAGGACATCATGAGAAAGGACAATGCGATGTATGTAACCAAGGAGGACTGCCAGTATGAATCTGATGAAGGGCCGGACAGGTATTTAAAATCGGTGGACAAGTTTAACGAGTGGATGGTGTCGGCATTTATTACCCCCGGGAGTGAGAATGATTATGCTTTTGCCACGATGCAAGCTGACGAGAGCTAGATACCAAGTTTGTGCTGCTGCATGAAGGCAAGAACGAGGACGGAATCAGGGCGTTCTTCATGGACGTGTGGGAGCTGTACGTGAAGGCGGCGTTGAATCCGTTTCAGACGGCGCACACGCCGATTCGGAGCGGAGTGTTTGATGCGCGGGTGCGGGCGGGCGCGAAGAAATACCTGTGACGTGGATGTGACTGGAAGTGGCTGGGGTCCGTTGTGTGGCTGTGGCTGTAGGGAGCTTTGAATTGTCACCAGAGCTCAGCTTTTCTTCCTGTCTCTCATCATCTCTCCATCTCTCTTCTCTGTCTTTGTCTCTTTTTTTTCAGCCTTTTATCTTAGAAAACAAAAAAAAGACGATTCTCAAGCAGAAAATCAGTATCAAAGCTTTCTCTTTTTTGTATCCACTCTTGTCCTCTTTTTTCTGTTCAGTAATACCCCATAATATCTCTTCAGCCAACTATCTATCGCTCTTCTACCAATGTCTTCCACTCATCACAACTCGCGTGCATCCCTTCTTGCTGGCCTTCGCACTGGCGGTGTTCGATCCGCTTCCGTCAAAGTCCCCCACTCTGCTGCTCCCAGATCTTCCTTTGGCCTCCCTCGCTTTGTTTCCCAGCATCATCAGGGCCCCGTCTACTCAGAAGAAGAAGACGATCAGCTCACAGAGATGCTTCCACAGTCCCTTTATGTGAATGCAAACCACGTTAACCGTTCCGTTCCAATGACCGCCGCCGCCGATGGTGGGAACAACCGATTTGTGCAGGCTCAGATGGGCTTGAATCCCAACAGCATCCCATTCAGCCCCTCTCCTTTCCCCAACCAGAACATGTTGCCACAGACTCAATTGCAAAATCAAGCCCAAGCGCTCCAGATGCAGATACTACAGCTTGAGATGATGCGAATTCAGACACAAGTACTTGCCTCCCGTCCTCTTGTTTTGTTTAACCTCAACTTACATATCATTAACAGGCGCTTCAGGCGCAGCAATGCCAAGCGGAGTTGATAGCTCAAGCTCAACGCCAGCAGCAACAGCAACAACAACAAGCTCAGGTTCAGGCTCAAGCCCAAGCCCGAGAAAGACGCACTAGTCTGAATCTCAATTACCCTTCTACGGCTGGACCTCATGTGTCCGCCTTTGACTTGCGGTCAGCAACACTCAGCGCTCAGATGCGTCGTGCCAGTCAAGCAGAACAGCTGAGGGCTCAATTGGGTCTCAACGCCCCAACCGAAGAGCAAGTCCCGATGACTGCCACATTGGGAGGTAGGTTTGGAGGCCGGCCAGCTGCAGCTACCAACAACCTTTCTCGATTCATCGCCGAAGAGCATGAGGAAAATGTTGCTCATATGCCAGCGATACCTGGGTCTACGACCGTCATTAGTGGAGGAACGTCTCTTAGCAACCTCACCTCGAACCATGTTGCTCCCGTCGCCCCTCCCTCCAGGTCTGATCAAGTTGCCAATTGGCGCCGCGGCGGGAGCAATTCTGTCCTCTATGGAAACCTGCGTGCTGTTTCTTCTCCGGCTGTCAAAATAACTCCACCTCCCGCAGAACGCCAACGCATCTCTCCCCCACCCGGTATCATTGTTACTACTCCTATCGCCAGGGGCCGGCCTCAGCCTTTGCACATCTTCCCTGATGCATCGCAATCCATTGCTGCTGTGGCCATAGATGCATCTGTTGATGTGGCGGAAGATGATAATGAAGCAACTTCGTCATCCGGTGGCTCGGCAACATCTGCGAGGTCTGCACCCTCCAATATCTCTTCCCCGACCACCCCTCGTTCATCTGCATCCTCCACAAACATTGAACCGCATCTCTCGCCGCGCGAGGAAGCGACGAAGAAACTTTATGAGGGCCTTGGAATTGGTCGTCCAGTTATATCTGTCGCCAATTCCGCTGAACAGCATCTTTTCACACCAAATCATCATCAACATCAGAAACTCCACCAATACTATGTGCCGGTATCGGCTAACTACAGGATGGTAAGCCAGCCGACAAGGCAGCCCCGTGGGCCGCCATCGGGAGCCGATGAACTTGGACCAAAGAACTTTGCTTCTCGCATCAGGCGACAGGCGATTGGAGGACTCGAGGTGCTTATGGGTGCGAGGGAACGACGTGGATCGTACGTTGAGGCCTACTGAATTGCCTCAGAACGACAGCGCACTGTTTGAAGTTTCGACGTTTGCTGTCGACGTTCCACTGAGCCTTTTCTATTCTGCTTGCTTTTCCCTTTTCGCAGCGTTATCTTCCGCCCCCTTTTGGTGCTGGTAACGAAGAAACTATTGTTATATAAGTAACATCAGCAACGACGACGGACGCAGGAAGCGTCCACATATGCTGGAGGCATCTTCATTTCACATCTTCTCACTCCCTTTTTTTCACTCGATACAATGATCTAGTCTCGACTAGAAATTGAAAGCCTCTCAACAAATTGGTCGCAATCGTCTTATCAGAATTTGGAAGAGTAGGAAGAACTACGTAATAGTTGGTCTATTCCTTGCTTCTCTCATTGCAATTACTCGCGCCTCCTCTTGTTCCCTCCTTTCACCACGTCATCTACATTCCAGCCTTTTTTTCTATCGCCTTTCCGACGTAGTTAATTTAACTAGTCATTTGGCGGTGTATATGTACCTTTATTGATCATAAAGGCTCGCGTGAGTGTGCAAGGCGCTCCTGAACAGCTTGTACTCCTGCATTCTATCCACTCTTTCGATAGCCCACAATTCTTTAGTTCATTATCTTACGCATGGCAGTCGACCTGTTTTGATTGTACCTACTGATCCTATTGTTGTTTTTTAAGCTGAAACGCGCATTGTAGTGTCATTGTACATACGGACAGAGGATAGGCAAAAATCAAAATCCTAGCACAGAATCATTTACACCGCTGACCCACGATGGACTTCCCATGTTCCTAGGACATTATGAGTGACCAGCCCATTAACAATGGCTACCCGAAAGACTTACCTGCCATTCCTCCCTACTTATCCACAGCTGGTGGAATGTCCCTAAACTAGCAAGAATGCTGCCACCCAACCATCCCCCATATCGCCTTTCAACAGTATTGCCTGGGGCATGTATTTTGACCTGTTCAAGTTAGATGTGTGAGACGAAAGTGTGGACCCAGACGAGAACGTCACTGACATGTTGGAATGACCTAGCGAGTTCTGAATGGAGGCGATCCGCAAACCCAGGGAAGAGACTTCCCCCACCAGTGAGGACGACATTGCCCATAAGCACTTGGCGCAGCTCCGGGTCACATGCGCGAAGGGACTCCGTTATTAAAGCTGGAATAGTTTTGGGAAGATTGGGATTTGAAGCCTATTCAGGAAAGCATGGGATGAGTTCGGAAATCTTGCTAGCATCAAGCGATAACATACAACGAGTTGCTGTGAATGCCAAAAGAATTGTTCTCCAATCTGGAAACGCTCTGAGCCAAATGCGGTGTTAAATCCCGTTGGAAACTCGTATTGCCTTAGGGGACGAGCGGCGGCTGCTCTACACACGACGCGTAATGTCAGTTGTCTCACTCTATCAAATACGTTTCATATGTGGACGCACTGGTCATTCCACCCCTGCTCTAGAACACCCGCAACGCATTGTATCCACTCATCTACCTCTCTCTGCTCAGCCCACGTTCGCCAACCGTTTGTAGTTCCTCGTATACGATCATCTCGGAGTGTGTATTTTGGTGTTGCGTTTGGTTCCACAGGCTAAACACGCACGGGTTAGGAGAAAAACCTATGATCATAGCTGACTCACTGTCTTGCTTGCAATTAACTGATGTGGGAGAAGTTCTATGGCAGGCCGAATTGGCATGGGTGACGTCAATATGTGGCGAGCATGAGCGTGTATAAGCGTAGGAAGCTGCGAATATGAGAGTCCTTATATGTCATATCAGCACGTATGATTCAGAAAGGAGGTACCGATTTTCACACCTTTTCGAAGTACATAACCATCTACAACAGGTGTTACACTTGCCATTGTTTGACCGACATCAATAACGAGGGCGGACCCCTTCCCTGCTGCAAAGCTATGGGCGAATGTTATTGACAACGTCCCCCTAAATCAGCATCCAACCTACGCATTTAGGACGCCTGTATTGGCGATGTAAAATGCTGGCACTTGGAAATCCTCAAACATTATCTCAGCCATTCTTTCCCGATTAGCTTGTGTATTCCAGGTGGGTTCCGTGACTAAAATGGGGTGTTCTGAGGGAGTACACCGCATGACGTCGTCAAGAGCATGTCGGATGAGCGGTGGAATTGGATTGAAGTCAGCAACTGAAAGAAAAGCAGCAGCCATATAGGTTAAGAGTAGAACCGAGATAGGATAAAGCTGTCAGGAACGCACTCATCCCATCATTCATGGGGTTCCCAATCTCCATTCCATTGCGCCATACGGACGGGCCGGACGAGCCAACATGGATTTTTGCTTTGGCCTCTTGTTCGCTGGTTTCTGTGCCATCGCCCATAACAGCATCTTGATCCTGCTTTACCGTAAAATAACCATACGAGGTGGGGATTATTGCTTTCGGAGTATCGTCGCCTGCGTAACCGGCACGTAAGGAGGATGTACCAATATCCACGACAAGTGCCGCAACTTCGTCTTTGATTTCACATTAAGAGAGATATCACAAGCATGTGACAAGGCATACCTCCCCCGTAGTTTACCATGAGTGTTCTTGAAGGATGCGAACGAGGTCAAGCTGATCTGAAGGTTCTGCTATGAAATGTCGCGTTGTTGACGGTTGTTTGGTGTAAAAGCCAATAACCTTCAAGTCACGTGGAGATATGGCTAGAAAGATCAAAATTCCATTAATATCACCGAATTTTCAAGTGCTCGATTCATACCCAGGAACGCATTTAACGCGTCTCCAGCGAAAATGGCAAGTAGAGATACAAAAAAACGAAGTCTGAAACGCAAAGAAGCATCTCTGGACGAATATGGATCCGACAGTGAACTGAATGGATTGGCCAACCTTGAAATGCTGACAGACGAAGAAGATGAGAGGGAAGCGAGCTCGGATGGTGACGAGGTTGAGGAGTTTCCCGAAATCGATGCTGGAACAGATACCGAGGAGGACGAAGGGGAAGAGGGGGACGAAGATGACGAGGATGACGATGAGGGAGAAGAGGAAGAGGAACTTGAAGACGAGGAGAGCCAAGATGAAGATGAAAGTGCCGTCAGTTCTGACGTCTCAGACTTGCACATATTCCCAAAAGCCAAAACTCTGGTATCTGATATCACTGGCCAACCGAAGCGAGTGTATCCAGAAATTGAACCAGAATACGACTCTGATTCCTCAACGGAAAATGTGCGTTCCTTATTATATACAAAGTAGACCTTTTAAACACCCGATAGGCTCCAAACCGCGTAGGAAACGTACCTATGCATTGGTATGATGATCTTCCCCATATTGGCTACGACATAAACGGCAAAAAGGTACTACGTCCTGCGAGAGGGGATGAACTCGACAAATTCCTCGCAACAATCGACGATCCTTCAGTGTGGTACATCTTTTTATTCCTTAACATGTCTCCCTCCTTTTCACTGCTCAACGTAGGACGAGCGCCTTTGACAAAAACACACAAATGGATAAACCACTAAGTACAGAAGAATTGGATATTATTCGTCGTTTATACGAGAGCGAGAACCCAGACGCAAATTATAATCCATACGAACCTATGATAGAATGGTTTACCGGCAAAGGCAAAGAGGAGATTATGCCATTGTCAGGTGCACCAGAACCCAAACGTAGATGGGTACCCAGTAGATGGGAAAAACGAAAGGTTGTTCACCTGAAAATATCTCAAAATTACTTGTTGAAGATCTACCCAGGTTATGAAGATAGTGCGCGCTATTCGTCAAGGTCGCATTCTTCCTTCCAAGCCCAAAAGTACTTCAAAGACCGATTTTTATTCGATATGGTCGGAATCTACATCTACTGTCGTTCCACCGCTACCTGCACCCAAGCCAAAACTCCCCGCCCATTCGGAATCTTATAATCCTCCTGAAGAATACTTACCTACTGAACAAGATCGAAAGGACTGGGAGAATATGGATCCCGAAGACAGGGAACAAGACTACCTTCCGCAAAAATACTCATCACTGCGGCTAGTACCCGGCTATGATCACTTCATCAAAGAGAGGTTTAACCGTCAACTCGATCTCTATCTTGCACCCCGAGTTCAGCGAGTGAAACTCAATATTGATCCAAATTCGTTGATACCAAAACTACCCAGTCCAAACAGTCTGAAACCATTCCCTAATTACAAGAGTTTGAGAGTGAACCAATCAACCGACAGAATAAGATGTATCAGTGTAAGCCCTGATGGCTGCTGGGTTGTCAGTGGAGATGAGAGCGGCGTAGTCAGTCTCTGGGAGGTGGCTGTTGGGCGAGAAGTGAAACGATGGAAATTCATTGGCAAGATTGGCGCTCTTGATTGGTGCCCAAGAAAAGACGTTTGCTTCTTTGTCGTTGGCGTGTAAGTACCTCAGAGTCTTCTGTCTTATTTGGTTTATTCACCGGATGTAGGGAGGAAGCGATACACTTCATTATACCGCCGAATCTTAGTAGCTCTTCCCTTTCTGTCACGCAGGCCCTTCTTGCTCCGGCGACATTGCCACCTGCGCCATCCGTCCCTTCTTCAGTGAAATGGGAAAGCGTGGCACCCAGTTTATGGACATTAGACAAGCCAATCTTGACGGTTAAACTGCCTGCTTCCACCGGAATACCCGCTCAAATTGCTTGGCATCGCCGAGGCGACTACTTCGCAACCGTTTGTGAGTAGTTCATAAGCAGGATTGGAACACTGGGAATTAACATCAATTAGCGAGTGGTGGTGTGCAGGGAGGTGTTTGGATTCACCAAGTCACCCGTAGACATTCACAGGCACCATTCAAGAAGATAAAGGGTACTGTGCAGCTAGTACTGTTCCACCCGCTGAAACCCCATTTCTTTGTTGCGGTGAGTAAATTACCTTTCTAAACGTGCCAAGATAGTTAACGTTCCACAGACTCAGCAATACGTGCGGTTATACAATCTGGCAGAGCAAAAGCTGCTAAAAACATTCATGCCGGGTATCAGATGGATATCATCAATGGATGTGCACCCATCTGGCGATCACCTCATTGTCGGTGGTTATGACAGAAAGTTGTGCTGGTTTGACCTGGAGCTGAGCGATAAACCGTATAAAGTCCTGCGGTATGTCTCCATTTTTTTCGGCGGCTGTGCAGGAATGTGACAGTACCTTTAGATACCATTCGCGGGCGATACGATCATTGCATTTCCATCCATCATACCCGTTGTTTGCGTCATCTTCGGACGATGGCTCCATTCAGGTGTTCCACTCTAGAGTCTATAACGATTTAATGACGGATCCATTGATCGTTCCCTTGAAAATATTGCGGGGACATCAGGTTCGTGAGGGATTAGGTGTTCTTCAAATTCGTTGGTGTCACCGCCAGCCCTGGCTAGTGAGTGCAGGTGCAGATGGAAATGCCGTCGTATGGTGCAGCTAGCCTTGATTTTATCACAAATACTGTACCTCATGCTTTCCCAAACGTTGGAGACTCCCAGGATTCCCGGAAGTTACCCTGGACTAACTCTTTGCCGTCTTGCCCTTATTCATATATATATATAAGTATCATCTCTCATGGGCTGTCCATGATTCTCGCATTCTAAGCCACAAGCCCGTTTAGACTCCATTTACATGAGCCTAACGAGATCTGGATTTTTGAAAACGGCTATTGCCGAAACGACAATGATTTCTGAAATAGCGAAGCGATGGTTTATTCAACGATTCAACCGCCCGTTTTCTTAATGCAAAAGCATGAAGGTTAACGCACATAACTCGAGGGCATCTTGAGTGCCGCACGGAAGTCCAAGTTATCTAGGCTACCTCTCTTACCACGTTATCTATGGTCCAGACTTTGACGCTCTTTGTAAGTTGCCGTCATCGGGGTCTCCAAATGACTAGTTTAGTTTGCATCCGAAGTTGGATAACGCCGCCAATTGTTTTATCACCATGGTTGTCCATTGTGCCGGGTATAACTCCTCTTCATTACTTGTAAATGGAATCGCTTGAGTTTTCTATTATGGGTCAATGTAGCGGCCGACTTTGGTAACAGGTAAGGGCGCGTTTGGAGCGGTGAGTGTCATCATTAACATTGATATAGACCCTAATGGACAGGTGCAACGAGGAACGTAAATTCTTATCCTTAAAGATTAAATCACGACAGAAGCCAAATTGTCAAGCATCGCGCGAAGAACCCGCAATACGTTCTATACTTAAAGACTTTAGACTGTTTCAATCTTGTCGCCTGTGAACTCCTTATCTACCATCCTTCACCTACTAGTATTCAAACTATTCGTGAGTGATGCACTCGGTCTTATCTGTCATGATTCACACCCATGCCCGTGTAGACTTGCTCCATGGTGAACTGGTCTGACCCCAAAGAGATCGAGAGAGACTCGGGTATGTTCTGAAGTCAAAAAAAATGCACTTCTGACAGAGTAATGGATTGGTTTTTATTCAGATGTACTCTTGAAACTAATCTTCTCGCTTTTTGGTGTATATATTTGGGAATTGTTCATGACATGCGACTTTGAATGGTCCTTGATCACTCGAAAGCGTAATTTTCGATGGCCATTGGTGAGTAATTCCTATCAGGAAAGACGGCTCCGCTGAGCGACTATTAATGTCAAGGGTCGGTATTTTTGATCTATCCTTAAGAGCCCACAATTCATGATGTCTAGTCTTCTTCTTCTTCTGTCGTTATTGCATGGTTTTTGCACTCATTGGCTTGTGAGCTGCATTGATTTTCTTCAGAAATTGGTCTCCTTACTCGTGAGCGTAGGATCATTTCCCTCTCTATCACTACTCGAGTACGTGCCACCTAGTGTGTGTCTCTTATTTCGCTGACTGGGATTTCCAGATCAACTGCGGGGTGGGCAAATCGATTTTCAGAATGGAATTTGATGCTAACAACAGCCACATAGGCTTTGTATACATTCAACTCTGTGAGATTGAAGCAAGTATTCTGCCCGGAATGTATTATAACTTGGTTCAGTGGACAGGAAATATGGCCATTCTTTGTGCATCCACGTCCTTAATGCTGAGAACGTATGGTCTTTTAATACTCGAGCTATACACCACTGATGTTCCATGTAGTATCGCTTTGTGGGAACGAAAGAAGAGCATCATGATCATCCTGGGCATATTTTGCCTGGCACATTGGGCATTATTGTATCGGACAATGTTCATTGTGACGGCTGAGTGGGAAGATCATGTGAAGGCTTGCGTCGTAACACAGACCTATCCGTCCTTACTGAACTCAACGTTCTTCTATAGTATGTTCTGAAAATTTCGCAGTCTATTGATACCTAATAAGGATCCTACAGCTATGGCCTTCGACTTCATTATTCTTGTTTTTACAGCAAGAGCTCTGCTTGCTAAGCACTCTGCCCGGACAGACTTGTGGAAGTTACTTTTTCACGATGGACTCGTTTATTTCCTTATCTCGTTCTCTACGAACTGTATTCCCGCGGTAAGTCATCTCAGGCAAGTAAGGCATGACTAATTTCTAACTCCATTCAAGGTCCTGAACGTGCTTAATCTTAATAGTGAGTTCCTTGAAAAGTTTTTCCAGCAGTATAACCTAATCAGAAAAATGTCAGCGCCCATGAACGTGTAAGTGTCTCACACAAGCTTTCATCAGAAACTGAAATCATTCTGCCGAAACCAGAATCGCCACGGTGCGTACACACTGCTTTTCATTGCGGGTGATGACTAACTCATGACCATGTTGCATAGATCCCAGCAGCAACTGTGACGTATGAAACAGAATCATTTTTTACATTTTCCTAGAAAGATGACACCTTGTCTACAGATCGATAGCTGCATGTCGAGCTGTCATTCGACTTTTGGAATTTAGTGCGGCTGACGTGTATATACATTCGATGACGGGAATCGTGAATGGTGATCCCAGTCGCCAAAGCATTGCTCCTTTTGCACTTCCAAGGGTGCCCAAGTACGCTCTTACTCGGCCTGAAGTTCACGTCACGACAGAACATATAACGATGGCCGAGTTTCCGTGAGTCATTTTCCAATTGTCAAGAATTAGTGGTCATTATCTGATGTGACTCATGAGTAGTACTTCGAGTTCACCTTCGCCATATGACAAGACCGACCATGGTCACCAAACATCATCAATAATTTTAAATTACGCGAAGGACGCAGAGAACCATTCGGATCAGGGAGAAAAAGAGACATTGTGAACTGCCAAGCACCGTGTAAGAATGGGCACATAAAATACTGATTATTGAATTATAGTACTTAATGTAATCTGTAAGGCTTATGCATTGGTGGGGAAAATTTGAAGGTTCTTGCACGTCCGTGACAATAATGATAATCATACGATGGAGGTTTTCGTGATGTGCGTTTGGGTATCTGAACATACACCTGTACTAATAATCATCGCCTTCTTTTTGTACGTCCTGCTTTTCGCCGCGCGGCTATGCCCCCCTGTCGGTTTGTACCCTTCGGCACTGGTCTTGGTTGCAACCCCTTGGACTTTCGCCATTCCTCGTGTCGTGAGTTGCGAGGACCGTGAGTGGATATACGTGTTGGTTTGTCGGAATCAACAGGCATCGAATCTGGTGGTAAAGTTGTAAATGCTGTGGATGGGGGCAATACGCCGATGAGCCAACCTGCTTGCTTGTGGGTTTCGACAGAGTCATCAGCTGAGAGAGGTGGGTCAATGATTTGGATCGTTGCATTTGGGATGACAACAAAAGGGTCAGATGTAGTGATTCTCGTTAGCGGCTAGCATGTTTTTGGCACAGCACATCAGTGGGAATGCGGGTGCCCAATCTCCATGAATGCGTGCATGATTTCGGGTGTGATGTCGCTGGGGTCTAAAAGACCAAAAACAGAGAAGCGCCACCAACCTGCCATACGCTCATCATCCTTCTCGGTTTCCTCAACTGGCGTACCATCCTGCTCGTCTGGTGCAATAGTTCGCGTAAGTTTGACGTTTAATCTGTGCAAGCGAGCTGCTTCCGCGGCTGCATATGCGCCTGTCTCTCGCTTTTTCGCCCTAAAGGCACGTTTGACTTTGGACCTTGTTGATTTTGCCATGCTGGCTGGGGTGTGGTGGTGGTGATGGTGGTGGTTAACGTGCAAAAATCACTCGAATCGAATCAGTCATCGCGTGTGGCTGTGCTTGAATTTTTATTTATGGGTTACTCGCGAAACCATCACATCCTATTGACTGGCTCATTGTGAGGAAATACAGATGAAGGATCAGAGTTGCATTCGTGTGCCGTACAAAAGAAGGGGTTTCTAAATTGCCAGGGATATGAGATACAACAGGATGACACAGATCGGATATCACTGCTACGAGTCTAGTGATACCTCCCTGTAAAAGATGCATATAGCTTGTCAGGACATTGCAAAACTGCAGATAAGAAAGGTGAACTTATTATATACAAGACGTTGTTACATCTGATCAATGAGAGGAAAGCTCAGAATTGCATGTATGATAAATGAACGGTAGTACAAACCTGATGAACACTTCACCCAATGCGCCGTTCGACTGACCATTTTGGAATTCTTCGGTGTTGGCCAGCTGAAACATATTATAAGAATCCATTACTTCAGAATAAGCGCGAACAGCTA
This sequence comes from Amanita inopinata Kibby_2008, assembly GCA_001691775.3. Taxonomy (NCBI): domain Eukaryota; kingdom Fungi; phylum Basidiomycota; class Agaricomycetes; order Agaricales; family Amanitaceae; genus Amanita; species Amanita inopinata. The sequence continues at coordinate 1,126,538 of JNHW02000002.1, forward strand.
CCTGGAGGTTCATGTAGCCATCTGTGCTGACTAGAAAGCCCTTGTATTCGAGGCCCCACTTTAGACGGACAAAAACAGGCTTTCCGGTGAGTTCTTGTAGAAATGGTTTTGGATTTACGGGATTGACCTAAAAGTGATGAGTGCGATGGTTATCTGAGGCGAAGGAGGTGTTGGACTTACTGCAGCCATCGTCGTTCAAAGGAATGGTCCAGTGGGTGTCTGCGGACTTCGAAATGTTGATTGAGCTTTGAATAATCAGAATATAATGTCCTTGCCCTCCTCTTTCTACTCTTTCATACGCCATGTCAGACCGCGAAGGGCCTTCTGGAGTACCACCTACTGAAGATGACCTCTCCTTGCCAAAGGCGACAGTTGCCAAAATGATTGCTGGTAGACATATCACACCATTTGGACCCGTATGCTGCTTAATTACCAAACCTCCTAGAGTTACTTCCCAACGACATTGTATGCGCCAAAGAAACCCGCGATTTGGTTATAGAATGTTGTGTAGGTGAACATGGTCATTCGTTTTTCATTCAGCTACGTACTTAGCCCGTTCTCGCAGAATTCATTCACCTAATATCATCCGAGGCGAACGAGATATGTGAACAAGAATCTAAAAAGACAATAGCGCCTGAGCACATTATTGGTGCCTTGAAGGTTGGTCTACTACTTTGTCTCTCCAAATTCCGAGCTCACCAGTTGAATCAGCGACTCGGTTTTGATTCCTTTACGACAGAAGTCGAAGACGTGTTAAAAGATCACAAACAACAGCAGAAAGTGCGCCTATTTTATCATTATTGGATAGTGTCTAATTCTATTTTCAATGGTGCAGGATCGGGAAAAGAAAGTGTCAAAATTCGAGAAATCTGGAATGACTGAAGAGGAATTACTTGAAGCACAGCAGAAGTTGTTTGCACAGAGTCGGGCCATATTCGAATCAAACCAGCAACAAAGATAGTATCAGGATGACAGACGTGTATCCGTGTATCACTAACGACCTCAGTACTTTTATACATATAACCTTCAACACCCTATTCGTTTTCGCAATACTTCTAGCCTTCTTTGTGGCGAATCATTGTTCCAAGTACCTTCTGGCGAGAGGACAGGCAAGCCTTCTTGTTCAATTATAAAGGATGCTGATACCGACGCGTACAAGGTTGCTAGCGACGGTGTGTGCGTATGGGACAAGCCTGCTTCCTTGTAGATGATTATTGGCCTACCTTCAATCATGTTTTGTTTTGTCAACAATAGTCCTGCTGCAAGACCACCCAGGAAACCGTTTCCAGCTCCTATGGGGCAGTCCGTCTGACTCGGTTGAAATGCGAAAGCGCACCTAATTTCTCACCTGTAACATCTACAACTTTCCCGGATTCACTGTCATCTGGAGTCCAAAACGCCTCAATCCAAATGCCAGTCAGCTCTCTACTTTTGACATAAGCGCCCATGGCGCCACTCCTGATAACAACCCATCCAGACCCCTCATGACCGACACCATAGCTTAAAAATTTATCAGCTGCCGTTTCAATGGTGTCCTTTGATGGAGGCAATGGAAGTGATAGTAGCGACAGTGCTTCCTCAGCATTAGGACTGCAAGAAAAATTACCGTCTTTGATCACCGAGTTTTGCCCTCATGCTCACCTGAGGATGGATATGTCAGGAAGCACACGAATCAATGAGGGGAGTTCTGCTGGAATGCACTTGTCCTATCAGACATTTCATCAGGCATGAATTTCTAAAGAAATACTGCTCCTACTGACAGGTATCGGTTCAAATATCGATATTGGGGACCAGCCCTCGACCTCTCGGACCTCGGACATAATGGCTAAGGCTCGAGTAGGCGAGCAGACGAAATGTAACGCCTTGGGCCATGCTAACCTCGTTTCGGCCAGGTCGCGAGGCGTTAAGCGAATTCGTGGCGTCAAGTACTCGAAACTGGTTACATTTGCATTAAACCATGGCGAACGCTGTAGTGCTTGGATGCACGAACTTTCTATGGTCTCCGAAATATGAATTGAGAGCACGGGTCGTTTTCCCATCTATCCGATTTCTGAATAACCACATTTGTTCTCCATACCCCATGAGCTTGGACAGCATGTTTGCTGGTAAATCCTCCCCCCTGTCGATGATCATGCCCAACTTGTCTGGTGTGAGCCTGCAGCGTTATCACGAAAGGGCTGGCATCAACTTTCAACGTTCACCAGTTATGAATTCGAGCAAACCATATGCGTGCGCCAATTGTTGCGTAGGTGCCTCCGCCACCAATCTGCACGCGGGTATTAGCGCATGGCACAGATGTGTCGGACAGCCGATTGGCAAAGGGACTGGACGCTCACCTGCGGGGGCAATGCCCTTCCAGTAGACTTCCCGTTTTCATCCTTGTATGAGAACTGGTCGATGATGAACATTCCCAGTGATACAAAAAACGGTGTTTTAGTACCCGCGTCAGCCATTGGCAGCGAATGTCGTATCAAGTTCGTGTGTGAGGGGTGATTGCTGATCAGAGTTATCTCAGCTGTTATCAATCATGGATGTTTGATTTCTACCTTTATCATCCCGCCTCCCCCTCTCATGCAAGTCTGGGTAGTGATTTATGATCCAAGCACGTTTTCCGAGCAAGTGCGTTCTGCCCAGTCAGCCAAGCCATTTGCTAGACCTTGATCAATCAGCTGTACCAACGCGCGCTGCTCGCCCTCGATAATGCCAGTGTGACTAAGATCAACAAGTTTTACAGAAGAGAGGACGCGTGTCGTGCGTTGCATGGAACCTTGCCTCAAGGGCTAGAATACTGAAAAAAAAAACACGGAAAGGTTGTCTAATTGGTCGACTGCTCAGAAACATGCTGCTGTTTGAGCGAGGTGTGGATCCACAAGGAGCAACTTTTGCTACGACGGATGCGGGCAAACCATATATTGTGAGGCTTCCATCCTACGCATATGCACTGGGAATCCTCCCAACAGAACCACTGCCAAAAAGGCATATCCAACACTGGACCCCCCGATCGGATTCAACTTGACGCACGATGAGGCATTGGTCGCTCTCTCGTTCTCACCCAACACACATAATCCGCCTGCATACTCAATAGGGATCGATGTCATGAGGGTGCGTTTACCGAGACACGCCACTTTTGCCAACTTTGTCGAGTCCATGAGCGAAACGGTAAAATTTGAACTCTTTGGGTTGATTTTTTGGTTTTAATCCATCCATCGTAGCTTACGCCACTCGAGTATCGTCAGGCGTTTGGTGGAGAATCAGAGATCGAAAATCTGCACCGGTTCTTTTGGACATGGACGATGAAAGAGGCGTATACAAAGGCCGTAGGACTAGGCTTGGGTTTTGACTTTCGTCGGCTGGAGTATGACGCTGAAGCAGGCACATTGCGAGTGGACGGAGACACGCCCATAGGGTGGCGATTTACCAAATTCACACTTTCTGTCGGCGAAGATGATTACCAGGGAGTTGTTGCCGAGTTCACAGGGGGAACTGAGTTTGGGGTCATCCAGGAACCTGTGGGATCGCCACCGTGCTTGGCGCAATATGGGGCTGTTTCTTTCGTGGAAGATGCATTACAACGTCTTGCACATTGACCAAGACATACTACAAGTAGCATCGGACTCCTACCTATGTTACACTGATACCTGTTATAGATATAGATAAGAGGCAGAGTTCAAGGCTATAATACCCCATCTTCAATTGCGTCGACACTCCCTCCGGCTAGCCAATCTCCATAGTATACACATTCTCGCGGGTTGACCGGACCACCATCTTTACAAAAATCAAAGGAGGGACATAGACAGCACGGAGCTTCAATCCAACCGAATGACATGTGCTCTTGCTTTATCGCCCGGTAAACGTTATTCGTTCCGTCATCGAGGTCATCAAGTTGGAAAGTTTGGACCTGGGAAGATGATCGCTTCAAAGCTTTGTTTACTTTTCGACCGGTATCATGATCCGAGTCGGAGTCGGATGAAGACGAATCAGAGTCTGAGGATGAATCATCCTTTCGTCTTGATTTCTTTTTCTTTTTCCTACTGTACTTTGGTTCTTCTTCGTTTTCGTTGTTAGATGAAGAGTCATCGGCAAACAGAGCTCTAGATTTCTTTTTGTGTCTATGTTTCCCTGGGTCGGATGATTCACTATCTGGAATTGCCTTGGGCCGCTTCCGTTTTGAGCGTTTTGTGTCATCGTCTGAGTTGGAAGACGAATCTGCGCCATTGGTGGATGGTTTTTGCTTTTGCTTCCGTTTCCGCTTACTCGACCGTGCACCCTCTTTATCCGACTGACGCTTCCTCTTCTTGTTCGAGTGTCGCTCGTTGATATCGTCATCGTCATCATCCCCATCGGCTATATTGCGAACATCCCAGAACGCGCTGCCAACCGCCGGAAGCTGTGTGAAACAGTGAGAATTTGATGTGACGGAATGGAACATGTGCTGACTCTTTCTATCTCTCCATCCAATATCAACACGTTCAATAGTGTTTCGATATCTTGGACTGTTAAATCCACTTGTGTGATGTTTGCTTTTTTAATAAATTTGAGGATATCTTTTGCGTTGGGGTATTTAGGAGCATTGGAAACGGGATATATCGCTCCGTCTTTTTCATGTTGGCGTTTTGGCGAACTCTTACATGAAGAGGTGAGTTAAGACGGGCTATCGCGAAAAAGGCACGCACCATCTCTCGGATTATCTTGAGACACGCCTCGCTTAAATGGTGTATCAGACCAGTGTCCAATTCGCCGTCAATATACCACGCTCCGCCTGTCAGCTCAACGGAGGGTTCCAAACCTTCGAGCATGTAAATTTTCTTGTTCTACCGCGACATCGGCAAATGCTAGATCAATGAATGGCTTGGGACTGGGTGGATATGCAAGACTTACGTTCACTGCCGGAACACGCTTGATCAACTTTTTTTGTACCAGAGATTTCAAGCATCTGTCGACGACATTTTGATGAAGATTTGTCTTTGCTTTTAATGTTTTTGTCCATATACCTGGGACGAAGTCGAAAGCGACTCGTTAAAAACGGTTATTGTGACGTTAGTGCACACACCGTCATTTCTTGTACCGGTAATATGGTCCAAGACGAGTTTCTCATCGCTTGTCAAGTCCTTGGTGCTATAGACGGATGCTCGAGTGTGAAAAGAAGCGTGATAGAAGAGGTGAGTTGTTGACGTGCGCTTACGCGGCAATTTCACCTCTGGTGACTGCCCTGAAGGCGACTAGCTTGCCCTTTTCATCGTGCAATGGTTTAAAGAGGCCGACGGACAGTAACCAATTGAGTGCGGCAACGCGAGTCTTGCCTTCTGGCACGAGGGTCTGTGCATGGTCAACAGACAAGATCTGGGGGTGAGAGGGGATCAACAGGGTGTTTTGAGTGCGCCAGATGGGCATGTCAGGCCTCACATTCTTAGGGTCTGATATGGCAGCCTTGTGAAGACGGCTCTCAATCTCGTTTGGTGCGCGTTTCGAGGTTTTGCCGCTCATCTCTCTCTCTCTCTCTCTTTCTCTCTCTCTCGCCTCTCTCACTTGGGAGGTGCAGAGTGCAGAAGTGGGGAGTGACAGGTAGCGTTATGGTCAGTGTCACATTTGTGACATCACACAGCTGTCACTCCGAATCGGAAGGGGGACAGAGAATGTGAAAGAAATGAAGGCAGTCAGGTTACAGGCTTTGTTCTATTCCAAAAAACCTGCATTGCGAGTCGGACTCGAGTGTTTTATTTCGTGCTGATGTTCATCTGATGGAAAGTGCCAAAGCAGCTAGTACTTGAAAGGGTTGGGTCTTTGCGATTCGGAACATATGCCGGTGACTGCGCTGTACAGTGGTCATTCTCAGAGACCGTGGAATGTAGCATGCGTTGAGCGGGATGGCGTCTTTCTTCCCTTTACGAGAGTGAGCGAAGAAGGCAGTTGTCTTTGTCACGGAGTAATATGAAAGGATGGGTCGACCCTTCCCCGCAGGCAGATAAACTAACCTAAAAGGTTACTTGGGACATTAGATGACCAAAAATATCGTTTTCTTCATTTTCTCGCCGTTCAGGGATGGTGCAGGGCAGGGCGAGTGTGAAAGATTCGAGTGATATGACAGACCGGTGACAGTCCTTGATTGATCATACAAGACATACACTTGATTCATTACGGTAACGGCAGCGTGGAGAGTAAGAATCTATATCTAAGGGTCGCAGGAATATTATCTACAGCATTCCATCTATAACAATCAGTACATTGTGAAATCTTCCGAAAAGAGATCAGACGGTGGTTCTGCGCCGTCTATTGGAAGGCAAAAGAGAATCGGTTTCCAGAGGTGACCGCGGGTGTTGGGTGCTTTTCGGGTTTGTTCAAAGTGGATGCCCCAGAGCTCAAAGGAGTCGAGGGCAGGGAAGAAGCTGAGTGCCTTTGCAACATCGTCGCAGAACGCCTGTGAGAGAAAAAAAGGGGGAGGATGTTTGAATGGGGAAACTTTATGACGGCAACACGGGAAGGATGTGAACTTACGGGACTTGGAGGTTCCGTGTTGATTGATGTGGTTGTGAAGCGCACATAACGGAGAGAGGGCATGGCCTGGGAGAGAGACAAGAGGAAGGGTATTGAGAGTGAGCTGATGTTGGCTTCGAGCAAAACGACGGGTGTGGTGGATTTTGCCAGGTTGACTGTGACTGTCTCGAGAATGTCGCCAGAGTTGAGACGAATGAATTCGAGGGGACGACCAGGAACGATCAGGTCTGGTGCAGGACCTGTGATTTTTCTGGGGGGAGCAAGTGACCCGGCGAGGAGTTCAGGGTCGTCAGAGTCCGGGTGTGTGGGAGAATGCAAGTCGAGTTGGAGGAGAGGATAGGTGTTTGCGAGGTAGAAGGCGACGTCGAGAAGGTTGGAGAAGATGGAGCCATGGACGACACGGAGTGCGGAACCAAAGGCAGGGTCGAGGAAGAGACGGAGAGAGGTGAGTTGGGACATGTTGGAGAGGGCGGTGCCGAGCGCGTCATAGAAGGGTTTGAAGAGGACGGCGTGTGGGTCTATGTGGATGGTGAAGGAGCGGACATGGTGGGCAATGTGTGGTTTTTTGGCCAGAGTGAGTACGACGGGTAGGTTGCGTACAGAGGCACTGATGTAGAGGTCGCGGTAGAGGAACTGGTGGGCAAAGAGGGAGATAAAGTGGCTTGTGAGGCAACAAGAGACGAGGTCGGGAGTGGAAAGCTGGGCAGTGATGTGTGAGACGAGTTCAGCGGGAAGGTTGGAGAGCATGGCGGTGGCTGCTGCTGCTAGTGGCTGGTATGGTATGGATGGTATGGTGCTAGTGGCTGGTATGGTGCTGCTCCTCCTTGACCTGACCTGACCTGACCTGCTTTTATTTCGTTTGTAATGCAGGGAAGAAAAGATGCCGCACTGTTTTTCATTCGCTCCCTGCCATGTTCTCTCTCCTGCGTTCCGCCAGCAGACAAACCCTGGCACGTCCCCATCCTCATCTCGCCCTTTTCTCAGCTCCTTCTAGCCAATCCGCTCTCTCTGGTACCCTCCTTCTTCCTTTTCCTCGCCCTGACCTCACACTCCTCCCTCGCAGCACCCTTTTCAAAACCAACACACAACTGCGGTTCCCTCTCTCCCACCCATGCTGGCTCGCGTGTAATTTTAGCTGGATGGCTGCTTCCTGAACGGTAATTGTCTCGACCAACATTCCCCATTTGCTATCCCTTCTCATTTATTTTCCAAGCAAAGGGAAACACATGTCCTTTTTTCCCCTCAAGGATTCTTATGGAACCACCCAACTAGTCGTCCATCACTCACACTCACATCCTCATTTACCCCATCAACTCGCAACCGTACCCGTCGAATCTGCCGTCCTCATCCAAGGCACCGTCCTCTTGCGCCCCGAAAACGCTAGGCGGCCGGTATGTACAACCCCAATCGTCGATCGAATCAGATTGTCCAACGTCTGCCATCTAGGGACCCACAGGACAAATTGATGTCCAGGTTGACAGTTTTACTCTTCTCAATCCGGCTATAGATCTGCCTTTCTTGCCATCAAATACCTATAATCTCGTATGAATCCCCTCTCCCTTTTTTACTTTGTCCCCCCCAAACTCAACTGATCATTAATACAGGCAAATGAAGATCTTAGGGCACGATTCCGCTATCTCGACTTGCGGCGTACCGCATTGTCTGACAACCTTAAACGAAGGAGTCAGGTGACTCACCTCGTCCGCAACGTTTTACATGATCAGGGTACATGCAACTCTCTTTCTATCAATCCTGTTTATTTTATTTTACTTTCATTCAACGTTCATTAATGAAAAACTGGCTTGAATTTAGGTTTCATTGAAGTGGAGACTCCCGTCCTCCTCAGATCTTCACCAGAGGGGGCTAGAGAATTCATCGTACCCACACGATTATCAAAAACAAACGCACGTGGCCCATCCGTAACAGAGCCCGCTTTCTATGCCCTCCAACAGTCTCCACAGCAGCCAAAACAATTACTCATCTGTTCAGGAGGCATTGACAAATATTTCCAGATCGCCAAATGCTTCCGTGATGAGGACGGCCGAAAGGACAGGCAACCAGAATTCACTCAGATAGATCTCGAAATGGCATTTGTTTCATGGGGTCATTCCTCTCTGTCAGATCCTGCTGATGCATGGAGAATCGGTGGCGCAGAGGTTCGCGAGGTGACAGAATGTCTAATACAACACATTTGGCGTCAGATACAAGGCATCACGTTGCCCAACAAATTCAGAGTAATGACTTACCATGAAGCAATGACACGTGTGAGCCCGTTTTTGCTTACCGTCCTACTTGCACCAAGCCTTATTCACCACGCCCGTATCCTAGTATGGCTCAGATAAACCAGACACGCGGTTCGGCCTTAAAGTTCGCATATTTCGTCCTCAATGCAATCCCATTACCAAGCATTCTCATGTCCATGATCTCTAGATTACAGATATCACGCAATTTTTACCTCCTGAGCAACGCGCGGCCCTTGCTACTTCTGATGAAACCCTGGAGTGTTTCATTGTCCGTCAAGCTCAAGAGCCCGAATTTATCCGAGCTTCCAGAGTCTGCAATCCAGAACCTACCGTCGTTCGTACAGGTTTTACATACGTGTCCTCGTTAAGCGTTGATAAAATGTTCCAAACAGGAAAAGACCACACTGAAAACCGCCAACATGACTACATGGCTCATACAAACAGACGCGCTTCACCATTCAAAATCGGCAGAAACGAATACAATCGGCCTTTCAATAGATCTTTCCCACGTAAACGAGGCGTTGCAACTGCAACCTGGCGATGACGTTTGGCTGGCACGCCGTTCAAAATCGCCCAAGGTCAATTTTATTTGACCTCCTGCCACATGAGACGTTGACAACACCCGTATTCCACAGGGCGGTTCCACCGCTTTGGGCAGATCACGACTCTGCTTGTCAGAGCTGGCACAATCACGCGGTAGGAGGATCCCCTCCTGTTCCTTTTTTATGGCTCATGGCAAGGATCATCGTTGCTTCCTTTCATATAGGAGACTTTGTTATCAGCAAGGAACCGCATTTCTTATGGGTCACGGAGTTTCCGCTTTTCACACATGCAGATGAAGACAAGGACTTGCTCGCCAAAGGTCGCTGGAGCAGTTCTCACCATCCTTTTACAGCGCCCATGTGGCAGGACATTGAAGCGATGTACAAAGGAGACATTGAATTGGTGCGCTTCTCCGTTCTCCCTCCCTCGCAACCTATCCCCATCCATTATTGTCTTTGTCCGTCTGTCTGTCCGTCCCTCCATTTGAATTAGTTGTCATCCATCCACCTCTCTCTCCCTCTCTCTTTAGTCACGTTTACACTGTCCCTCCTCACCTTTTTGTTTCTGATGATAGGTCCGCGGACAGCATTATGACCTAGTCCTGAATGGCATCGAAATCGGGGGCGGTTCTGTGCGAGTGCATGACCCCGCTATGCAAGATTACATATTTAGCAATATACTGGAGGTTGTATCGCACTCGACCCTAAATCCCCAATGCCTCCTGATCGGTTTATCCTAGTTGAATGAACAGGAAAAAGCGCCTTTCAATCCCCTAGTTCACGCTTTGCAATGTGGTGCTCCGCCTCATGGAGGAATTGCCCTAGGTATGCGATCAGTTGTATTCATATGTCTTATAAATGCAATCGGGGCTTATAATATGATCAGGCCTGGACCGGCTGATGGCAATACTTTGCGGTTGTCAGTCTATCAGGGATGTTATCGCTTTCCCTAAAACGAGCACAGGCACAGACCTCCTCTTCAAGAGCCCGGCTGCGGTCAAACCTGAAGTGCTTCAACAATATGGTATCCTACCCCAGTCAGGCTGAGCGGTCCCGACTTTCATACCATACACATACATGTCCCATCGTATACCAATGATACATAAACCAATAATAAAATAATAGTTGAACGGAAAATGCGCCTCAATCATGAAGCATGGACAGCCTGTACTGTATCATCTGAAACTACATGGTCCGTAATCGGTGCCGGCGGAGAACCCGGCGGAAGAGCGGGAGGGGATGGCGACACAAAGAGATTGGGATGTCGAGGAGTTGCATTATTATCGTGAGTATTATCTTCCAGCTGCGAACTGTTATACGTGAACGACCATCCTTGATTCGGTGAACGGTCCGATTTTTCTGTTCCACCAGTGATATCATTTGTCAAGGACGCACGATTGGTTGGTGGAACAAGGTCAGCATTTTCAGCGTGTGGGTATGATTCGTCAATAACGGTTAGAATAGACCGCAACTTGTTTTCAGCTTTCCGTGGTGATGAAGATGAAGGTATGGAGTGTCGCCGAGTCAGCGTGGATGGTGGAGAGGTAGAATGAGGTGTTGTGGTAGGAGTTGACCATTCCGTTGATTCTACGGGCAAAGAAGCGCCATTACTTGTAATTGGGAGCCATGAAGTTATTTTACTGCTAGAGGATGACGGCAAAGCATCAATTGCGTCTCGTTCTGGGGTAACAGTCAAAGGACTTGGGGTCAATGAAGCTTGTGCATTCGTCATGATCGATAATGGTGCCAGAATACTAAAAATTTGATCCTCCGATTGCGGAGGTCCATAGGAGTCAAAAGGATCAGGCACGGACTGCAGCATTGGCTCAATTATAGGATCTGAGCTGTGGATGATCAATCATATTAGAACTCGAAATGACATGATATCATTGGCTCTTACGCTTTCGCGGTGAAGCGGTCAAAGACATCCATTGTAGAGCGCACAACAAGGCAAACCTGATATAAATCTTGGAAAATCGTTCTTCAACATTTCCTCGGACGCACATACCTTCCCTTGAACAACGTCCCAGGCTTCTTCTTCATGCTCAACAATTTCCTGGTAATGTGCAGCTTTTAACTCGTCCAATTCGTCCACTTGGCGTTGGAGAACAGCTAGGGCCTCTCTAAAGGATTGAAGATCTGAAATGTTTTCGCAACAGGGTCGATAGCTCAGCGAGCAAGCACATACTTCGTTCTTTCTTGTTCATGCTACGGGTCTCAGTGTCGCGGATTATCCGACTTCTTTCCCGGAGAGCTCGCTCGTAACAGGCGGAACGTTCCTTCAAAACGAGCGTATTGGTAAGCTTGATTCAACATGAAAATTGTAGCTCACCATGACTATTGTGCGATATGTTTCAAGATGCTGCTTCAATGGTTTCTCAAACTTTTTATCGAGTGTTTCAGCCTGAAACGATGTAGAGTCGTGAATATATGCTAGGAAAACAACACGCACCAATACGTGCCATTGATTTCCGACGAGGTGGTGGACTCCAGATGCGGCCTGTAATCGGGTACTTGCCTCATAAGAGGGCCCTTTCAATCTTGGCAAAAATTAGGGCCGATCTTGGCGAAGCAGAAAGCTTAACGTACCCGCTGCATCGTTCCATTGCATCAGCGAAGGCTGCTGTGACTTTCGACATGGTTACAAGCGCTGCACGGTAGTTGACGCAGGTATTTACGAGCTGTCGAATGTGATCAGCCATCTACGCGATGAACATGTACCATGAGTAGCGTGATTGCATCTTACGTCTTCTAGAGCTTGGATGCTTGTCTTTAAGTTTGAGCGAGTGATGATCTTCTCTGGGCCTCCTGGGCCGAAATTTATGGCGGAAGCGTTGGTAGCATCGGAGAAGGTTGGAGAAGGGGGGCCGGGTGATGTGTTGCGTCTTGTGATGCCAAAAGCCAAAGCCCGGAGAGAGCGAGGTCGATTTGGAGGCATGGTGGAGGGAAGACAACGTTGCTGTGGTCTGGATATTCAGAGGTATTTCCATCTCCGCAGCCATTTAAATGACTGTTTTGGGTGATATTATTCCATACAAGCTGTCTATCATAAATAGTCTTTCTATCCATCCTCCCTCATCCTCTTCCCTGACATTCATGGTCCGTGCCTGTCGCTGCTCATATGCGCATGCATACCTGCACACCTCCAACTATCTCCGTTTTCAAGCTTGAACGTTGAACTGTCACTTTTGCCTCGCCTGTATGCATTATTAAGTGCTTTCTGGATTGAGTATAACAGTTGTATACCAGCTTGCGTGCTGCAACGTACCACTGTCATCGTCGACTTCCAGCAATCATGCTCATCTTCTCCGGAGAGTCCCTGAGGTAGTACAACTTTGCCCTTCGCATCCGTCCCATTGGCGGTTTTTGAATCACCTTTATGTCCTTGAGATGTGGTGAAATGGCAAAGAACTGCATTTCTACGCCTGTCCTTTGAATGATGTTACGAACGGTGAAGGATGTATCCAGTCCGCGGCGACGAATAGCGAGCAGTACACCAGTGAATGAGGTTGGAGCATGTTCAGAAGTCACAGCTATGATAGATCCGGGAAGAAGGCGATTGGGTGAGTGCCTCGAAAATAGTGCCCTCAGCATTTTCCGTTTCTCTGGCGAGACCAGGCTCTGGTGAAGGTGCTCCATCAGACCCCTACCCTGCTTCAAAGTCTTTGGACTTTTGATGGGAGGGGCCGGTGGAAGAAGCGCGGTCTTAGAAAATGGGTATGCTGTGGTTCCTTTTGTCGTCGTCGTCGTCGACATCAGGCGGAATGCCTGCCGCCAGATAGTCTGCCACATTTTGCCTGGAGAAAGTGCAAGTTGTTCGAGCAGAATACTATCGTTCGCCAGTAATTCGGGCTCACGTTCGGAGTGTCACGGTGTGACACCATTGAAATTGAAACTCAGCCCACCTATCAATGACGCTGACTTGAAACTGGTTATGCTTTCAGAGTCCGCTACGGCAGGACACGGCAAGCGTGCCAGATCTCTGAAGATGGCCTCCTGTAAATACTGATGACACATTTTTTGCACGCACTACGTTAATTCAATACAATACATGCTACATTCCAAGTCTGAGTGCTAATAGAGCTGTGAGTGCAGAGAAATTCGCAGAATACGAACCAATGGTGGTATGTTACGGCATTTGCCGAGTCATAGTCCTTGTGCACGCAGCGATTACAGTTGACAACACAAGACTGGTATCTATACATGAATAATGGTGCATAAAAGAATAGGTAAAGTATGTGTATGTCATAGCAGTTCAACTATGTAGGAGAATTGAATAATAAAATGCCCAACCGACAAAAATTCTCTACTCACAAAAGTCATGCATCGACGGTAATTAATAGCCGCGACCTCTACCTCTGAAATCTGCTTCGGTATATGTTTCTGACAGGGCCTTTTCCCGACTCACCTGCCACGACCCCTGCCATAGGGACTATATCCCCCATACCCACGATAACCTCCTCTATAACCGCCTCGGGATCCACGGCCGCGTCCCCGGTTGAAACCAGGTATGTTTGTCCTTTTTGCAGTGACCTTGAACTATGTCAATGCCGTCCATACCAAAATTGAAACGGAGACTCCTACTTTTATAAGTCGACCACGGAATAACGAATTATCCATCGTTAGTGCCGTGTCAATATGTTCGGGCTCAGCAAATTCCACGTAAGCATAGCTTGAGGCCAGCATAAGTATAGAACACTGCAGTTCTGTAAGGAATCTTACCCTTTTGGATGTCCAGTAAACTTGTCGCAGAGTATTGTCACTCGATTGATAGTACCACAGGCTTGGAAATGGCCTTGGATCTCTTCTGGAGTTGCTCCATAATCCACCTGACGAGGGAGTAGTGGGCAACAGTAAAAAAACTGGTACAGCTTCTTGTACTCACATTGCCAACGTAAACACTGCGACCATCCGCAGCGGTTCTGTCTTCCTCACTCTCTGCGTGTGCACTTCCTGTTTCACCGCCTGCACCAGCACTCCCTTGCTCAGCGGCAGCTTGTAGCTCGCGAAGTTTTTTGGCTTCTCTTTCCATTTCTTCTACTCGTTGCTTCATGAGCATAATCTCCTGTAAAACATCTCGTATTAACTGCCAAAGTGTAAGAAAATAGATAGAAATGAATACCTTTGATTCCGCTTCCTCTCCATCATCGATGATATTGTCCCCGCTACTGACCGCAGTTGGTTGCGTTGTTTCGACGTCGGCCATGCCAGTACAATTTGAGCCAGTGGATTGTTTGGTTCAGTCGCGTTGTCGACAAACACTAGCACGTGCATGTGGCTGTGTCATCCTCACACACACAGCCACTCTGAAGTGATGAGATATCAAAATCACCACGGTTGCAATATCCATGATTGATTGTGACTGATATATGATAGATCGACACAAAAATTGACTTGCCCAAATGAATATAGCCATACATGTCAAAGTCTTGGGAATTATGAATGTGGGCACATAGAAGCACGCATCTTAAGTTTCTCGTGATCAAACCAGGTGCATTATTGTTGCCGCCATGGATACCTCTGGATACCATATTGCTGGTGCACATCTCATATGATGCACCCTGACACAGATGACACATAATGGATATCACCCCAGCTGGACAACTTACGATCCAATGCTGTAGACCTCTCAAATGTGTACATAATGGGTAGCCCCAAGACCGTGACCAGGTGTCCACGCTTTCCGACTGGGGATCACACGAGGGCACAGGAGGCCCCATCTCATCCCAATCCCGTAATAAAGGCACCCCAGAACCTGTCTCTCCTTTACGTCGCCGTTAGGCTTACCCAGACTGTCTTGTCCTGCTATAAAGGATCTGTCTATTGACCGTTTCAGCACCGTTTTACTCAAAGGACAGACACAGTCTTGGGCTGGTCCGAAGCCAGCGCTTTCCCGTTATACACGTGACCTGGGAGGTCTTAATCTGGTAGCTTTGACTTGTCTTGCAGAGTTTCGTCTGACAACCATCCTTTCCCAAACGCCTACCCTCGTTCCATGGCGAAAGGGGACGAACAAACACCAATGACCCATCAACCGAAGAAGAAACGCACAGATGACGAGCCTCTCCCCCCTGATGCAGGCCAAAAACCAATACAGTTGCAACGGAGGCGGGTATGGAGAGCATGTGAAAGTTGTCGGTATGCCTCTTCCTTCCCAACCCTATCGCCGCATCACCTTGACATTTCATAACCTGCCTGCTCTGCCCTAACAGTCGCAAGAAGATCAAGTGTGATGGATGCGAACCCACTTGCTCTCAATGCACTGCTTCTGGCTCTCAGTGTACTTGGCTACAGACCAAGGACAGAGCAGCATTAAGCAGGCAGTGAGTCTCAGTCCTTTAGCAAAGCCGATGTGATTTCTCACTTACTGCAGATATGTGCAAGAATTGGAAGCTCGTCTACTCCACATGGAGTCACTGTTCTCGCAAATTGCGCCTGTGCTGGAGCAACTAGGCCCTTCGTTGAATGGCTCCACACCTACTTTGAATGTGGGCGCGAATGCGACCGCTGGGCCCGACAAAGCAATTCCCACTCCATTCCCAACCGTTGCAAAGGAACAAGTGTCTGAACCATCTACACCCATAAAAGCAGAAGATGATGATGTCAGTGAATCGTTCGGGCAGCTAGCTCTAGATGAATACGGCCATATGCGTTGGATAGGAGGATCTTCTACGATGTCTCTCATACAGTCTTTCAGAGCTTTGACGTCCTCCCCTTTGCACCGGATTTCTCCCGTTGAGGAAGATCCCCAAGCTCCAGGACCGAGTGTTAATAAACTGTATTTTCCTGCCTCCGTGTTCTTTGGTAAAGTTCATGCACTTCCTGGGCCCGAGGAAGTCGAGTACCCGGAGAGGGATCTGGCTGACAAACTTGTAGGTGCTATGTTGTTCTGTTTTTAAATATTATTTACACATGCCATTTGCTTGATAGGTAGATGCTTATTTCGCACGATTTCATTTCCTAATGCCTGTTATTGATAAACCTTCGTTCCTCGAGCAGTATACGCAGATAATGGATAACAAGGACAACCTTCGACTTGTTCGTTCTCAGGCTGCTTTCCTATCACTTCTTTTTGCTGTATTCGCCTGTGCTGCCCATCTTGTTAGCGACCCTCGACTTACAACAAACGGCTGGACTGACGATGGTGGCTCTGGCATGGTTTATTATGAACGGTATGTGACAAATAACCTGTCACAGTCATAAACTGAGAGAAAACAGCGCCTTGATATTGCAGTACATCAGCCATGCCAGCATACAAGTGGCTCATGTGCAATGCTTCATCCTGATGTCGTCATTTTTGTGCTCCATAAACTGTTTACCACAGGCATGGCTGTTGGTGGGCCAAGCCCTTCGCACTGGTCAAGACCTTGGTCTTCATGTGAGTTCTGATGTCAGTGGCGAGACACCGAACTTATTGTATACTAGCGTTCTCCGCGACGGCTTTTGGTATCTCCGATTGAAAAGGAAACGCGTCGAAAGATATGGTGGGGTGTTTATACCCTCGACCGTATGCTGGCGCTTGCGCTTGGCAGACCTCTTGGTATCAATGATGCCGACTGTGATGTTGAAATGCCCATTGACGTTGATGACGAGCATCTATCACAATACTTCATGGGCGCCACAATGAATCAAAGAAGACCTCCCCTCATGGCCGGTTCAATAGCTCTGATCAAGTTATATGAGATTGCGGGCCGTGTCCTACGACAAGTATATGCGTTGGACAATTACAAGGACAATTTGGAAATAGAAAAGAAGGCAGAGTTGCAACGCGTCGTCGAGGCTCTTGATACAGAGCTTACCAAATGGTGTGATGAACTCCCAGCTGTCTTTAAGTCGGCATCCGAAACAGAGGAGCAAGTCTCGATGGGGGCTATCCTGTGTAGTCATTATTACTCGGTCCTCACTACCTTGCATCGGAATTTTTTACCTGTCAAGCGGGAACAGATGGTAACTGCAAAGTCAACTGTAAAAGCCGTTTCTTCCGCTCGATCTTGCATCCGTCTTGCACCGTCAATGAGACATGTTGTTCCCCCCTCGCACCATTTGGCTTTCTTCATCCAGCATCTGTTCAGCTCCGCCGTCATCCTCTTATTGTATGCTATGCATGCGACTGAATCTCGAGCTGCGTCTGCTGCAATGGACGAAGCAAAAAGCAGTCTTACAGCCCTTGAAAGCTGGGAGGGACAATGGCCAGGAGCACGTAAATGCAAGGAACTCCTCATCGAACTGACTAACACTGCGTCCGAAGCTATCAAGAAAAATGAAAAAGCTTGCGCAACGCCCCTAGCTGGCCCTTCGAACGCACCTCCAGCTAGATTAGCGAGTGGAAACAAGATACCTGAGCGCCAACGATCAGTAACAATCGCTACCGTGCCAACCGGGACGATCCCTTCACGGATAGGAAAAGGCAGGACGCGAAGAAACCATTCCCGTGACGCTAGCACCTCTAGCACAACCAGCCGCCGGTTGGCAGCCGTTTCGCCATATAGAGTTGACTGTGAGTATTGGTTCGGTCCTTTAGCTACTCTTTTTTCTTATGGTCGTGATAGCTACGCACAGAGCTAGGTCATCTTCACGCAAACGGGGACACGATGAGGACGTCCTAGAGCGGGGAAGTCTGAGCTTTTACCATCAATTCTCCAGTCCAAAATCCAACCCTACGGCGTCGAGTTCTCACAGTTCTCCAGCATCTGTCAATCTTCCATCTCCAGCGATGCCTGTACTCGAGAATGTACAAGAAGGCAACTCTCAGTCGTCGAGGTCAGGGTTCAGCAATTTTGCGCCCCCAATTTCCCCGATTCATGCCTCTTCCCCAAATCATTTTGATTATGATTACACCATGCAAAATTCCCTGAGTCACTCGAGCTCGCAATGGAATAACGTGAATGATGGCAGTCAGACTGTAGACATGTTCTCTACGGCGCAAGATACTACATCATTTCCCCATCCGTTCAACACATATACATCGCCTGTCGACGGTGCTTTCGCCGGATTCGATGCCACTGATATGAACAGTGCGATGACTGGTGTCTCAACGACCCCCCCTTCATCGTCGTTTGCAGCCCCTGGTCTTCCATTCCGTGGACTTGAGTTCATAAGAAACTACCATCCCGGGGGTTATTCTACGGGTGAACAAGACGCCATTTGGCAATGCTTTGATCCAGGTGCTTTTGGGTATGATCCAGACCTTCCATTTACTCTTGGTGATCTTTCAACAGAGGGCCAGGATGAGACTCGGTGATTTAAATAAATCGTAGTATCTGAATTTTTTTACAAATCTCCATAGGTATCAGCTGCACGTATATATATGCACCCGTGTACCCAACATTCGTTCTCCTTTCTTGAATACCTGTATCAATATGCTACCGCCGATTGGCTTAACGTACACCTTCCTACTGCGTAGTGCTACTTACCTTACTTGAGAATACGACGTGTGGTTCCTGTATTAGTAAGCAGCACAGGATCGAGGCAATTTGTGACCGCATCAATCACTGAACTCCTCGGCAATGCTATAACCGGGGAAACCACATATTCCAAGGTATTAAAACCTCCAGACTTTTCACTCGTCTCGAGGCTTCACAGGTTCATCTCTCTCTCTCTCTCTCCGTTTGACTTTTTACTCCAAATGGCCCAACATCCTATTGTCCAATATACCTCAGAAGCCTCATGGGCCATGGTGAGATTCAGTAACGCCATGTCATCGTGTGAAAGACACCTGAGAGTACCCAACAGATCGAGGACAAGTTCTCACCATATGGTAAAGAGACACTGTCCAAGCTGATCAAGTTCCTTGAAGTATGTCATTCTATTTGTGCCAAGGATGACTCTGAGCAACGTTGAACCCATCAGGAAGAGGTATGGTCCGCGACTAGACTTGCTCATGCACAACTTCCTGTGGATCCGGAGAAGCGATGGAAGACAGTCATACCGGTTATTGCTGAACTCAAGGAGAAAGCAAAGAAACTGGGCTTATGGAACCTGTTCTTGAGCAAAGCACATTATCCCGAGTTTGGCGTTCCGCTCACAAATCTTGAAGTGCGTAGCATATAACCGTGTCTGGGGATTAGTGGAAGTAAGCGTCGACCCAGTATGCAGTGATGGCTGAACTTCTTGGACGTGAAGGCCATATGCCTTCTGAGGTGATGAATTGCTCTGCTCCAGATACGGGCAATATGGGTACGTGAATCCTGTTTGGAGAGCCTTGTTTTCTTTTTACACGCCATGCAGAGGTCCTAGCGCGTTACGCGTCACCTGAACAACAGAAAAAATGGCTCGTTCCGTTGTTGAACGGTGAAACCCGATCAGCATTCTCCATGACAGAGAAGGGGGGTGAGTTCTGCAGTTGGCTATATGAGACAACAGAATACTTCTCACTCTTGTACTTTCTGCTCACCAGTCGCATCCTCTGATGCAACCAACATTCGAACATCCATCCGTCAGGAAGGAAACGAGATTGTGATAAATGGACATAAGTGGTATGCGTACACCTACTTGTCTTGCGCATATACACAGTAAATATCGGTGAGGACAGGTTCATCAGCGGCGCAGGTGACCCCCGAACAAACGTGCATTTGGTGCTGGGGAAAAGTGATCCCAACAACAAGAGTGCATATCACCAGCAAAGTATTGTTATTGTGCCCGCGGATGCTCCAGGAGTGAAAGTAATACGGCCGATGCATGTCTTTGGGTATGACGATGCACCTGAGGGGCATTGCGAAGTTATTTACGATAATGTGCGCGTACCCTTGACCAACTTGGTCCTGGGATGGGGAAGAGGATTCGAGGTATGCTAAGCGTCTCTGACGTTGAGAGTGTTGTTGAACATTGTTCAGATTATCCAAGGTCGCCTTGGGTAAGTCAATCTATCGCGGGCCAGAGTATGCAGATTCATGTTTCGTAGACCTGGTCGCATCCATCATTGCATGCGATCAATTGGCGCGGCGGCAGCGGCATTGGACTTGTTCATCCAACGCGTCACAGATCCCAAGCGGAAAACGTTTGGAAAGTTCCTGTACGAACATGGTAAGCTTGTCTCTCTTCTTTTGACCTTCAGCTCAACAGACTCAGGGACTATTGTCGCGGATATTGCCAAATCTCGTGCTGAGATTGAGAGTGCTAGGATGTTAGTATTGAGTGCTGCCATGCAAGTACGTGTCCAGCCCCTTTAGAAAGCTGCGAGTTGGAGGGGTGCTGATTTACCCGTTGCTAGATTGACAATCATAAAGCAAAGGGAGCCCTAAAAGAGATTGGAATTGCCAAAGTATACTGTTCCGTGTCCAAGCACAATGACATTGTTGATTATCCTGTTTCAGTTTGTTGTGCCGTCTATGGCTCTGAAGGTTATCGACCGTGCAATCCAGGTGTTCGGTGCTGAGGGTGTATCACAAGATCAAGCACTAGCATCCATGTGGTCTGGGCTGCGCACGTTGAGGATTGCCGATGTGCGTACTGAAATTTGACTCGATACATTGCTAAAGTGACTTTCTTTTTTTTAAAAAAATCTTTCATGAAGGGTCCGGATGCTGTAAGTATATACATCTACTCAATAGGCAGAAGTGTCCGATTCACGATCCCCTACAGGTGCATATCCAACAAGTTGGAATGCGGGAATTGAGGCGCGCAGAGGGCTTGCACCAGAAGAGTGCAGAAAGAAAAAAGAAGGAAGAGATTTTATTTGGAAGGGCTGGTATCAAAGGACATCTGTGAATAGGTTGGGTGCGTTGGTGTTGAATGACCTGATGTTAAATTTGCTATGACTATGTATGTAGACATCATGTTGGAGTAGTGCTCCATTTTGTAGAGTTTACCCCCGAGTCCGTTTGTTTGTACTTGTGAGGCTCCTGCTCCAAGTTAAACAGCACAAAATAGCCGGAGGGGAAAAAGTCTGTTCAACTCATGTCACTGTCGCGTTCCGTGCAACGACAAGTCAAGTCGATTCAAAAATGCACTCAAAAATACATCTCTTCTGCTAATGGAGCTGCATCTAAGATTAATGCGACTCGAGGTACTCTCCCACCGGCAAAAATGCGAGCCCTTGTATCGTTGTACCATCAAGCAGACACCTTTATAACACCCGAAAACCTGTCGCAAAGGATCGACGAGGCTTTCGTCCTTAGGGAGGAGAACAACGGCATGTTAATGATTGGGGGACCTAGTGTCGCAGATTGGCGAGAAACGGCGCTTTTAACACTGCCACAATTGAGGGAAGCTTTGGAGGCACAAAGAGAGGCCCCAAGGGTGATGGAGCCTGACAGGGAGATGAGAATGATGGCGAGGGAAAGCCTGCCTTATGGCTCTACTTGGAGTGATCGAAGGACGGTACGGGAGAGAAAGGTGATGGAGGTGCTGTATGGAGTGGAAAGGGTGAAGGGTGGAGAGATGCTCCCTGGGCTTGAAGTGTTACTGGAGGAACGGGAAAGACTAGAGAAGGATATGAAGGCAGATGAGGAAGCTCAGGTTTGGCTAGAGGAGGATATGTTGGGTGAGGTCGAGGAGAGACGGGGTTAGGAAGACTCGCAACGAGACTGGTAACTCCGGTTTGCATGGACATTTAGCATACTGCTTAATAATTATCGCTGCAAGTTAACGTTTAACGTTCACAGTAACACGACAAAAGGAACCGAGGAGGATGGAAGGTCGGGGGAATAGAAATGAGCGATGGAACAAGCTCACTATGTGACTACAGCAAGTTGCATTGAACGCATCCAGCCAATACGCTTGAACCCGTGCCTGGAAGTAGGGAGAATGGCTAGATTTTGCGCTATGTTCTGCACTGGTTCTGCCCATTCGAACTGATGAATATGAACCTCTGCAGTCTATTACCTGTTGCCCCAATGCCACATTGCTGTGGGTTGTCATTGGTGTGACTGTGACGTGTAACGGAACAGCCTGAGTTATCAGATAAGGGCCGAGTCGCTGGACCCAGGCTCATCCTTCCCTTCCCCCTCCCAATGTTCTCTCTACGCAAGCTGCAGACATTCATGACTCGCACTGAGCAGAATCCAGACCTGGCCTACAAACAGCTCAGTGCTTCAGACGTTCCAGTCACCACGGCTGACTGTAGGTCATGCAGCAATCCTTGTGACGAGGGTGAGAACAAATCATGAGAAAAAAAAGAGTCGCCCCTTCACTCAACTCTTATCTGACATTGACCCTCAGGACACGATGGATATCCAAGCCGTTTCGATGTTGATACCGACTCCCAGATGTTGGGTTCCGTCAAACCATACCGTCGCCAAGTTCTCATTTCCACCGGCAAGTCCGATTGGGACCGTGAGGTCACAGAGACCACCGGCTCCCTTGCCGCATACCTACTGAACGTCCAAAATTCCGAGTCTCTGAAAACACCCCCAGCATCACCTCCTCAGGCCAATGGTAAAGCCATCCGACCCACCGCAGGAGGCATCTTCCGCCCCACAGACTCGAAAAGGATATCCATTCTCAATGGCAGTCACCATTCCGTGTCATGTCATGACGACCACGAGACTGCCCTTATTTTCCCAGATTACAAATTCGTGACAGAGGTTCAGAAGTCTCAGGACGGTGCACAGGCACTGTGGGATTCTACTATAGATCCGGCCATTGGACGTGCGGGCGTTTTTCTTGAGAAGTACCCCCTCAGGTCATGGGTTCTTCCATATGCCTGCGTCATCCTTCTATGCTCACATAAGAAGAGAGACAACCGGTGTGCTATAGCTGCGCCCAAACTCGAGCATGGTATCTATCTCGCTTCATCCAATTAAGATAATCTACCACTCACTTCCATTTCCGTCTTGCAGCTTTCATGCAGTATCTTGGAGCGCATGGATGGCACGTCGACCTTGAAGTCGATGCGGCGACCACTCATGACAGTCCTGCCCTAGAAGACTTGCAACTGTCCTCGGATGACCTAGAACGTCACCTGAACGACCAACTTCATGAGAGTTCAGCGTCTAAGCGCGCTCTCATACTCCGCACCTCACACATCGGCGGACATAAATACGCGGGAAATTGCATTGTACGTTCTTGACGTTCCTTGGTCCTCCAACTTCCGTATTGAAACACCCTTTGAAGATATACACACCGCAAGGGTCTAGTGTTTGGTATGGGAGAGTTTCTCCCCATGAAGTCGAATCCATCGTCTCGAAAACAATAATCGATGGCCTTGTGTTGCCGCCGCTTCTACGCGGTGGTTTAAACCTCTCGCGTCCCGGCTGCAAAACACTACACGACTGGTAGCAGCCACCCGGGAACCTTCAGGATTCTCTGCCATTCGACTTGTGCGCTAGAAACTGTTATTTTATAACATGTTATACATAATGATTAATTTGTACACGGCAAGCTTACAACATCTACATAGAACTTCTCATCTGTATACAGTAACGATCACTGTATCCCTCTGGCATGTATACCCACTACATTAGGTTCACTGTAATGTTTTTGGATATTAGAGTCTATTACAACAAGTCATTATTACTGTACGGGAGAATATTAATCAATGGAAGGACCCACATGTACATACAATGAAACGTCATTAAGGTGGATGAAAAAAAAGGAAAGTGGAGTCCATAGGTTCATTGTGTACAAGATTATATGTATGAATGGGCGCGTGAACTGTAAGATATAAGTGCACATAGATGGTCAGAGAGAAACGAGAATATTAAGGCCCAAATGTGCTGTCAACCCCCTATAGTGACATGAGAGAGGAATATTATCCCGCGTGCCGTATTTTTGACAACTTGTTCAAACATCGTCCAGGGTACTAAAACCTAGACCTTTACGGCGCATGTTGGCATACCTGCCAGCTGACCGACCGGTATCTTCAAACTCATCCTCCGTGGTAACTTCTGGAGCATCTTCGTCATCTACCGCATGTTCTTCTTCTGCTTGCGATCTTGCCTGTAATGCGGGAGGTATATAGCTTTCGCCTCCAGAGTAGGTGAAACCTTTAAATTTCTCTTGGACACTTCTAGTCAAGGGGCTTCCTGCCACCTCTCGCCGCCTTTTTGGCTTAATCTGAATGCCACGACCATTTGTGGCTCCATTGCCATTGTTGGTTATGTTGTTCATGGAACTCCAGTTTCCATGACCCTTGGATGGCCGTCGCTCACTCCCAAGTGGACCATTGGGAGTGTGGAATAATCCACCGCCTGAGCCAATAGATTGCGAGAGCCAATTCTCTGACGGATCCTCTTCGTCCAAGTCCATATTCGCAATGTCCGATTCGATATCAGCAGAGGTAAATTCTGGGTCAAAGTTGCTAGTGGATTCATCGGACTCGACGACTGGCTTGAACGGCGGAGTTACTTGTTTGAGAGATAGAGCCTTCCAATCAATCGACCTAAAAAAAGGATGCTCCTTGAGCTCCGCAGCATCGCGTTGCGCGCCAAGCCGGTGCTTTGGGTTTCGATTGAGGAGCTGGGATATGTTACATCAGTTGATCGGAAGCAAGACCGCAAATTTGTCAGAGTAGCACTTACCCCCTTAACAAACTGCTTCCCATCCTCGCAGATGACACCCTTTGGAAAGCGAATTTTACCAAAGCAGATGTTCTTATACATTTGTTGCGTGTCTTCCGCGTAGAATGGGCTCCATCCACAACACATTTCGAAGAGGAGCACACCCAGGGACCAAAAGTCCACTATCTTCGAGTATCCTTGTTCATCTAGTAGGATCTCTGGAGCAAGGTATTCA
Source organism: Amanita inopinata Kibby_2008 (assembly GCA_001691775.3). Taxonomy (NCBI): domain Eukaryota; kingdom Fungi; phylum Basidiomycota; class Agaricomycetes; order Agaricales; family Amanitaceae; genus Amanita; species Amanita inopinata. The sequence continues at coordinate 1,151,487 of JNHW02000002.1, forward strand.
GTCGTGCCACAGAATGTTGTCGTGAGTTCGTCGGGGCGCAGATCCGCTTTCGAAAGTCCAAAGTCGCACAAAGCGACATGACCAGTCGCATCTAAAAGTATGTTTTCTGGCTTCAGATCCCTAAGCGAGATTTAAGATCGGTGAGGATTCCAAGGCGACCGCTTAACCCACCGGTAGACAATGTTATATTTATGCAGGTGTTCCAACGCAAGTATCAGCTCCGCGATGTAAAATCGGGCCCTTTCTTCACTGAAACGGGTCTCGCGTTGCAGGTGCCAGAACAATTCGCCTCCACTCTTGAAGTCGGTCACGAGGTACAGGTCCGTGTCAGTCTGGAAGCTGAATTTGAGGCCAACCAAGAAGGGCGACTCCAACGACCGTTGTAGAATCTTCCGCTCTCCGATCGTATGGGCTACTTCCTTCTTTGCCACAATTTCCTTTTTGGAAAGAACCTTCATGGCGTATATACGTTTTGTGTCCTTCTTGCGGACCTGGAATACCTTGCCAAAAGTACCTCGGCCAATCAGCTTGAGGAATTCAAAGTCTCGCGGAGTCAAAGCCCGTTTCGTCTGTCACGTTGAATGTAAACTCTGTGACCGAGGTAAAAATAACTTTTGACGTAACATCCCACCTTGTACTGTTCAAACGTGATCTGGACTCGCATTTCTCCGCTGACGGACTCATTTTCAAGTGGCAAGAGTCTATGGAAAAAAAAAAAAAAGTCAATCGATGTCCGGTTGCAACGGCGCGATGTCAAGACCGCTTATCATTGCCAATCGCATCTGTGAACATTGGTCTGACTCACTTGTACCATTGGTCGACTGTATGATCATGGACTAGCAGGGGCTTGATCTGTATATTACCGAGAAAACCAAGGTCTGATACAGAGCGATCGTACACGTTGAACGTGATGAGAGAATCTTCAGACGTGACATCACTAGGGTGTGGAAACCGTCAGCCGATGGCATAGGACCTGGCTGACTGTATGGAAAATAGGCTTACAAGGACACCTCGTGTTTCCAGACGGGATTGTGAGGGGAAAGTCTGCCAAAGAAACCACTCGCAATCCCTGATGATTTGGAGGAGGATATGGATGACGTGGGTGATGTGTTGTTCGATTTGCTACGTTTGGAATCGACCGAGGCTTTGGACTCGATTGCCCCGAGGGCGGCAACAGCGTTGCTCGAGTCATTGCGAGACAGATTAACGGCGACACCCTTTACCTCCTTGTCAGTCTCATCTGTGGGTTCTCGACTGACAAACTCGTTCTGTTCGAATTGGACGACGACATAAGGGCGTGCATATATTGAACGAACGTCAAGGCCGCGAGCTTGGATGAGTTTCACATGTATCTGGCCCTTTGAGGTGCTGGTTTGAGGGGCAGAGGAATTTGAGTGTGTAGGGGACGTGGAGGACGGTGACGATGACGTTGAGGACATGCTTGAAAATTGCTTGCGAGGACCTGAGGGTGGCTGTCGCATATTAAAGTCTGGGGCATGAAGAGACAGCTGAGTAGTTGGTAAAGCAACAGGGACAGCACCAAAATTAGCGGCTAGGGGCGTGAGATCCGAGTGGCCCGATCCGCCATTGGCCGAAATTGCGGTTGATGGGATAAGCGGTGAAGGCGAGGAGGAATGCGTGTTCAGGAGGGGATGATATGAAGTAGGCGTTGACGACCCTGCCGATGCATGAGGATGCGATATTTGAGCTGGTGAGAGTTGGGGTGATGGCTGATCAAACGGATTTCTTTCCTGATGTCCGGCTCTGGGTGTGAGCTGGTCGCCAGGAGTTAGAGGCCAGAATTTGATCATGATCTGTGCAGGAAGGAGAGAAAGCTTTGAGAGAGAGGTGATGGTAGGAGAAGGGGAAGGATGAGAAGGGCGAGCAGCGGATGGAGTGACTTTCATGCGATGTGGAGCAGCATACAAAAAAAAAAATGAAGTGGTTATATAAATTGTTTGATTTTATAGGGGGCCCCTCTCTACTCTCTCATCGACACTGCCTGCGCTTCCAGCCGCTCTCTGCCCAATCCGAGTCCTTTCAAGGTACAGCCCATCAAGAGCCCCAATATCATCGTCTGCCGTGTGGATTTCAACGGCAATCGGTCTGCAACCAGCACCGCAATCAGCTCATGATCCGATTTCAGTCAACACGCCGCTCACACATCAGTGAAAACACTCCCGCCGTCCCAACCGCCGCTCCAACCTCCCTCAACTGACCCCACCCCATCCGCTCCAGCCCCTCCTCTATCCCCACCCACCCCAGCGCTACCACCGCCAACTTGCCCGCCTCACTCCCCGCCCCTTTCAGTCCACCAAGCATGACTTTATAGTTTTTCGTCTTGTTGTAAAAGTACCATCCCTGCACCGTGGTAGGCGGACGGTGGACGTTTTCGGCCAAGAACCGCAGTGATGCCGCGCGCGCACCCCGCACGAGGCCAATAGCTGAGCCAACGATAAGTGCTGCTCCAGGCACGAGATAGAAGCGTGGTGGCACGTTGAGATGTATAATTTTTTTGTTCTGCAATTTGTCTAGGTCATCCTGGACATTGGACGACATTGGACGCCATTGAACATCCAACAAGCCAGTGTAAGTGTACCGCCACAACCGTGTCGCACGTGAGTTGCACGTGGCATCTCTTTGTCTCGGCTTCTTGAACCGCCACTCGCATTTATTGCGCAGACCATCCAATTGTTGTTATCATTACCCTTAAAAAAAAAATAACCTATCGGTGCTGCAAGCTGGTCTCGGCCCCTATGCCGAATGTCAAATGGAAGTCAGAATTTCGGTTGCATGCGCTTCTCCGAAACCTAGAAATGCTCAGCTAGCTTTTAGCCTCTGTTCTTAGAAGTAAATTTGATGCAGTAAAGATAACTTCATTAATTATACTATCCATGTTCTCGCGTTTATCATAATCAATCATTGCTTGAGTTTAGGTGTATAGACCACCAAAGTTCATTGTCGTTCTCTATAATTAAACATTGGTGCATGGATCACATGAGGCGTTGGATGGAGCCGTCCATGCAATAGGACTCCTAGCACGTGCGCATTATCCAAAGGTCGGCAGACAATTATTGACAAGATGTCCTCATATCGCAGTACTCTTTAAAAACGGCCGTTCAATCTTGCTATTGCCCACGGGCTCCCTCCCTCATAAAAGTCCATCGGATATTCTCCAATTTTCCCCTTGCTTTCTGACTCATCCATCCATCCAGCTGCTGCTGCTCCAAGCGCTACCGCTGTCTCATATGGACTTAGAAGTGGTCGATCAAATGCATATCCCCAATCAATGGATAACCGAGGACACGATGTTTGGACAAACGTCGAGACGTGTGGGTAGAATAGCGAGAGCTTTGCTGGAGACAGTTCAGAAAGCAGTATTTGGATATATGGTATCGTTGTCCGGGACGTGTCGAGTTGTTTGGTAATTGCCTAGTGCAGGTGTCAGTTAATTATCGAGGCATGTAATGGGAAATAATACCTGAAGTTGTTTCAGGCTTCCTTGGCGGCCCAATGTGCCAAAAATGAGGCCCCAAACAGGGGGCGAAGTAAGGCTTGTCTGCTGAGGAGCTGATTCTATACTCTTCTTAGCGCTTTGAATCGCGTCATTTCTCATTGATTGCATTTCTTGATGACCATAACGTTCTCTCGTCAACTTCTTCGCATACGGATCATATCGAAACGCCGGAATTGTTGGATTTGCTATCATGATTGATTCGAGGTGAAATCGGCCGTCCCCAAGGTACCTAAGCCAAATGAGGTGGATGGTGCAGCAGCGGAAAAAAGAATGCGCACAGTATTGTATCCACATCCCCTAGACGAGGGGCGGTACATCCCAGAATTTCTCCTGGGGACAATGGTTTGGATCGAGGTATTGTCACATCATACTTTCCCGTCCAGAACGTGGTGTGGTATTGAGGCATCGATTTCGTGAGAGAACTGGACTCTGACGGCGCCTCAGGCAGTAGGTTGTTGGCTTCACCAGTTAGGGTTGGGACGTCTACAACAAGGTCTTCTTTCAAGCGCTGCAATGAGGCAGCAAACTGTATCGTGGAGACCAGTGCCAGCCTGGTCGGCTGTGTCGGCGAAGCCTTTGCAGTTCCAGGACAGTCAGTTTCTGTATGTCCTTCTAATTGGATGTGCGTCCTCGAATCAAGTGGACTTCCTGCCGGTCGCTTGGAGTCATCATACTCCAGGCTAAGGATACGCTCATGAAACTGGCGTTGATCGTTTGGAAAATTCCATCTGACTGTTTGAGCCAAGTGGACTGAATCTATCGAGATCTCGACAAAGACGTAAAGTGTTTTAATGCGGGTTTGGTCAATGGGAACTGTTATACCCTAGTTGAGTCGGGACACACGAGGATGAAGTAGTCTTCTCAACTTGCATACCTAGGCAACTATGACCGTAGTGCACCAGCATATCACAGCCTAAAGCGACGGCTGTATAGTCATCTATGCAACATGCGCCGTATGTAACGTCACCAAGAATGACGGTCGATGCGCTTGTAAACCTGTGCTTGTAACAAAAGTCAACATGGATGGTGATGAGCGTTGACAGACTGGCACCCACTGTTCAATGATATCTGCGATAGTGCAGGCAAACATTTGCAAGCCCTCTGGCATTTGCAATGCGACCATGGTTGCATTGTTTTTTCGGATGTGATGTATAGTTTTGTGGACCTCGAAAGAGTAATTAGCAGGTAGCTGATTTATCGCATTATTCAGTTGTTTGTCGTTCCAAATTTCATCAGGAATTTGATTGCTCAATACAGCACGAGCCGCAGTTTTTGAAGGAGTTGAAGATTTGCTGCCGATGAAGCGCTTGCGAGGCTTTGAAGCCGTTGTCTTTGTGTCTGCCATGATTGAGTACTTGAGTTGCCACTGAGTCTATTTCCATTTAAGGGTCGAGCTTAACCAGTCTACAGCCTCTCCTCCACTCTTTCGCTCCCGTCTGCCTTTCGAAATGGCACTCACTGGGTTTCAAGAAATGGGGCACTGTGCCATGCGTGGGTCGTGTGGAAAGAAAGGCTTCTTCGGTAAACCTCTTCCATGTCCGTATGAGGGTCCGCCAGCAGAGGTGCGTCGCTGTTGCATTGCTGGAGGGTTTCGCATTCACTCATGTTCCACAAGCCCGAGAATACGCAGGCTCGCCAGTTACTTTCTGATGTGTGTGGCCCGACATTTGCTGAGGGTCCCGTATGCTGCACCACCGAACAAGTCGAAACACTGCGCGACAACTTCAATCAAGTAGAGGGCCTGATATCTTCCTGTCCAGCTTGTCGAAACAACTTTCGCTCTTTTTTCTGCACATTCACTTGCTCTCCCCATCAAGGTGATTTCGTGAACGTCACCTCCATTCAGAAGACACAGAGTGACCGGATCGCCGTCAAATCCGTGGATTTTTTTGTCACACGCCAATATGGAGAAGGTTTCTTCGATAGCTGTAGGAACGTACAGGTTGGTGCGACAAACGGCTATGCCATGGACCTCATAGGGGGCGGAGCCAAGAATTATCATGATTTTTTCAAGTACATGGGCGAAGAAAAGCCCATAGGAAGCCCGTTCCAAATCGACTTTCCTTTGGCAGCGCCATCAACATTCAAGCCGCTAAACACAACTCCTAGGAACTGCTCTGACGCAGATTTAAGCAGCAGGTGCACTTGCATAGATTGTCCTGCAATTTGCCCCAGCTTGCCATACGTCCCTGCCCCTGGCACCGAGCCTTACTGCAAAGTGGGATTATTATCTTGCCTGTCCTTTTTCCTTATTCTTGTCTATGCATTGTCTATCCTTGCCCTCTTAACGGGGTATTTGTTCCAGAGGGTAATGCAAAGGCGGAGAGAAAAGACGTATGAACGCGTAGCCCTATCCGAAGAAACCACCTCCCCCCGCTCGCATCCTAGAGGTCTTGTGGGTGCCGCATCTCTTGCGCGGTACATTGAAGACGATTCTGTGGGTACCCAATCCGAGACACGCCATCTTGGTAGAGGTGCTTCGCTTTTAGACCCAATTGAGACTGTGCAACCCAGACACTACCCTCTCAACTCCTTCTTGCGACGTACTTTCTATCGTCTAGGACTTTTTGCTGCCTCCTCACCATGGTTGATGTTTACATTCATGTTTCTCCTCACGGGTTTGCTTAACCTCGGTTGGAAGTATTTTTCAGTTGAAACGGACCCAGTGCGGCTCTGGGTTTCTCCATCGTCCGAGAGCAAACTGCAGAAGGAGTTCTTTGATGAGAATTTCGGGCCCTTCTACCGGACAGAGCAAATGTTCGTAACTGCAGCGCCCAGCCTGCCAAACTCATCGACATTAGTTCAAGCCGGTACAAAGGAACCTGTGTTGTCTTGGGATAGGTTGAAGTATTGGTTCGAGGTCGAATCAGACATACGTTCTCTCCGCTCACCCAACGGTTACAAGCTATCAGACGTCTGTTTCAAACCTGCGGGACCTCGTGGAGCTTGCGTCGTTCAGTCTATAGCTGCTTGGTTCGGCAACGACCTCGAGGATTACTCCTCGGATACTTGGGCATCTCGTGTCCAAGAATGTGCCTCACGGCCTGTGGAGTGCTTACCAGATTACCAGCAACCCCTTGGCCCTCATTATGTGCTAGGTGGCGTCCCCCTGGGTGAAGACGACACCAAACATTATGTTGATGCGGAAGCGTTTGTTGTGACGTACGTCGTGTCCGACTCCTTGGATCCCGAAACACAGTCAAAGGCAATGGAATGGGAACAAACTCTCAGAGAATATCTCGTAGATTTGGGTCAAAAGTCTTCTGATGAAGCTGGATTGGCTATTTCGTTCTCAACTGGTGTTTCTTTAGAAGAGGAGATAAATAAAAGCACTAACACAGATGTCAAGATTGTCATTCTGTCGTACCTCGCCATGTTCCTCTACGTCTCTTTTGCGCTTGGACGTGGGTCAGTAGCAAGAGAAGGTGACGGATTAATTGCTTCGTTGTCCCAGTGGGCGCACAATTTGCCGCGATTCTTCATACGCTCTCGTGGCTCATCCCCGGCATCTGTAGACTCACGGACCCTTCCACACCTATGTCCCCGCCTTCCAAAGAGCTTGTTTATTGAGTCCAAAGTCATGCTTGGATTTTTTGGCATCTGCCTTGTCATTATCTCTGTTTCCTCGACTGTTGGTTTCTTCTCACTAATTGGGGTAAAAGTAACTCTGATTATCGCGGAAGTCATCCCCTTCTTGGTTCTTGCTGTTGGCGTTGACAATGTCTTCATTCTTGTCCATGAATTGGATCGGCAGAATATCATACATGGTCCCAGTGCAGCTCCAGGCTTTATGCCAGAGCAGAACTATGCCACTTCACTGTCGCCAACTAATTCACATCGATCTCTAATGAACTCCATGCACGACGGACTCGACACTGGAGCATTGCCATCATATGTATCTGCCGAGGAACGCATAGCACGGACGCTGGCTAAAATGGGACCATCGATATTGCTGAGCACCATCACAGAGACAGTCGCATTCGCGCTTGGTGCATTAGTCCCTATGCCTGCAGTGCGTAATTTTGCGCTCTACGCCGCGGGAAGCGTCTTGTTGAATGCTATTTTGCAAATCACCGTATTCATCAGTGCTCTGTCACTCGATCTCAAACGGACAGAGGTGACTATGAACCGATGTTTGTAATCATGATAGCTGATCATTCTTACTTTAGGCAGGAAGGGTAGATTGCCTTCCATGCATTAAACTGCCCTCAAGGATAGCACTACTCGATGGGCCCCCTACTATCAATATCGGTAGAGTCGCAAAATTCATCCGCCGCTACTATGCGCCATTCTTGCTCAAGCCGACCGTGAAAGTTATCGTTCTGACGACTTTTGCTGGTCTGTTCGTTCTGTCTGTCATTTCTATGCAACATATTGAGCTTGGCCTGGGTAAGTTGGGACTAGTATTCAAACGTCAGTATACTCATTTCGCGTGCAGATCAACGGTTAGCTCTTCCCAGCGATTCTTATTTAATAAGCTACTTCGACGATCTGGATATGTATTTGGACGTTGGCCCACCAGTATACTTTGTTTCTCGCAATCTTGATGTCACACGACGTCCTGGACAGCAGGCTCTGTGTGGGCGCTTCACAACTTGTAATGAACTCTCTATCGCAAATGCGCTAGAGGCTGAGCGCAAGCGACCAGAGTCATCGTTCATTGCCGAACCAAGTGCCTCTTGGGTTGATGACTTCTTTGGCTGGCTTGATCCTGCCAAAGAAGAATGCTGCCGAGTGCGCAAAGCCGATCATTCAGTTTTTTGTCGGGAAAGAGACCCCGCAAGACTCTGCCAACCTTGCTATCGTAATAAAAAACCTGCTTGGAACATCACTATGGACGGCTTCCCTGAAAATGCGGAATTCATGCGTTTTCTCAAGCAATGGCTTATATCTCCCACGACGGAAGAGTGCCCTCTCGCTGGAAAGGCATCTTTTGGAACTGCTTTGTCCATAGACGAAGGCGGTGATGCAGTGCTTGCGTCTCATTTTAGGACTTTCCACTCTCCCCTCAAGAGTCAAGCTGACTTTATCAATGCTTTCAATGCCGCACATCGAATTGCTAACGAGTTGTCGCAGCAGACGGGCACTGATGTATTCCCATACTCATTATTTTATGTCTTCTTTGACCAGTACGCACACATCATGACGATCACTCAAGAGGTGTTAGGTTTAGGCTTGGCATCCGTGTTGGCCGTTACTGCATTATTGCTCGGGTCATGGAGAACAGGAACGATTGTCACAGCAGTTGTGGCTTTGACCGTGACGAATGTTATGGGTGTAATGGCACTGTGGAGCATCAATCTTAATGCCATCAGTCTGGTAAACCTCGTCATCTCTTTGGGGATTGCGGTAGAATTTTGTGCGCATGTCGCAAGGGCATTCATGAGTGCCGGTTCAGGACTTCCCGTGGATCATCCCGCCAGCCAGAAAGAGCGGGACGAACGGATGTGGGTGGCTCTCACTGATGTTGGTCCTTCGGTGAGCGTTGGCAATGCACTTGGGTGTATCTTTTTTCACGTTGTTTGCCAATAGGTATTGTCTGGCATTACTTTCACCAAGTTAATAGGAATGTCAGTTCTTGCGCTGACGAGATCACGGTTACTAGAGGTGCGACTTTTTGTTCATCCTGGCATGCATTTGTCAACTTTTCCTGCTAGATCTACTATTTCAGGATGTGGTTGACACTGATACTATCGGGTGCCCTGCATGGTCTCGTCCTTCTTCCTGTTGTCCTGAGCGTCGCGGGAGGACCAGGCTTCCCTCAACAAGAGGCTGACGAAGAATGGATGTCTAACGCAATAAGAAATGAGTATGAGTATGCGTAAGTGGGTTTTTTCCATTTTGCACAAGTCACTAAACCCATTACTGAATACAGGCCTTTCCTCGCCGATGATGACTCCAACTCGAGTGATACATGACAATTTTACTTGGATACCCATATCCTGACATTGGATATATATATTTTTTGTTTTTGGGTTGACAATAAATACAGCAGACCATCAATATAATAGACAACGACTCGGCAACGTAACACATTTTACACCTCACGGGGAGATCTTGATCTACTATCCCTAATATCATCACGACTGTGACTACGCCGCCCACGACTAAGTGATTTTGAGCGACTTCGACTTCTGCTGTACCTAGAGTAGGACGAATATGACAGAGACCGAGTACGAGATCGGGATCGAGAGTATGATCTTGACCTTGAACGGCTAGAGCGAACGCTGTAGCTGCGCGACCTGGATTTACCACGCATGCGACCGTAACCTCCACGTGAGTAGCTTGGTGAGCGCCTTCTGGGACCCATCCTATCACCTGTACGCCGCGGTGGAGAACGAGAGCGGGAGCGACTTCTGGAGACTCTCAAGGGACGGTAGACATCACGCCCCTGCACACCACGACGGCCATAAGGTCTACCACGGAATGACTCTCGGCCACCGTAGGTGTCCCTCTCTCGGCTGCGACGATAAACCCTGGTCGGAATTGGCGAGCGGGAACGAGTTCTAGAGCGAGAACGAGAGCGTGAATGTATACGGCCACGCTCAAAATGATCTCTGTCGCGGCCATTTCTTGACAGCAATGGGCCTGCTGCCACTCGGCGCGGGGAACGAGAACGGGTTCGGATGGGCAAGTCAGACAATTCAACTTTCAGTATGGCACCATCGAGCTGGCCACCATCCATATGCGAGGCAGCCTTGCGCGCTGAGCTGGCATCAACGAACTCAAGAGCAGCCTTTCCACGATTCTGTCCAGCTAACACCATAGTCGTCAGTTCAGCGACAATGAGAAACAGGTCATCAGGTGAATTGTCCTACATTTTCCAAAGAGAGGTAAATCTACCTTCTGAACATGGCCATAGAAACCGAATATGGTCTGCAAGTGAGATTCGACCACGTTGCGAGTCAAGTTGTTGACGATGACGACTTTGACATCCGATTTGTCAACAGCAGGTTTAGTAGCGGCAGAAGCATTTTTATCAACATCCATGTCTACGTCGTCGCCATTGGGACTGCGAGGGGGAGAGCGGGAGACAGAACGATCCACCGTCGACATTGCGCAAGATGGCCGAGTGCAAGTTGGAAAAGACGAAGTGCGCGTGACAATATTGCGAATGTGACGGTGTCACGCAACTGTTTAGGCTAACTACAGACAGACAAAAAGATATTCGGTGGAATTCTCAGATGAGTCTATTCAGAAAGACCAGACATGACAAGCAGCTATGCACAAAAAGCAAGGCTTTCACTCCTCCTGAATGTATCTATGCCGGATATCTTTCCATTGTTTCTGTCATATACAAAAGTTGAGCAAGGGTATAACGCTTAAAAAGCCCAAACTCACGCCCTTGTTCCACCGGTCCCAGAAGGCTGTCACGCCCAGGTCAAAGCCAATTCCAAATGCAAATGCACCTGCAAAGGTGGACGCGACGAAGACGCCTATGTGCGCGTTAGCTGGTTGTATTCCGGCAAAGATGTCTCGCTAGCTCACTATTGCGTTTGAAAAAAGTATTATATGCGGTGGTTGCAAGCTGAAGGTTGTGGTTAATATGTGTTGGATGCGGTGCAAAAAGAGAACGAACTGCCATGGAGTGGAGGGAATGCGATGGACGATGAGGAGAGTCTTGAGTGTCGGTTTCCGATGACTTCCGAATGCAGAAGGTCGGAGTTTGGAATTATTGGTCGAAAACGTCTTGAGCCTGGTTCAGACTCCAAAAAAAAAGAAAAAGAGAGAGGATGCAATCCATCTGCAGGTCCTTGCGTCGTCAAAACATTACCGTCGCTCGCAGGTTCTATTCTTCCCAACCCGCGCCCCAACAGAAATCTCAAAATTCAGCCCGTGAACCGGTCCAGTCTGAGACTACATCTTCCTTGCTTCCAGACAACGTAGACGCGGACAACTCATCCGTTCCTCCATCAGCTGGACCGTCTGGCTATCCTTCTCCACCATCAAAAGAGAATCCAGTCCGCGAAACAAACCTTCGTTCCTATGATACCATAATACCCCGATATCGCTTACATTGTCACTCTTCACGAAACAACACTATCACAACCCTTACGCGACCGAATGGTCAGCCAATTGCATGGTTCTCTGGTGGCTCTTGCGGATTCAAGAAGGGGAACCGTGCGAGTTATGAAGCTGGCTATCAATGCGCAGTGCGCATGTTCAAGCGGGTTGACGAAATTGTAGAAAGAGAAGCACTCCAGGTCGACTTATTCTTCAAGGGATTTGGGCAAGGCCGTGAAGCCTTACAGAAGGCATTGTTGAGTGGGGAAGGTAACACTGTCCGACAACTGGTCAGCAGTGTGACAGATAGGACGCCAATCAAAATCGGCGGGACACGGTCCAAGAAGGCCAGGCGCTTGTGAGGCGCTCCGTCAGGTAATTGCCTAAAGATCTCAGCACTGTTGGTGTATACTGACACGACAAGGACAGGTTTGGTCTATTGTTTGGGTATATCCGCTGCTAGACTCTATATCTTCTATGCTTTGTACTCAGCGCCTCAGTTAACCTCCCTAATAAAATGCGAGTCAAGTGCGTGAATTTGGTAGCCAGGTCGATCTAAAGAATCCAACGCCACTCTTTTATCGAATTCAATGTCTTCCTTTAGCGCTTCTAGGGCGATTGGTTAGTTTCGGTTACAAACAATGAAAACTATCAATCTCACCTCTTGATGTGTAATCGAATTCAGGTCTAATGTAACCAAGGACCAGTGCCCTCATCTCGTATCCGTAGAAATCTGCCTGAAAATCATGCATAATGTGGATTTCCTATCGATCACCTTTTGAGCAAACTGGTTATCGGCGACGCCGTGACAACCTACAGCTGTTAGACGTTCATTCTTGTAGTACGGATTCCAACCGAGACTCATGACCATTGGCAATACCTTGGTATCATTGACACCGAGGGCCGTATCCCCGAGTGGTACCACTTGCGCATAACCATAATAAACGCCCGTTTTAGCTTTCGAGCCGAGAGTTGTGATAGATTCATCCGGTAGATTCGCTGATTATTGGTCGTAAGATGATATCGGTAAAATCCCATCTGCATTGCTTGCCTGTTGGACAACCCAGCTCCTTTCCGCCGCGTCCAAATCCCTTCTGAACCCTTCCGACAAGTGAAATGGGGAATGGGGGCTCTGGCTTTTCGGGGCCAGCAATTGCGGCTCGGAATCCAGCGGTTTGAAATGGTGCTACGGGACGAGCGGAATTCAGAGATGCTAGCTGGGCAGCCGTTGAGACGTTCTCGCCATTCAGAGGCAAGGTCATTGTGTTGAGTCAGATGAATGTGGATAGAATCAATACAATAAAATATGCCAAAAGACAACAAAAGTCGGGCTTTATCAAATAGACACGACGACGAGCTACATGTCGAGCACACCACAGACGTCGGCCTACAATCCATATACGCCCACAACCTCTGCTGCCTATGTCGCACAATATGCTCACAACCCAGCAATGCCAATACCAGCTACTACCACAACCTCTTTACCCTATTTTCCAGCCTTGACTCAGCACTCGCAAGCCCTCTACGCCTCGTTGTCTCAACAACATACCACTCCCGCTGATCAGCAATCACATTATCAACCTGAGCAACAACCACCGGATCTCGCAAGCGTCACTCCCTCGGTAGCTTCACATGCGCTCAGAAGGTTGCTTGTCCATGAGTTGCGTCGAGCTGGTTTTGATTCCGCACAGCACGTCACGCTCGATACAATAGAACGCGAAGCCATTGCTCGTACGCCTTGTCTAAGCTTTGTACACCTTCATTTATTCCAAACCAGTCATCGAACAGTTATTTGAACGGGCGCACAATTACGCTAACCTCGCTAACCGTGCAGGTCCTATCGCAACTGACCTTTTCCTGGCTTGTAGTGACTTTCACATCCTTGTGAACGAACTGCACAAATGGAATCAAAGGGTTAAAAAGAAACAACGACGTGCGATCTCTCGACTTGCCGGGCAGCAGTTTGACTAAAATCTTGCTATCAGAATCTGTGTCAAAGCCTTCTCTACCTACTCTTCTACCTGCACACCCTCGCTCGCCTTCGCCCGATCTCTTGCCATCAGATGATGAAGAGGCAGGCCCGATAATACCATTGACGCTGCGTGGTCTCCCCAACTACTTCCCTGAACTACCACCCAAACATACATATCTCCGAACACCCGTGCGTCAACGCTCGTTTCTTTTTATTTTACAATACCTTGATGATGCAGCAGGCTTCTCCGCCGAAGAAAGCTGCCCTTCCTTCCTTGGAGAAGAAACTCAAAACTGCTGCCCTAGTGCAGGAATCCCTGAAAAATCTCCTTATAGCCACGGAAGAAAACATCAATCAAGAGGACGCTGAGTTACTGGGTCATATCGTGAACTGGGAGATGGGAGTGCATCCAAGAAAAAGGTGGAAATCTATGAAAACTCATTCCACTTAGTCAACCATATATGTACTTGTGTATTCCTTCTATTCGCGCAAGGCAGGCTTGCTTAATCTCTTGTCCCGAGCATGCATAGAGGCTGCAGCTTTTTGCAGATCCAACCATCGTTCTCGACATTGATCATTTGTCCGTCCTTGTATAGTAGATGCAATTTCTATCCACGAATGATCATACGCCTCGACGGCAATGTGAAGGCGTGTATCTTCCTCTTTTGACCACGGGCCTCTCTTGACGGACGGTTCAAGAGTCCGGGAATAATGTCCTTCGCATTGGCTTGCTGAGACGTTCTCCGACACTGATCTAGCAACTAGGATGATTGAGCATGATAAAACAGGTCAAGTCGCGAAATCCAACCAATATTCCAATTCCCATAACCGTAACGTCTTACAGCCTCCTCAAGTTTTCTATTGTATTCTGGTGACCATACATGTCGCTGACGTGAAACAGCGACTTTTTGGGTGGCTAGACTGCTATCGCCGGCACATGAATGCTGGTATCCATTCCATTTGATCCGGCATTCGTTGGCGTCACGTTTTACTCCAGAGACAGTTGAGACCTAGTGACCTTAAAACTGAGGGATGACTGGTGGACAGTAGACTGTTTCCCTTACTCGTTCGGCAATTCTTGTCCAGTCCAATTGATCGAAGCCTGTTCCGGAAGGTCTGGCAATTCCATGCTCCTCAAAACTACGGCGATGGCATATAGAAACAAACGAACAAGTCAGGGCGTTCCAGGGTCTGCAGACGCTCCTCTTCACGTTGGACCGCGTCAACCAATGCTTCCACTTCTTTGCCTTTCACTGCCAAGGGGGTAAAGGTAAATCGGTGACTGTCAGAGCGTCTGGGACACACTCAGATGCGGTGAAGAGTATTTATTATAGCGTATACGGCGCGAAGCTTCATGATAGAATGGGGAATCCTGAAGGAAGCATGTTGGACAAGAGTCATATAGGTGATTTACCTCAATCACCGGTTTCAACAACACATTAGGTGGGACAATGCTTGACGGTCTGGTGGCCCCAGGAACATGAAAACGCAATTTGCATTCACTGTCATCTTCACCCCCTGGTTCAAGGGTACCCTCGAGACGACAACTGAGGCTCACGTAGAGAACACAAAAATTCGACCATAAGCGTACCAGCAGATTGTCTAGCTCCTTAATTTCTAGAGCTAGTGATTCTGCATAGTTTGCGAGTGCAGACTGGTGAGCGTTGTTCGCTTGGAGTGCCTTGTGGACGAGCTTGTACGGGTTGACCATTGTCCATTAAACAAGTCGCAACGCTGCAATGACATCAATACTTTGATTATGTAACCCAGATCACTGTTTTTTTAGCAATTACTAAAGTGTGCCAGAATGCTGTGAGATTATCTATCAGTGAGGCCTTGAGGTTTGAACTGTCTCATCCATGAGCGAACGACTGCAAAGTTGAAAGGGTCATCTTCATTGCAATAGTAGTGTTTTGTACGCTGTTCTGTTTAGCAGAACATATCTGGTCTACAACATGTCAGCCAGCCTTTGTCTTCGCGATAACTATACATAAAATGTATGTGCCTCCATGGATGGTGAAAATATCATGCTGCATCATTAGACTTCATTGTCGAATAGCTTCCAGCGTTTCCATCGATGTTACACTATTACCACGGATCACCTGATAAACATAATAAGAATCGCGGGCAAGATAAATGATGACTCGTGGGATGCTTACAACAGTACCAAGTGGGTGCTTTTGAGCAGGAACGGTCTCTTCAATAGCATCATCGATAACGAGGTTCAGGAAAAGATCGTAGCCGCGCAGGGTGCCGCTGACTTTACGACCACCCTGAAGGTGAACGAACAATTTCTTGTCCATAAACTAAACAGAACATCAGTCTCTATGCGAGACATGAGATGAATAACAGACTTTTTTCAGTTCAGGCTGAGATGCCTTTGACATGGTGAATGACTGAAATGAGGAGAGGTGATAAAGTCGTAGGTTGGACAATTCAAAGTCTGTCAATCAGTGCTTTGCCATATTTGGTCCAGCTACAGATTCACTTCACTCATTCCAACACCTTTTGTCTCCCGCCCCCACTGGTCATTGGCATTATCGTAATTCACTATGGCATTTCCTTTTGTTCTTGACTTACTCTTTCTCATCGCAGAAAACGACATTTCATGGCCACCTCCCTCCAGTCAACCAAGCCTCCTTCTGGTAGCGATCAATCCACTCCGTCCTCCACGAGATGGGGTGGAATGGGGGAACCTGGCGGCGTTTTTAAAAGCGGCCATGGCAAGCCTAGCAGAGGCAAGGGTGGTGGTCGAGGGAGGGGCCCGCGAGAGGGGCGCGGGAAAGACAGTCCACGTCGTAAGACAAACGACATATCGACAATAAGAGAAAAACTAGTCAATAACGGGAATTCGCACTCGACAACGTCGCCTGCTGCAGTCACCGGAGAAAAGGAAAAAACTCCTGCGCCATCGTCAAGAACTTCACATCCAAGACCACAGTCTCAGGCAAGCTCCCGTTCGATCCCTTCCATTGTAGTGTCTACGAGTTCGAATGAATCATCTAATGTCCACAATGCCACAAAATCGTATAAAAGTCGTCGACGTTCGAACACTTCTAGGAGTACAGCCTCCCAAATGAGTATGGGGAATGCAGAGGACAAATCTCGCTTTGGCAAAAGTCGTTTGGCAAATTCGTCGCAACCTCAGTCAGGCAAAGATACACCACCACATCTGATGAATTCAAGCTCTAAGAAAAACTTGAATACGTCCGGCATGAGGTTGGACATCGATGCTCTGGTTGAGCGGGTCAGGACTCATGCAATGGCAAACAATCGGCCTAGCACTCCCGGGAGTCACATAGATTGGGCGGGGGACGACGATGACACTTTGCCTGACCTGGACGACTGGGTGGTGCAAACATCAGCTACATCACAACAAGCTCATGACATGATTTCCCCAATCATGGTAGATGGCCTAACTCCGCTGCCGGATCTAATCACTTCAGCATCACTGCTTCAGAGTCAAGACGAGGATCCAATAAAGCAACCTGAAGAGGAGAAACGTGCAACTAATGAACTGCAGTTAACCGCGGAATTGACTAGGGGCATGGAAGATTTAAAGGTGGATAATCTACCCAACGCATCAAAAACGCCACAGTCAGTAGCAACAACTGAGGAGAACAGAGATGATACCACAACACGTCCACAATTGATCTCAACGAAGCCTGAATCTTCGAGTCGTACTCCCCATCCTTCTTTACCCCCCAGACCTCCTTACTCTGACAGGAAAAAAGGGAAACGGGGCCTTGGCCCTCGCATGGATGCGAGTAGAAGGCAGGCACGGCCTTCTCGGATAGTTGCAGAGGACACGACAGCTGACAAATCTCTTCAATTATCGGGGCCCAGCGAAAAGGACCGAGAGGATAAGGGACTTGTTGCTTCGATCCATGCCCCAAAAGAGGGGGAAGACGAGAAATATAAGGAAGGACTTGAAGCCTCAGCTCATGCTCCTCAAGGATCCCCAGTTCCGGTTCCAAATACCTTACCACACTCAAGCGTTAACGCGCCCAGGGGTCGTCACGTCGCGCATTCTCGCGCTCATACCACCGGACGACCCACATTTCCACGATTTGCAGAACGCCTCATTCACTCCGGCACTGCAACGCCCAGGGCTAAAAGTTCATTAGCGAATCATGCGCGTACGCAGTCATCCCCCCCGGTGTCTCATAGCAGCAATCGCCCCTTGCATAGTCGACCAGTCCTCACTGTCGATGCGCTGTCAAGAATTGCCAAGTCAATCGGAGGTACTACCCCTTCCAACTCGAGAAGCCCTCCTATCACAACATTTACTGAATAGAATGGCCCTTCTTGACAAAAATCTTGGTTGCTTGCCTGGGAACATTTACTGAGCCAGTCATCTGTATCATCATCTAACTCCGTTTATTCATTGCTGTCTTGTTTACACGTTATACCCCCTTTGCCCTTGTTTCGTTTTCACAATGGTATATTATTCAAGAGCTTCTCGGATGGCTTTCATTTTGCTTCCAATGCTTCCTGTATATCAAATACGTTAAAGAATATCTCCGTACATCAAACCCGTTTTTTCTCTTGATTTTCTGGATGAATAGTGTTCATTTGATTATCATGAGTTACTTACCTGTGAAAGCTTCGGAAATCGCTTCCCATGAGCTTTCCCAAGCTTTTGACATTTCGTCAAGTTTCAGGAGCGCATTTTGCAACGCAATCAGTCTGAACTAAAGTATGATACTTCTAGACCAATGCCTTTGATAGGTCTTGATCGATGGGACAGGTCGGCTACAACACCCAAACCGACCAACATACTCTTCAAGCGCCCTTCCCATAGCAATGAAATATTCTGCAAGATGGGTGAGTACAATAACTGCAAAGCAAAAACATCACAGACATTGCTAGTAGAGGCCCGGGCTTTCAACACGCCATGCACCTCCTGACCTGTTTGGTTGAGTGTAACAGAATCCTCATTCTGAGGCGACGATCGAAGCCACCACTCCATCCCCATTGTCCAATCGCTTTCGTAACTGTAGACATTGAATTCAAAGCGAGAAGATACTGTTAAGTCCCGTGAGACCCGAGCTGTATATGCCCCCGAGATATACCCAAGCATTGGATTAAATAGGGCAGTTATTGTCGTAGGCGGCTGCGGAGGTATTGACTTGTGTATGTGTGTCGTAGCCTGTGAAGGCACTTGATATGATGGAGGCGTAGCATCCGGAAGTGTAGTGAAGCGGATTCCAGTCGATACTAGAGGGAAAATAAGCAGGTAAGTTCGAGTCAGAATACGAAGACTAACCCCCGGCGCTCCTTTCCTTAGCACTGATGTATAACTCGGCGCCAACGGACACTCGACCTTTAAGACCACCTTCAACCGGCTCCTCCTCGTCAACGCGCTTCATGCCCATCCCCTGCTTTTGGAATATATCACTCTCCTCGGACACATCCGAGGAGCCGCCGAGTCTCCCAAAGTTATGCAATAGCTTGACACCGCACATGCCATCTTCGGCACTGTATGTATATTCGGTACACCACTTGCCAACGTCATGCTGAAGGTTGAACATGATGTTGCTTGTGCCCCCACCCCGACTACGACGATACTCAGGAAGGTTGTTTAGCGGACGCTCTGAAATAGCAGCAACTAGCATTTGTATTGTTGGAGACAGACGAGTGGAATAGAGAGCATCCAATCTCCCCGTTGGCAGATAAAGGCGACCGTACATCAGGTAATCTATGCAAAATAACGCATGAGTGAGAGCCTACTGTCAGGACCTCGACGAACCTCGAGTATTCACTCTTTCACCAGCCAACCATTCCTCTTCTTTGCCTTCAGGCTTGCGAGGCTGGTCAAAGACCTTGAAACAATCAACCATATCCTGAAACCGGACATTCCCTGAACCCTGGACGTTCAAATCACAGGATGTGAAAATGTAGCCCATAGAACCATGCAACGAAGGCATGGCATTGATCGAATAGGTAGTTTTGAAAAGAGCATTGGGAGACTTTGATATGGACAAGTTGAGTCCCCGAGGTATGGTGAAATCAAGAACGGCTGTGGGTTACGGTGACTTGGATAACGATAAATCAAGTGATAAACGCACTTACCTGACGATGACCGCGTCAAGTTAGCAAATAAGTTGTCTTCATTCCATCCTGTTGCTTTATAGTAGCTTCGAAGGACATAGGTGGCAAAAGGATGCATTTATACACTATTTGTTTACATACTCGGAATCTAAGTATATATTGTTACTTGTATTGTTATTCCGAGACGAATCTCCTTCGTCTCCCTTCACTGTACCCTGAACATGGTACTGACACCTCGTACCAGCTTGTGCAACTATGCTCAACAGAGCTAGCTGCACGATAGCTGCGCAGAGTTCTTTTCCTCGTCTGTTGCAGTCTCTCATCGTACTCCAACCCCGGGACGTCGTTGGGTTTTGCTAAAAATACTACATGAGCCCTGCAACAGAAACAACATCCAGTATCGGTGACCGGTGACCAACGAACCATCGTCAAACTCGTACGTCCATTCAAAATAATTCTGCACAAAAGGTAAAAGACGTTCTTGGCGCGATGATTGAGTTCCCTGATCGTGACTCTCTTTCAACGAGTAATCTGATGGTAGCTGTTTCATGACTGGAATTCCCAGATGTCTAAGATTCGAATCAAACAATGCGAGTTTTGTTGGAATGCCGTTCCTGTGTTGAAACATGCGTTATCGTTCGACATTTTCGTTGTCAATCTCTGTACCTTTGTTGAGAGCTGCAAACAGAGAGAGCAGGCCCCATTGCGTTCAGATAGGACGCGATTGTCCAACACCTACGTCACAGTTTAGATATTGTCAAATCCAGCACAACGCGCGTGGTGAGAGTCGGACGAACTGTTGCGCCTTTGCTGTGCCGAAATACGTCGAAAACTCGTGTAAAATTATGAATGCTGGAGGATCATGATATGACAGGTTAGGACATGTGCAGGTAATTGTATGACGATGCGATTGGCGATTATTCAGACTGGAGAGCAAGCAGACGAGGTAGCCGAGTGAAGGTGGATACCTAATGATGAGCATTGTGAGCCGTCAAATGAGTATTGTAATTGAATACTTGCGGACATGAATTGGATTCTGGAGTGCAGACAGGTATGCCATCCTGAACATCCCGCATTCGAGGTTAGATACTCATCACCAAATTCCTTCAGCGCTGTAACCATGGCTTCTTTTGATGGAGTTAGAATTAAAACATCTCCTTCAAGACTGCTTGCTAGGTATGAAAAGGCGAGATGTATTGGAGCTGATGGATGATAATTTCCTATGGCTAGAAGAGTTCTGAATGAAGGCAGCCGGTGCTGAACATGCTGAGGAAAAAACGATAACATTGTTGTTGGTCACCGGGTGGTTACATTAATGATATGAATCTCAACCGGTTAACAGCAGTTGGCCAATGTCACGTGCAAACGAAATCAATGGCGTGTAGTCCATCAACTGTATAATATATGTCAGCCACAGTGGCAGTGCCCCTGCATCGTAGCCACCAGCACTGGCACTGAACATTTCGTGGTCCTCACTGCCGGTTCTATCTAACTCGTCATGGCCAAGTCGAAAAAGTATAAACGCAACTAAACGCAAGAATCATCGCTGACTTCCCATACAGCCATACGAATCACAACCAAACAAAAAAGGCCCACAGAAATGGCATCAAAAAGCCTCAAAGGACCCGCACAAGGTCATTGAAAGGTGTACGTATTACTCTTATCCATACACATTAATCATCTCTCACTCTTTTTTTTCCAGGTTGATCCCAAAGTTGGTCTTCTAAGTTCCAATGTTATGTCAGCTGATGCTCACGAAAAATTAGTTTCGCCGCAATGCTAGATACGCCCTTGCTGGCTCTGTGAGTGCTCCTTTTGCTGTGCCTCTGACAGCTATTGATATTGGTACAGAACAAGGCACGCCTAGAGGCTCGACAGGCTGCGGCATCATGAGTACCTTTCTCGCAGTCCTATATCTACGTTTCATGGAGTGGTTGACATATCATGTAATCGATCGTCCTGAACCATAACTCGTTCCCTATGCTTAAGGTCAATTGCGCGCAAGTATCATTTTAGCTGGTACGCTTTTTGTATTGAGATTTCGCATTGCGATCCAGTGCAGCTCTCAATCGTACGGCCTGTATTCGTTAGAATGGAGAATATCAATGCTATTCGGCAACTTACTGCAGCATCTTCAGGTCTAAGAGCACCTTTTGCCATGTTATGTTTCCCTGCTCGGAGTTTCTGACTTCTGCTTGGCGGCAATTTCACTGTACCTTCACTTGCTGCCAGCAGTCCACGGCATTCGTCATCCGTCGCGACGTGTCCCTCAAGAAGGGAGAAAAACTTGTGTCGGAGCACAAGTTTAATCCGTTCATAAGCATGTGTAGTAAACCATCCATCCCGCTCCTAGTAATTTCTTTAGTGAGTAATTTGAAGAGCGCGAATGAATCAACATACATCGCACTCTTCTCTTATATCATGCGGCTCTTCTATCATGTCTTTCAACATAGGATCCTCGATGTCGCACAACTGGAATGCGGCCGTTTCTTTCGTGAGGTTTTTACCGTCAAAGATATGTGATCGACTATGCAAAGTCAGTAACTCATGTAGCGACACCTCAAGGTTGTACCTTTTGCCAATATCGTGATCTGCATTAATCTCATTACCGTGTATTCGGGACAAGACCGTTGTCCGTTCTTGACGTCGTGTGGTAACTGATGGCCTGGCAATGGGATGATTTGCATTACGAAAATACAGACGTTGATAGCTAAGGAAGCTAAGAATCTATGTCGCTGATGAACGCATAAGACGCACAAACGAGCAAGGGGATCCGTCCGAGGATCGTAGCCGAATCGGACTAGCGTGTCTCTCCATGGGCCATCCTGGAACACGTAACAGACGAGAGGGAGGAGAAGCTTAGAGCTATAGTAACATTCAAATTGTGAGCTGTCAAACGGTGTTGAGCATACTTCATTATTTCCCGCGTTTCAACACCCGAAAATTGGTTCAAAAGAGACATTCTGGTCCAGATGGGCCGCTGTTTAAATAACTGTTTCCATGAGTTCAAATATGAGAGTCCTTTCCAAAGCCCGACTCACTACATGTAATTTCTTCAACAACTGTTGGTCAATTTGATCCTTTCCTTGGTCTACCGCCTGCGGCGGACTTTCTGGAACCTATTGTCAATAGTTATCGCTGAGATTGGTCAGAAAGGACGAAGGGAGGAAGTAAGCGAACATGGATATCACTGAACATGATTGTTGCGGGCCCGAAGCCTCGCCAGCGCATCCTATTAATGAGTCTCTTTTTTTCTTCCCCTGTTTGCTCGTTGACCGTGCTTGAAACCATTGAAGCTGTATTGGACCTGAAACTGAATGGCTGTTTCAAAGCAAGCACTCGTTATCGACAAGATACTGACTTGTAGCCTTGGGGAATAGCTTGTCTACTGAAAAGGGGAGGCGGAAATAATCGCAAATTACTTCGAGTCGTATTTGTATCGGATAGAAGCCGTTTTTGCGAGAGTAATGTGTCTGAAAGCAACATAGGATCGAGATTGGCCATTGGTTCTAAGTCATTGGGAACCGCATAATCTGCCTTCTCCCCGGGAATGGCATATGTACGCATGATTTCCACTATACGTTACACAGTTAACACTATCATCAAGGGTTATAAATGAATACGACCCACCATTTAGCTCATCCATTGCGATTCGCAGCTGAGACACGGGATCTTGTATGTATGGCTGATACTGATAATCTATCATGCCTACAATCATGAGTGACAGTGAATAATTTACTCTTAAGTGTAACTCACTTCGAAATCTAACCGTTTTAGATATGACCCCAGTAGCATTGGCTGTGTATTCACCAACCGAACCGCCATCCTTTGTCTTTCTCTTCCTTTTCGTAATTTTGAAGACGATATTGTTTGAGCAGGTCACCTCGCCAGGAATTTGATGAGCAAAGCAATTGTTTGGGCGGAATGATAGCTCTAGAATTGACTCTGCCTTCGATGTGGCACGTCTAAAGACACTATCAAGTTTTGATTGGCCACCTAAATTGTTGACGACATGTTGCACAGACGATAAGTGAACATAGCCAGGATATTCGATGGAATAGTATGGAATGTGCGGTAAGGGATGTTCTGGAGCCTCGAGCATTATAGACCTTTTTGACTTTAGCTTAAGGAAATGGACCTCTGAATGGCGGACGAATGGGTTTACCCATAGTCGAATCATGTGACGACTTGAAGACTGCATTACATACTATTGTAAACTAGGATATGCGGCTGATATTATCAGGTTCCAGTTCCACCTGGTTTCCTTAGGTTCATTATTTCGTTCATGAGCTCCTAGGAGTCTAGAGTTGATCCATGTTTTCTTGGAGAATGGAAATGCTAACCTTTGACTGAAAATCGATACCAGCCTTTTGCATTTCTAACGCAACTATCTTCGCTTCTTCTCGGAATTCAGAGCTAGCGGCGAGCTTGATCATTTGGACCGTCGACGGTGGTTTACCAGAGGACAAATCAATGCCTGTAGTTTGACAAAGTACAATAGTCTCCTTATTTGCGAACCATAATGTTGCGTCAAACCTTTGCTCTGCAGTAAGCATGCGAGGCGCTCTAAGGCACGTATTGCATCGGGCTTGTCTGCCAGCTTACGAAAAAGAGACGTCTGTTGGAAGGCTCTCAGCAGGGCATCCTGGCCTTCGGAAGCCTGGACTGAAACTGTGTGGGTAAAGGGGCGGAGTGATACACGAGTTCGCGCCCAAGGTTGGAGATACAGCGTTCTTGACGGGGTGAGAATGGCTTTTGCCAGGAGGTGCGCATTGAACATGCTGGTTCACTACTAGTCGGATATACCCCAAATCGTGGGAATTAAGCCTTGACAACACAATGCCGCCCTCGCAGAGAGCATCGTTGGCGTTGCTCGGCAATGGACTTCAACGACTATTATTCGATTGATGCGATCCTTGCAGAGAACCAGGTCAGAAGGTGTGCACTTGTCAATGTCAGTCATCCAGTTGAGGGGTATACAGAAGGTACATTGTAAATTCAAGCAAAGGATCACTGGCATGGGTCATCTGGGGGATGGCATGGAGCGCGATGCAAGTATTTCTCTTGAGCTTATTCTCATTATGTTCTCAAGCTTAATCCCCAGATTGTGCCCAACACGAAATTACAGCTACCACTCTGGCTCTCATACATTATGTTATATTCGTGAGGGATTACCTGCATATCATTCAGCAGTAACACAAGGTTCAATTCAATGTAGCGATTGGGCTGACCTTGTCACACCAACATCTTTCACTCCAAAAGTGCAAAACGCCCTTAAGGCAGAGCCTCGAAGTGTACACTTAGCTGGCCTTGTCGGTGCGGGGAGTTCTTGGTATATGTTTGGTAAAATTATAATGAATATGTACGTCATTGCCGAAGATTGGAGAAGAGTTTTGACATCCTACAAAGTGTACGAGGGAATAAAGCACAGGAATTATCTCACATAATGATTGAGGCATGTTGTAAACTTTTAAAGAGCAACTGCTGATGAATACCCTAACAGACCTTCAAATCACGGCTTACTGAAACTATCGATCAAGCACAACATTTTGCAAGCTTAGGGGTGACTGATACTATGGGGGTTTCCGGCGGACGAGCGCAAGCTTTCAGAGAAAGCCTTGATATTACCGAACGTGAATGTGAGAGGTTTCATGCATCACCGTGACGACCTTTCCTCCTGACATGTTTGCATGCAGTATTTATTTTGGGGAAGGAAAGTGCGAAGACAGCAAAGATATGGTATGATGACAGCAACCACGGGCGGAATAGGTTGTGATATGACAATGGTCAACTCTCTTTGTGAACCTGCTTTGCAAGCTCATTTATGAACCTAATCCCGAAACAGAAAAGAATTTAGAAATAGAATGGCTGGGAATTATTAAACGATGAGGTTTGACATACCATTTGATGCTTGTCCATAGAGCAAGCTCAACCGCTATTAGTCCCAATACATGTAGGTTACCTGCTGTGAGGTACACCAGAGCAAGAAGCACTAGCGTTAGAAATATGAACGCTCCATCAACAATGGCAAGGAAGAGTGGATTGAGAGTTGAGCCTGGCTCCAGTACTTGATCAAGGAAAGACTTCCGCTGATTTCGTGCGTCAGACATGGATAAGTATGATATAGTACCGAACGTCAGGAGAGGAACGGGAGTGGTAATTATAAAAGTTCGAGTTTTGGTGGGGTAGAGCCGTGGGGCGAGCAGGCATGAAAGGATGGCACCTCCAAGTTCCAAACGTGATGGAAATATCCAAAATGGAAGTATAGTGTTCCCACGCTCCTTTATACAATGTCCTTTATAATTACTATATACAATATTCTAACAATCTATTTTTAGATTTCTCATCTTGTGACCCAGGATAAAGTGGCTTGACTGGGGATTGAACCTGAGACCTTCCAGTTAAATACCAGATGTGCTTACCAGTGGTGGTAGGTGTGAGGTCTTTACACTCCCCTACCATTTCCTAGTGGAATCCATGGAATCCACTGGGTGTTATGGTGTTGTGCTCAACACTGGTACAAATGACTAAGTTCAATGGTGCAACTGGTCAATGACTAAGACTGAGTCAATGAGCAAAGTGCTGGGCCCACAAGGGGTTTGAGAATGATTGAGGACACAAGTGTGAGCAGGTGAAAACTGTAAAGGCCTGGGGCTCTACAAGGTAGGGTGCTGTTATGAGAGCCACTTCAGTCAATATTAGCGCACCGCGCCCTGTGCAAGATCCCGATGCTAGCCATTAGCCCCGAACAGCTCAACCAAGTATTAGAGATGCTAGAGGATATCACTCACATGCTCAAACATCTGGACTTCACAGTCGCAGTCACAGACCACAGCTCCAATATGATCAGCTAGTTCACTGATCCACAGTTCACACCAGTTCACCTTGCCTTCAATGCACAGTAGTACCATGACTCAGTATGTTATCACATGGATGTCCTTTTCTATTCTTAGTTATATCCCTCATCCTTCTACCAATCACATTTATCACAAGCCATGCCCATACTTTGTCAAGGCGATTAACCTCAAAAGAACTAAGGTGGTTGAGAAGTGGTCAAGGGTGGTAGTGGAGGTTAAGAGATAACTTGAATTAACAAGCACAAAGAACCAAGAGGGTGCAACATTAGTAGTTTTCTTACTTATCTCGCCGTGCGCCGTACACTGAAGCCAACTATATTTAGTGGTCGTGTAGCGCRAGTGACAAGATGTAAGTTACTTATGTAATTAGCGGACGCGCAACTTAAGGTCGCGCGTCGGGTTAGTCCAAATAAATGTATATATATATACATACGTGCATAGTCCAATAGAATGTACACAACGAGGGCCCGTCCGAGACGATGCAGAGCCCTTACAGAG